>JAZGLO010005112.1:0-182004 GCA_036873155.1 Biomphalaria sudanica
TCTCTCTCTCTCTTTTCTTTCACACAATTTTGTTTTGTTTTGCTTTCTCTTTTGTCTTTCTTGACGCAGCGTTCATTCAGTCAAGTCCTTGTGTCTCTCTTTTCATGTTACCACATTACGCAGTTAGATAGAATGTCACGCGCTAGACATAAACACTGTATTCTTGCGCCTTTCTATTCCCCAGATCAAATTAGGACAGACAGTATCCAGGTAAGTTAATCTCTCATTTGTAGTCAACATTACGGGGGGGGGGGGGGGGGCGTCCCTTCTGGAGTAATGCGATGGGTGGGATATCCACCAAGGAATGACATCAAATAGATGATATGACAGAAAGAATTAAATTTAAATGACAGAAAGAATTAAATTTAAATGACAGAAAGAATTAAATTTAAATGACAGAAAGAATTAAATTTAAATGACAGAAAGAATTAAATTTAAATGACAGAAAGAATTAAATTTAAATGACAGAAAGAATTAAATTTAAAACAAATTCGTTTTCTATCTTTCACTTTTTTTTCAACATGGCGCTGCGCATGTTTTTAGCTGCATTTCTGTCGATGAAACAAAAATACGACTTAAGAAAGGAAAAGAAAGAAAATAATATTATTTTAGTAGCAGGGGAGGGCACAGAGATAGTTCAAAGCTTAAAACTGTGCTAGCAATAAATTAAATTTTATTGAAAACACAGATTCTATCATATAAAAATTGGGGGCAACAAAGATTAAGGCTATTTAGAAAAGTGTCATCCATTAGCGAAAAAGCCTTATCAATGTTTTACCTCGCCTATATCTGCAGTATTTTAAGTTTCAACGTTACTGCCTGGTATGGAAATCTGAACCTGAAAAAAAAATAACCTAAAATTGTAAATGCTGTAGTAAGATCACAGGCAACAAACAAACTGCAAACTTAAAAAGTCACCCTCTTCTTCACGACTTTAACACATTACCATCATAAGGATGATACAAGACACCGACCACAAAAACAAAGAGACACAAGAACTATTTTGTTCCTTTCGCAATTCAATTGTTGAACAATATGTAACCTAGTGTTGTCAATTTCGCATGTAATACTGTAATGATGTAATGTTAAAGAGAAACTGGGATATCGACGTATACGTTTTGTGCTATTGTACAAATGTTTGCTCTAATCATGTACTGTTGTTTTTTTTTGTAATGCATAATTGTTAAACAAATTTCCTCGCTGTTAATAAAGACTATTATTATTGTGTTAGAAACGAACGAGTAGTCATTATCTGGCGCTGCCAGGGTCGAGTTTCGCTAAAGAGAAACAAAACTCATCGTAGTCCCTTTAACAGTTTCCACTAAGGAATTTTCTGGTGATGTGGCAGGTCTGCAGCAGTACCGCCCTCTGACAGGCAACGAGGATGTTCCTAGGAATGTTAAGGGCCTTGAAGGTGTATGTGAGGTCCGTTGTTATTATCCCCTCGGTTGATATAACAATGGGGTATATTGTTATTTTGGACAATTTCCATAGACGCTGAATCTCCAAGCCTAGGTTCCCATATTTACTCTGTTTTTCTATCTCAGTTTTTCTTAAATTATGAGGCAGTGGTACGGCGATGTCGATAATGGTGGCGGTTTTTTTCTTTTTTATCATTATTATTTATTATTATTATTAGTAGTAGTAGTAGTACTTTTATTATTATTATTATTAGTAGTAGTAGTAGTACTTTTACTACTATTATTATTGTTATTATTATTATTAGTAGTAGTAGTAGTACTTTTACTATTATTATTGTGCGTCAACAATACGCGCACTCACATAAAATAAAAGAGTAAAGCAGCGAATATTTTTTGGGGTGAATATGTTGACACTGTTAGTGTTATTCCTACCAGGTGACACCAATCCTAGTAACGCCTCTGCGCAACAATACTTGTTTATGTACATTGGATGCATGAATTACAAAGAAACACGTTGTAGGGATGGTGGATATTATATTTGTGTTAAACTCTGGAAGTAGAATAATTGTTAATTCGTCTGTATAAAATTTAACTTCAACATTTTTCACCTATGTTGTAGTCTAAGCAAGACCATTCAATATAAGGATTGATCTCGGCCTAAGGCAGTCGAAGAGGGCCACTATGATATTATAATATAACACAAAAAGGCGAATGGGTTCGGGGGTGAAGATTGAGGAAGAGTGTAGTATTTCACGTGTCATACGACCTACCAGAACTATATATTTTACGGTTATATGCGAACTGTTATTGTCGGAACTCGAGCGCATACAACATTTCCACGTAATTTAACGTGGTGATAACGTTCTGTGAGGTATCCTGGTCACGCCTTGCTTTAAATCACGTTTTATGTTTAATCATAGGCGTAACTCTTGAAAGGTAATTATTCTCATTAACATCCTGCATAAATAATTAAATAAAATACTTTCATAGTTAGAATCGTGGTTGGCTGCCTGGTCGTGCGGTAACGCGCGCTGGATTGCCGTTTTGTCATCTCCATGGTCCCGGGTTCATGCCCTGCCCACAGCCGTCGTCCTGCGGGAGGTTTGAACTAAGAAGTAGATAATCTTCAACTTTGAAGGAACATCTGAAAAAGAATTGCTCTATTGTACAACATTTCATAAGCATTTTTTGGTGGGAAGCGTGGTCGAGAGGCTAAGTGCGCTTGAACTTAGATTGGCTTGGCTACCTATGAATGGGGCTCGAGGTTCGACACCCGACTCGGGAAGAGTTGTGTTTACTGAGCGCCTGAAGGCAGCACGGAAAAACGTTCTTCTAGAGTATAAAAGCCATGATCAAAATTTATTTTACAAACAAACATTTACTAAATTGGAGTTAATTTAATTATAATAATAATGATAATAATAAGGACCTCGCCGTACCACTATCCCACAATAGAAGGAAAACGAAGACAATTGAACAATCTAACCGAATATGAAAGCTATCTTTAGTAACAATACCGATATTGTTATATCAACCGAAGGGATAATGTCGACAGGCCTCGCGCACACATCTGAAGCCCTAAGTATTCATAAGAGGATCCTTATTGCCTGTCAAAGGGCAAAACTGACAGTACATCATCAGAAAATTTCACATTGGACTCTGGTTAAATACAAAAGATTTTTGTTTCCCTTTAACGAAGCTCGACCCTGTGACAAGTGACAAAGATTGAAAATTTAATTAATTTCCATAATAATAACAATACTCTCTCTAATCCGTGAGGAAATTTGTTTGACAATTGTGCATTACAAATAACAATACATTATAAGCGGACACAGCTTATACAGTATAGGATAGCACACAAAGCGTATATTCATACCCTAGTTTCTCTTTAACACCGCATGTGAAATTTACAACACCCAGTTAGATTTTGTTCAATAATGTAATACTCTTAACATGAAAATATAAACCTGAAGTAAGACCCGGGTTTACGTATATGCAACACAAGCTATATCTTAGGGCATACAATAAATGTATAGCACTAATGTATAAATCTAAAAAGGGTCCGATATCTCAAATAGTTTACGACCTTTTTAACTCTAGATAGCGCATTGCCTTTAGTGGTTATTAATTATGGTCTTCACTAGATAATATCTTGACTATATGAGCATTTGTTTTTCTGCTTGATCTATATTTCACTTTTGGCTCAATATGTTGGAAGGAATAAAATATCAAAGTACATGCCTAAAAACTCCTGGCCTAATGATTCAATTGTACACACTTATTAATCAGTGGCCAATCTGGCAGGTAGACTGATCTGTTACATAATTGCTATAATTATTGAAAAGTTTTTTGGTGCTGGTAGCTTTATGAAAATCATTAAAATTTAAATTAAAGAATTATTTTTAAAAAAAGGGGGGGGGGGATTTTCCATTCCAGTGAATTTAAATAAAGCGAGCTACATCTCTGTGTCCCATACTATAATTTTTAAGTAAGTAAAAAAAAAAGTAATATATAACAAAAATACTAAAACTTATCTAACGGAAAGCACCATGCATTCATTGCCACATCTCTCGATACTACAAGATTAATCCCCCTTTTCTTATTTAAAACAATACTGATTATTTAACTAAATTTATTTACTAATTTGTTAATTTATTTGATTGATTCCCGTATTGTCTTTGACTGTGAATATAAGTTAATATAAGCTTTTAAAAAATATTGAAGCTTAAGCTTTTACGAGCTACACACTGTCTGCCTTCTTCCTGAGCTTGTAATTGCTGGATACCAACATAAAAATATAAAACTATATAAACATAAATACTACCTAGGATTTGATCTGTAGACTTGTACCCATCGCTAGAAGCAAATTTATTATGTAGAAGTTTGTATAAACAACATTATACCTGATGGGCTGGAGCTGGAATCAAGGCTTTTTCTGAGTAGTGCTAGCTAAGTGCCTAATGACAACACAGACACCTTCTCTCAGATTCACCCTCACCCACAGGTCTACAATCACCCACAGGTCTACAATCACCCACAGGTCCACAATCACCCACAGGGCCACAATCACCCACAGGTCCACAATCACCCACAGGTCCACAAAATTTCGAATCCCGGTTAAGACTTGACTTTAACTGAGTGATTTTTAGTAAGCCCCTGAGTATACCCAACTTTAATGGGGGAAAAGTTAGGGCGGTTGGTCGTAGTGCTGGCCATCATTAATTTTTTTGTTATATAAACAGATGATCTACGCTACATCTTTCCCCATAGATCGCAAAGTCTTAAAAAAAAGCCTTCACTGTCAATGTGTAGGCCTACATTAAGATGTTTTTTTTTTAGTTCAATCGTCGCCTAGAAAATCCTACTGAGGATTCAGCCTGGTTAGGACGGACTTCGTTCAGATGGTTAGGTTGGGTTTAATTCAGCACAGTTATTTTGGGTTTATTTAGCATGGTTAGGTCGTAATTGATTCAGCATGGTTTTATTGGATTTGATTCAACGTACCTTGCAATAGCTACGAGTTTCTGTAAAACTGAAATCTTATCGACTTATACAAGTAGAATGAAGTACAATTCAATTCGATTTTTCGTTCCATTACAAAAACACAAGCATTCATTCATTTTTTTTATTAGGCAATAGGTGGCTAAAAGAAATGGTTACATGTTATAGTTACAGGTTATGGTTTTATGTTATAGCAAGTTATAGGAATGTATCAAATTATAACTTGAAAGTGTAGTAAGCTTTATTCTCGTCTCTATTTGTAGCTGCTTGTATAGCAAATTTTATGCATAACCCGAGCTATTGTTGCAAAATTTCAGCTTATCCAAAGTTGTAAAACCCTAGCTATTTCTACATGCTCTAGCAATGTTCTAGACATGTCCCAAGTTATACCTTTAAACTATATGGAGCTTTGTGCGTGTCCCTAGCTACAGCCGCATTCTATTGCAATCTTAATGTTTTAGCGGCATGGTTATATCAAGTTTGAGGACTGTCCTATGTAGTGCCTCTATGTTTGTTATACATCTACACTCTGCCACGTTATGTCGTCATTATAGAGACAATGTTCGACTAGTATAAAGCTAGAGATGTATAATATAAAGAGTTGTTTATGTTCGCCATTCCAAGGCGACGCCTCTGTTCGAAGCCAACTTCTTAACAGATGACACAAAAGAAAAAAAATGTTTTTGATCGTAGAGCTGTCAACCGTCGCCCCCTCCGTCAATAAATAATGCAAACGACATTGCTTGCTTTTTTTTTTATCACTTGTAAAACGTGACCAATGGCCTAATCTGGCTATTTGCTGCCACCATGTCAGCTATAATAAACTCCTGAAGCTGCCTTGCTTTAAGTAATCATTTATATTTCTCTCTGGACTAACCATTGACTAACAACTTACGAAGCTTTAATATTACATTGACATTTGTGTGTGTGTGTATATATGCAGTGAGGCGTCTGTATGTAAAGGACGACACATTCTTTGGGGATTTTTATTCTTTCACATTTTTTAAAAAATTGTAATTATAAATTCCTTAATTTTTATGAAATATGTTGACAATAGTTATGAATTTTCTTTTCTCGGAAATATTAAATATCACCTAGCAAATTATTTTTAGGTCAGTATTTTTAAGGAGAGACTACTCTTAAATATCAAATTTGAGATTCAATACAATGTACTAGGATGCTTTACCTTTAAAGTAAAAATTTTATTTATATATTTTTATATATCATTTTATAAAATTTAATACATGATAATTTAAAAAACAACAACAACCTTTTTTAAAGAATTGTAGGCTGCTAAATTGATTTTAAAAATTATAAGTATGCTTACTTTAATCATGTTATTGCAAGACTATTAAAATTGTTTTTCTAATAATGTTTGTTTTTCTTTATCGAAAGCCAAGCATGTGTGACTCACACCAACTTTGATAACTACTTTAACTATCTGAAATCGACAGTAATCATTAGCATTAACTGCGTTACACACAATTAATCTAATATCGTAATAAAAACACCTTTCTCTGAGATATTAAAGCATGGTTTTAACTCTTGACTTAATTTTAATGTTTTGTACAAACATTTGGTGTTTCACTATTTGCCTCTCGATGTTGTGAGTGAGCTGCCGCCACTGTGTACATAGTCTAGTGCTGCAATGCATTGTTTTGTGATATTTGACTGTGTACATAGTCTAGTGCTGCAGTGCATTGTTTTTTTTGTGATAGTTGACTGTGTACATAGTCTAGTGCTGTAGTGCATTGTTTGTTTTGTGATAGTAGACTTTGTACATAATCTAGTGCTGCAGTACATTGTTTGTTTTGTGATAGTTGGCTGTGTACATAGTTTACTGCTGCAGTGCATTGTTTGTTTTGTGATAGTTGACTGTGTACATAGTCTAGTGCTGCAGTGCATTGTTTGTTTTGTGATAGTAGACTTTGTACATAATCTAGTGCTGCAGTGCATTGTTTGTTTTGTGATAATTGACTGTGTACATAGTCTAGTGCTGCAGTGCATTGTTTGTTTTGTGATAGTAGACTTTGTACATAATCTAGTGCTGAAGTGCATTGTTTGTTTTGTGATAGTTGACTGTGTACATAGTCTAGTGCTGCAGTGCATTGTTTGTTTTGTGATATTTGACTGTGTAGACATAGTCTACTGCTGCAGTGCATTGTTTGTTTTGTGATAGTTGACTGTGTACATAGTCTAGTGCTGCAGTGCATTGTTTGTTTTGTGATAGTTGACTGTATACATAGTCTAGTGCTGCAGTGCATTGTTTGTTTTGTGATAGTTGACTGTGTACATAGTCTAGTGCTGCAGTGCATTGTTTGTTTTGTGATAGTAGACTTTGTACATAATCTAGTGCTGCAGTGCTTTGTTTGTTTTGTGATAGTTGATTTGACCTTTCGTTCTCTTCCTATCAACAGCCCGACCCCCCAATGTCTCACGGGCGACTTTATAGGAAGATTAATCCCAACTCGGCCAGGAATAGACACGGGAGAAAACATGTTGGCGCGAAACTTCAGCCTAAAGATGTAACGCTTTTTAATTTTATTTTGTTTGTTTGTTTTCTTGTTTAAGATGTAGATTCTAGTTGGATAAAACTAAGAAGCTTTGTTAAATTGAAAAAAATATATAGATAACAACTTTTTGTCCAGAACAAGAAAATAAATTAGTGCCAAAAGTAGTACCCCTAGTTGATAAATTTGTTCAACCCAAGGAACTTTGTATTGAAGTTTGAGTCCCCCTTCCTCCCGACCCCCCCCCCCCCAAAACAAAAAACAATTAAACTTGGAGCCCACGTTAATGTGCATATTTGTTTAGAACAAACGAAATTTGCGCCCTAAAAATAGTGAACTGTTTGCCCCCAAACCTAATGTACAATATTCCCAAAACCAACTTGCTTTCGATAAACTTTGTTTACACACACACAGACAAAATAAGCTTGTGCCAGAAAACTTGTTTTCCTTTTGCCTAATTCTGATGAAGTTTATCGCCTTATTCTGATCAGCTTATTAGCCTTTTGCCTAATTCTTATGAACTTGTTTGCCTTTGCCTAGTTCCGTTCTTTTTTTTTTTTTTGCTAATCGCTACTTTTGATTCTTTGTTTTTAACACCGCTTTCATGAGAATAAATGTTTATATATTAATCCCCAATAAAAAATACCCTAATCAGCTGCGTAATCAAATTCATATATTCTTTGAAACAATAGAGCCAAGATTGTCAAAATGTAAAAAATTCTTAAATTTCAGTCTAAGAAACTTTATTTGTATCATTTACCTGATTTTGAATAGTTTGTTCAAGGTGTATGCATTTTTATTCTTTTGTCGATCTTTCTTTACCGAATAATATTCATTTTGTTATTGCTAGTTTATTTTATTTATGCAGTGGCGTAGCTAGAGTGAATGGAGAGGGGGAATCCGAAATCCCCCAGTGCCCCAATTTAGGGGACACCAAAATGAGTGTCTGAAATTGTTTGTACATTAAATATTAAGCCAATCCCATATGTTATCTTGCTATTCGTTTTATGTAAATTAGTGACCACGTTGCATCTATTCCACGCATTACACTTGTATATTTATTAAGTACATTTTCTCATGTCTTGATGTCGAATGTCAAAATGCTGAGGCCCATAAAGAAGCCAAGCAGCCCCCAAAATTCGTTGTTACACCACTGGCTATTTGAACATTACAACTGCATCTTTCTCTCTCTTCAAGAGATTTCGGAAAAAAGAAATTAGAAACAAATATCTAATAACAGAATAGGTCACCAGTCTCCACAAGACCAATTAACCCCATCCAAGCCTCCATTGAACAGAATACAGAACAGAAGCATTAGAAACAAATTATTAACACAATTTGACACTTATCCCGAATGATTTGAATCAAAAACCTTCATTTCTTTTATATATATATTATAGCTTTTTTTAGTCAAGCACTGAATGCAATCCCCGATTCTCCAATAGTAATAAAGACAAGAATATTTTTGTATTATAAACATCTTGATGAGCTACGTATGTATATATATATATATATGTTTATTATGTATCGCCTTCCGTTTTACTCATAGACTATATATAATCTGTGGTCTTACTTTATTCATGTTATTATTTGTTTCGTTTACCAAAGACTTTAGAAGCAATTTGCAGAGACTTTGATGTACCAATGTACAGCCGGTCAAGTGAAGGTTTCAGGACCATGTCCTCAGAATTCCCACCAACCTATGAACGGGCCATGAGTGATAACAGCGAAACACGTAAGTAGATTCCTCCTAATTACATTTTCTTATCTTATCTTATATAATACAGACGTTACTTCAAAAAAAGAAGATGATACATTTTGAATACTAGATAATTGAAGTACTTGTGCTGAGCTTTCCAATGATGTATGGATTATTGCTATATGTCTACTTTTGCTATTATTTCCTATATGATATATAAAATAATCTAAAATTTGATGGCTTCCTTAATTGTTGTGTGGTCATTTAACAGTCATTTGGTGGATTTGACAGTGCTGGTTCGAGCCCTGCCCACTGACATCTCCTTTTAAACTGTGGGAGGTTTGGGCTAGGAAGTAATCATCCTCAAAATCTTTTTAAAAACATCCTAAACATTTGTTAATAATACAATAACTGATCTAATTACAAATTTAACAGCAAGCAGATATCTTTCTTACTAGATCCCAAAGAACTAATGTTACAGTCATCCAATTCTATTGCAAAGACTCCATTTGTGAGTAATGCGCAGGAGAAGTGCAAAATTGTTGAATACAGTTCTGGCTCAGGCTCTGACACAGACGATGAAGACTTTGTAGCTGTTGATAAGCAGCACTTGTTACAGGAGATTGAGACTCTGAAGAAGCAGCAGGAAGAAATGAGGCGTCTGCAGGAAATGCATGACAAACGTCTGCAAGAGTTATTGGATAGAGAGGTACTTCACATGTCATCTTGTGCAGGCTAAATTTTCTTCCTTCTAAGTTTTCTCTTTGAATCTTTACTTGGTTTTAAAAAAAAAGATTGCTCATGTAAACAAAAAAAGTAATCTTTTGCGTATTGAATACTCAAGAAAAACCAATTATAAATATATCATTTTTAAATACGTGCTTATTTAGAGTAAAATTTTATCAAATGTTTTAATCAATCATTACTGTACACAATTGTGTAAGTTATTCTCCTTGTCTTTCTTCTTTAATGCTTCTGCTATTTTGCATGTTGACAAGAGTCCCATTCATGCTTGGGAGGGGGGGGAGCACCAGTCAATAGCGACCATATCTCCTCTCATTATTGTAATGGTCATCTCCTGTTAGCTTTAATTGTACTTGATCTGGGAAGTGGGAGAAATAATTTGTGAAAGAGTTTGACCAGACAGATGATGTGAGTTAATATACGCTTTGTAAAAATGTAAATTAAACTTTCATCTAGCCCAAGGTTTTATCCTAAAATCTTTCCCAGCCGTATGTAAATCGAAGACTGGAAACCATACGACAGAGCACCAAACAGACTCATCATGTCGCCACTCGCCAGAAATTGTTGTTTCACAAAGAGGTAAGAATATATAATACACTTGTATTCCCTTCGAAAAAAAAAAAGTCAAGCTAGTAGTATTTCTTTAGCTACTTTTTTTTAAAACCAAGACAACTTAGTTGTTCAATACTCATGAGGCACTTCAAAGATTTGCTTGGTGAGTATAGTGACAGGTTAGCTAATTTAACTAATCATATAGAACTTGATAAACGTGTAGTCATCAGAACTAAAAACGTAAACAAAAAGTGGAGTTTGTATTTCCATTCTGTAGGAGACATCTATAAAATTCATTAATGTCCATAAAATCCATTGATTATACCTTTAGTTAATACACTCATTGATTCCATAGACTATACCTATAAAATCTATGGTTAGGCTCATAAAATTCATGGACAAAACCTATAAAACACATGGACTAAACATGGATCTAATCTCATATGTCCCTTGACTTTTATTAAAGGGGTGCTATGACAGTTCACGTAACCAAGCCTCTCTACTTTTCCTGGTCAGCAGCTGTTCTTAGTAGGGTATCAAGAGAGAGGCCGGTCCATTCTTTTATCTTTTGCATGTTAAACATGGATAGGCCAATTAAATTTCATTTTTAAGCTGTACAGCTAATGCCCAGGCATTCATCCCATTTCCATGAGATGATCCATAGTTGCTTTGCGACTGAAGGAGGCCATGAATGAAATACCTTCACATCTAACAATTAATGGCTGCCTGTTCATGGTGTCTGCACTATAGACTGTCACCCTGATTTGGGTTCAAACTTACCTGCTGCCATTCTTTGCCATCCTGCTGGAGGTTTAAGCAAGATGTAATAATGTTCAATTCTATAGGAACATCCCAAAATTTTAATGCATTCAGCTCTCACTCTACATATCCATCTTGTCATGCCTAGCCACAAAAGAATCCATTCATAAGGATGGAATTGTATGCTAACTATATATCTGTTTTGTCCAGGGAGGAATGATGTTGGCCCAGGAACACATCTACGTCCAGCTGGAGCAGCTGTATGAAAACCTGCATCGGATGAACTACCCAACCAAAACAATCCAGTCTGTGCTGGGCAACAACCCTCAAGACACTTACTGTGATGCCAACTCTGTTACTGAGATCAGCGCATTAAGACTGGAGAACAGCATACTAAAGAAAAAGGTACCTTGATATGAGCACTATACTTTCTTTTGATTTCAGCTGAACTTATCAGGGTCTTTGTGCTACATCATTCTGTTTGCATAGAAAGTACAAAACAGGAATTTTTAACATGAAAAACATTTTAAAAAGTACTTTAAAAAAAAAAGAAAAGCTTATACGAAGTGTAATTATATCAATTAGTTTATATCAGTCATATAATAAAATTAGTAATAGATCTAGACCAAAACAATAAATATGTGCAATAAATAATATTTTTACCTGTTGTTTTTGTTTAGGGCCATTTCATGCTTTTAGCTTTCTGGACACGCTATCATCCTATCACTTATCTGGACTAGTTGGGAAAATTGGGAAAGGGTGAAGAAAGAATTGGTTTTTAAAAGCATTTTCAATAGAAAAAAAAAATGGGAACAACTTGAATTTGAATTCGTGGCTCACCATGCCTAGGCTGATGTGCTAAACACTCTGCTAGTGAAGTATTTATAACTAGAGAAGATTATATAGTTATACATTGTTTGTTTCAACTTAGAGCAGCTATATAAAGGGGACCAGTTCACCTTTAACCACCACTTCACTCAAGTACAATATCTTTCCCTTGTTCAAGATACAAGCAAAATAATTAATTGTCAATAGTTAACTAACTAATTGGTTAATTTTTTAATTGATTCTTAGGTTGTCAGGTAAAAGAAATAATCGTGCAAAATTTCAGTTTGACCCAAGATTGGGTGTCAGAGAACAAGTACAAACTTTTTACCAGACAGACAGAGTGAGTTGATATAAGATTTGTAAAAACTTAAGAATAGCAATCTAGAATATAAAAGTCTTTTTGCGTAGTCTTAAAAATGAAGCTACTTAGAAGATATGTGAAGAAATTGTTTTAAGTGGCTCAGTTTAATTGCTGCTCTTTTCCCACTATTAGTCAGTTCTATTTATAATTCACTATTATTACATAGAATCATTATGCTTAAAGAAGTTTTTGTGCTTGCTTTTTTTTTTATTCATGGTATGGAAATGAATTGAAATTCAAATTATCATTTTATCAACAAGTTCAAAAGTATCAAATGAGTTTAATTTTAAAAAAAAGGCAGCCTAATTTAAGACAATAAATTTATTTGAATATACTTAGCAATAAATTTAAACCTAAATCTATGCATAATGTTCATGAGTTTAACCAATGCGTGAATATACCTACTGTTATGTACATTAATATGTTTGTCAGCCTGGTCCTGTGTTTGGCCCTTTGGACTGTCATCACAGTGGTTGGTCCCTAGTTTGAATCTTTCTTGGTGTTATCCCCTTGACTCCTACAGGAAGCTAGGACTGGGGTGTAATAATCTTTATTTCTTCTAAACTTATATAAAAGAAAACATAATGTTTCATCTTCATTAAAATTTTACCCAAATTCTAAAAATTAAACTTCTGTTAGTTGCATTCCTTCAACCTGTTAGTATTACAAATTTTCAACTAGTGCATGCAATGCATCATTCCATATATACACACAAATATTCTCACTCCATAATAATAAGAAAAGATGATAACCCAAAAGGTTACAATAAGTGGGAGCCATGTAACATTTCACTAAGTAGGCCACAAGTTCTCAATCGTTTTTACCCTACAGTAAAAAATTGCCCACAGACCCCTAAATGAAAAAAAGCTAAATAAATTATTAGTAGGGCCTAGTCCCTATATAAATTACTAAGCTTTTGGGATCAATGATAAAAGATCAAAATTTAAAAATGAGCCCTAACATTATAGACTTTTACAAGGTGAAGATTGGACTCCAAAGACATCTTAATTTCTATTTAAAAAAAGGATATTTTGCTTAGCTTCTAGCACCAATTAGGAAACTTTTCAATAATTCTATTAAGTTTCAAAGAAATTCTAAAGAGATTTTCTTTGTAATATAGAACTAGAAAATGACAAAGCTTTTGTTGTACTGTTTAAAAAAAGTATTCAATAAGACGATATCTTATTTAGCTAAAGCAGTTAAAAAATACAATAAACATGCATATTAGAAAACCTGTAACAGGATTTCATACATACGATATTTGTATATTCTATTCATTGGTTCATTAAATCTTTTTATTGATTTAGCTTTTAAAAAGACAGACATTTCAAATATAATCAATGGAGCATATATTATGTAATACTTTTATCAATAGCTAAATTTGGTAAATCATTTTTCTTTTCTTTTTATTCTTCAGGTAGCTGAACTGGAAAAATTAACCAAACCCAGTGCGCTGCCACGAAGATGTCCCCCTCCACCTTGTAGCCGGGGACATCTTCAGACTAGCCTGGGACAAATACAGGCAAAGTCAATGTCCAATTTATTGGACATTGATAATATTTCAAAAGAAAAATTTGTTGCAGGTGGGAGCTTAATAACTACTTCAATTTTTTTTATATTTTTTTTTGTATATTAGATTTTAAATAATTTAAAAAAAAAATAGAATTTTGGTTTATTTTATTTACATCAATCATTTAGGTAGGCCTATATTTTAAAAAATAAAGTTATAATAGAATTGCGTACAGTATTTTTGTGATGAATGGTAATAATGGACTAGCAGAAATTATCTCCATTCTGATAATTTCTCTTTCACAAGTATAAAAATATCAAAATTGAAATAAATTATTTTCATATTAAAAGTATAGTTGTTTCTCAAAATATTTTTTAATATGAGAAAATAATATTATCCATTAAAGTTTTGACTTTTTTTTTAACTTTCTCTAAAATTAGCTAATATTAAATACTTTAATAGTCTAGCCATTCCAACTCCCAGTGGCATATTACATCTGTGGAGATAAGCTTTTCCCTTTGTAATATATTTGACTAAAGAGGCCAATCCTTGATACACAGTGGCAGTGACAATGATATCAAAATAGAATTAAATTTCATTCATGAATGGTTTAACTTTTCATTAAAAATAAAGTAAAGTATCCCTTTCAGATCTTGTGGGCAGATGATGTTAAGATCATCTGTTTATTTGGCCACTCAGCAACCCCCCCACCCCCACCCCCTAATTTTTCATTAGGTTACTTCTAAATTTAGCAAATATTTGATTCCTGAATGGTTTTCACCTTCTTGATATTATTTTTTTACAAAGCTTTTATCATCTCGATGTATATGTTGTTTTTTCTCCGACACCCAATCTCAGATCAAACTGAAATTTTACACAATTATTTCTTTACCTGACAACACAAGAGTAAAAAAAAACAACTAATTAGTTAATTAAATATCAGCAATTAATTATTTTGTTTGGTATCTCTAACAAGGAAAGAAATTGTACTTGACTGAGGCGGTGGTATAACTATACAATCTTCTATTATTTTACACACCTCACTAGCTTTTAGAATGTCAGCTTTTAAAAAACGATACCCAGATCTCCCTTTCTGCCCCCCCCCCCCCCCAATTTTCTCAACTGGTCCAGATAATTGATAGGATCACAGCCCATTGAGAAATCTAAAAGCATAAAATAGCGCTAATCAAAAAACAATCGCACAGATTTATTGTTGGTGGTCTAGATCTATTACAAACTTAATGACATGACTGATCCAAACTCATTTTAATTACTTTTTTTTTTTCAAAAAGTATTTTCTTTGTTTTTTTTTTGTTTTGTTCTAATCATCCTCCTATGTCCTACTAAGAGCTATTTGCCTAATTCATAATCTCTCTTTGCATGAATGGAATGTTTTGATTGGTCTTGTAGGTCGGCCCACCTCTCCTCCGCCACTGCCTCTGACTCCACAAGAAATCAAGCCAGTGGAGGTGACTTTCAAATGGACGATATCTGACTACTCAAAAAAATTAAGCAATGAGAAAATCACTGGCCGCAAAGAATGTTCAAGTCCCTTTTTCCTGTCTCATTGTGGTTATAGGTAAGAGCACTGTTTTGGCTTTTCTTTCTAGCGCTATATTTTAGTGCTGTCTAACTTTTATCTACCTGAGGGCCATATAAATTTTAGACATACAAAATTGCACTGACAGTACCACTGCCATAAGTTGTTGAGACCAGTAGAAAAGTTTCTTTGCGGCTTTATTTTTAAATAATAGAAGTTTCAAGAATCTTGATTGGTGCGATTTTTATGGAAATATTTTAAATGCCATTTAAATCCAGTAATAATAGTCTGAGGTGCAGTAGCTGAGCGGTAAAGTGCTTGGTTTCTGAATCAGGCGTTCTGGGTTCAAATCCTGGTGAAGAATGGGATTTTTAAGTTCAGGATCTTTGGGTGCCTCTCTAATGGGTACCTGATATTAGTTGGGGAAAAGTAAAGGCAGCTGATCATTGTGCTGGCTACTTAAAACCCTTGTCACCATGGGCCACAGAAACAGATGACCTTTACATTGTCTGTCCTATAGATCAGAAGGTCTGAAAGAGGAACTTAACTACTTTTAATAGTAGTCTAGGTTTATCTCAAGCTTTTAGTGACTTTACTGAGTCTGATTGGCTGTATGCATTTTACAGATGGCTGTCTTGTCATGTGGTATTCACTCTGGACTGTCATCTCAATGTGGTTGGGTTCAGACCCTCCCCACCACCATGCCTCACTATCTTGTGAGAGTTTTGGGCTGGGATGTAATCATCTTAAATTTTGAAAAAAACATCAAAAACATGTTAAACAAAACCATCTTATTAAGAAGAAAAGGTATTCAATCTATTGTCACTTCAAACATTCTATGATTGGTGAAACCTTATCTCGTTCTTTTTATTTTGGTCAACCAGGTGTCAGCTAGAGGCATATCTAAATGGCAATGGAACAGCTAAGCACAAATGTATTTCTGTCTTCTTGCGGATTATCAAGGGCGACTATGACCGGTATCTAAAGTGGCCAGTCAACTTACACCTTGTGGTCATACTGGTTAACCAGTCAGGTTAGTGAGTCATTCTCACCAAGTTGAAGTTTACATTTTATATGACTAATCTGTTGAACGTCATATAAAATAATTTGAACTGTACATCTACGTACCTTCATTCTCATAAATAAATAAAAAAATTGTTTTCATTTTGTACTTTGTTGAGATTTAATCAAATAATATATCAATGTATTGAAATGTTTTTACAACTTTTTTTTAACAGTGACATTAAATTATTATTTTTTTGGTGCTTTTTTTAATAAGAAATTGAAGTAATTATCATTTTTTTTTTTTTAAATCATTTTATCCTCAATGCTTTTTATTTTTTACTTCCTAATACTAAGTGTTGATTTTGTAAATTAATTTATTACATACTTTGCATTAGATCTAAATAAGTATCTGAAGCTTTTATGATACCTATTTTTTTTATGTTTTTCTTTAAGTTATCAAAATTTTATTTAATTGTTCTCTGTATTTTATTTAATTGTTCTTTTGTATGTTCAGGAAACCAACAAGACTCTTTGAAGGCAGACGGCAACCAGTTTCAATACCAGAAACCCTGTGGAGTGGCAGAAACTGAGTCAGACTGTTGGGGTCTGATTGAATTTGTCAGCCATAAGTTGATGCAGCAGAGAAGATACATCAAAGATGACAGTATCGTCCTTAAGTGCAGGATCATGATTCTTCCAATGTAGCCTGTTCTGAAGGCATAGAAGAAATGAGCTTGCATCCCAGGAACATGTTGAAATTTCACTTTGGAAGCTCAACACTTTTTCTAATGTATTGCCATGTATATTAAAAGGTTTGGTAGTAAAATCTTCAAAATATGGCATTCATTTTACCAGTGTGCCAGCAAGTATAATTTGTGCAAGCATCATTGACTTTGGAAGTTTATGAAAGATTAAAATTTGAAAAATATCGAGAATCTCCACTCTAAATGTGAATTTGATAACGCTTTAATAAGTGGCTTTTATTAATGGCATTCAGAATTGTGCCATGTCTTTAAGCCCCATGAAATAAGGTGTATCGTCAAGGTGTTGATCTATAAGCTCCTGTTTTCAAGTAATCTGCTACTTTGATCAGATGGATACCAGTTTATTGAAATTCTGTGCCAGTGGAGGCCTTTTAATGCTGAAAAATTTGGGGAATGGTATAAGCATTAAAAATGTTTCAGTATCTGGTACAAATGTACATTATTCATGTTACTTTTGACCAGATTTCTGCTCCTTTTGTTCTCTGCAACAGTGCCTCTGGTGCTCGCTCCAAGGTTCCAGTATTTATTTCTAGTTTGCAATCTCTTAGGTTGTACTATAAATATGTCAGAGATAATCTGAGAGTGCTATTTTCTCTGGCCCATTTAAAGATTTTTCTTCTCTTTTCTGTGACATCTTTTTATTATGCAAGTTTCTTTTTTTTTTTTAATAAGGTATAAAAAAAAATTTTTCCCTAAGTTCATAGATCTTCTGCTCAATGATAGTTGTTATATTTCATTTTAAAAAATGAAATATATTCTTCTTTCTGATTGAACAAATGTTTTTATAAACATTTTCTTTGCTAATAGTGCTGGTTACTTATGAATATTATACCTATGTTATTATTTCTTTATTTATCTTACATATTAACTCAGAATAAGATGTGCTAATATTTTTGCAGTAATGAGACAGATCTGCCATTTTTGTAGCAGATGGTAGAACAAATATTGTTGGGAAACAAATATTTATTTGAAGAGGATGAACTCACTGCTTGAGTCATAACTTCATGTTTACAGCGAATGTTGAATGTATTATAGTGGACCAAGATCCATTGTACATGATGTCACTTTTAGTAATATGGAGTGTGTAACCGTGGTTAAAAGCCAATTTGTTTAAATTTTAAAATAGGTTCCTCTTTGCATCTTGCAAACCATATTCATATCATAACATCTGACTGGTGAACTTGTAATAATCTAAATGAAAATTTTTTTTCAAAATTTTATCTATGCTTATTAATCAACATAACATTATAATAAGATTTAGATTTAAAAGTTTTTTAAAGCCTTTTATTTTCAACAATAGCTCACTGAATTTAGGTGAAAGATATTGAATTTGTTATTTTTCAACTATTATATTCAGTAATCCAACAAGAAGCAAGATGAAGTTGTATTAAGACATAATAGTGATATACAGTGATGTATGGTGGTGACTTGTATACATCTATATTGCTGTTACTTGTATTTTCTTCTTCTTTTATGGGAAGAAAAGTAAAACAGAAAGAACAATTAGATTTGTAGGGATCTTAAAATACATGTTTAGTCCTACTCAAGAACTTAAGTCATTTCAGGCTGCCTGCACTCTGGTCCTGATTTTGAACCCTGCCCACAGTCAATCCTGCAAGGGGAATGTCCACTACTATAACAATTGAAATCTAGTGTGTTGATGTTTTGCTGTCACCAAACTGCTCATGTTATACAATTATTGTTGTCTCATCAGCTTTGACTCACACTTACTGGCGCTGGTTATCAGTTTATATAACCACCAAAATCTAACAATATATCATTTTGTATATGATTCAGATTGGCAACATGATGGTCCTGAGTTCAGACCATGCCCCTCATCATTCCCTGTCCCTCATCATTACTTGCCATCCTACAGGTACCATCTATTTTGTATACCATTGGGCGAGGGGGTATATGGGAGAAGGTTTCTGTGATGCTTTTAAGTGCTCAGCAAACAAAATCAGCATGAATTGGGATTTGAACTCCCCTTGCTAGGTAGCCAGGTGGTTTTTGCCATTCTGCCACATATGCCACGTGACATCGTTATTAGTTATTATTAGTTGCTTTGGCTTTATCATAAGCTTGATTTTATATTCTCCATTCATCTACATTCTACATGTATACTGCTGCTCAATTCATTTGGATATATACTGGTGTTCGTTTTATTTTGATATGTACCGGTGTTTATTTCATTTAGATCTATACTGGTGATTGTATGAGGGTATTTTATTGCTTACGATTGTGTAAGAAACAACCTTGAATAAACGTATCTCTAAATTAGTGGGATTTTTTATTTCTTAACTGAAAAAGAAATGTTGTTTAATTACCAAAAAAATACAAACAGCTTTTATTTGTATTTAACACTTTGCTAGCATTTAGTGGGAGCAGTAAAGCTCTTGACTCCCAAACTGAAGATCCCAGGTCCGGATCTCGGTTTTATTTCCGGATCTTTGGGCGCCTCTGATCTCACCAAGCTCTAATTGGGTACCTGGCATGAGTTGGGGAAAAGTAAAGGCAGATAGTCATTGTGCTGCTCACATGACACCTTTGTTACAGAAACGACCTTTACATCATCTGCCCTATAGACCACAAGGTCTAAAAGGGGAACTTTTCTTTAGCATTTACAGACATTACAGAGAATATATCAAGCAGCCAACAATGTTACAATTTTCATACTTTGGCTTTGAAAATTGGCACTTTAAAGACTTTGGTTTGAGTATAGACCTAATTATTAGATAAACCAACAGTTGTTATACTGCTACTGCACACAAAAGAAAATAGAAAGAGATCTAATACTGCATTCAGAAATACCAACAGATCTAATTATAATAATCAGGGTTGTCTTTGAGTCTGAAGTTTAATGAGGATTGCAGTAGCCTATTTCACGTGGATACTCAGTCCCAGCTGCGACCTATATATTTTGCCACAATCTACGCAGACATATAACTTGACCGCTGGTGGTCGATTTGGCTTCCTCTTTTCCCTGTCTATATCTGTCATCTGCAGTCTTTTTTGTTTTGGTCTCAATGTGTAGCCGGCGGCCTTTGTAAAAATTTTCAGCTGCCTTAATCGGAAGTAGCCTGCTGCCAGGTGCTCTTTTCTATGTAAGTCAAAGCACGTTATGGCACTTAAGCTGGTCTTTAAAGCGGTGCCTATGGGCACCTCTGATGCCGACCACAAATTGCTCACCGATAAAGATTGCTTTTTGGCTTCCGGTCGTCCCCCAGTGTAGATGTCCAATTATAAACAGTCTAACTGTCCAAACCGGCATTCGGAAGAACATAACGATTTGTAGTACGGTCTTGTCATTGCGTTGCGCTGACATCTTTGGTGAAAGCGTTCAAAAAGTCTTAGTTACTTTCTGTATAGTATCAACAGATCTAATACTGCATTAAGAAAGACCAACAGATCTAATACCACACTACGACAGAACAAGAAATCTACATTACAGATTTCTATTAAATTTATACGTTTGGTTGGTATAACATTTACGTTCCCCAAATTATTTTTTGAGAATTCAAAATTTGGGCTATTTTAGATTTATAAAAAAAAATAAAAATTAGCTTTCAAGGAAAAAAAGCAAGTTTTTTTTCAAATCTATTTTAAAAATTATTTTCTTCCTTTTTATTCCATTTTCTTTGTTTCTATCTTTTTAATTATTTGAAAAGATAAAGTTTTTGTTAATTTAGTTTTTATAAAATGCAGTCTTCTTTAGCCTACATGTGTTTGTTCAAGTTGGCATTAAAACATACATTTGAAAACCACTGCAGACAAGTGGATTAAAGTAAATATTTATTTTGTTGACGCCAAACTAGTTTTTCTTGGGCCTGAAGACACCTGCTACACTAGGGATTTTTTTTGTTGACATTTGTAGTAAAGTATTGACCAATGTTAGACAAACATTGTCTGTTGTTAGTCTCACGCTAAAAGGAAGTATTCCCAGTCTATAAGAGGATGTTGCATCTGGCTATAGTCTTGTTTTCTAGTAGTTATTATAATGATGCATTTTTCTTTAGCCTTAAAATGCATGATGGCTGTTGGAGTATTGCTTCTCTGTGAGTAGACATTTTTCTTAAACCAGCACCACCTCTGTCTCCTGTTCAGTGGCGTACTGAAGAGGGGGATTAGTATTTTTTTTTTACATTAAATATTTAATATTACGCAAAATGCAGGGGTCCCCAAAGAGGTCAAGCCCCCAGGCCCCAAAATGAAGAAAAACTCCTAGCTACGCCCCTGCTCCTGTTTTTATGACTCAGTGCTGACGCAGGGTGCAGCTATGGGCCACAGAATGAAGAAGCTCGTTGCTTCGGTTCTGTCTTCTAGACACATTTCAACATTGCATCCATGTTGAATCGTCTGTATTGAAAAAATGGAAAGCCCCCCACCCAAAAAAAAATGGGGGGGGGGGGGAAGGGCTTACGATAAGTGCCAAATGAAACAGAGTTCATAAAACTTGCCAGGGATAAAAAAAAAGCCTCAAAGGGGTTAAAGTTGTAACAGCAGTTATAGAATTTTCAAAGAATTCGAGTTTGTCTCCCCTGATGATTGGCATTTCGCTTTGCTCTCGAAAAGCTCTCTAAAAAAATACTAATTAGTTTTTAATTAATTAATATCTACAGAACCTGAAACGTGAGGTAAACTCCGATTGGTTAGCTATTTACATCTGCTAGGAAATAGCTCAGACATAAAGATACATGGGAAGGAAAGCTATAGGATTGGCGTATAGTCCACAGAGAAGTCTAAGCTTTCGTGTCAGTGACAAATCTGGCGCCTTTAATATAGACTTAGCAAAGTAAACACTTTTCTTCTAAATCCTACATTAATGTGCACTGCTGACTTATTCAGGGCTTATACAATTGGATGGGCGTTTGCGCCTGCAGCTAAGGCCTGAGGGTAGTATGAATCCCATAATATCATGTTGGCTACGACCCTGACTAGGCTTAAAACTGGACGCTTTTAATCAGAAACAGAAGGTGGGGCAATTGAATGCATAATGGCCGGATGCCCAGCTGTGTCTGAATCTGCCTATCTTGGCCGCCATATTAATTTTGCGAAACTAATAATTCATCACCTGGCCGGTAAACACATGATCTGATTGGAAAATATAAGCCCCCTAATTACGAATACTCACCACGGAAGGGTCTCAAGTCAACCAATTATCTACTATTATGGGATAGACCTACGAGGCGCGGTGGCTGCGCGGTAAAGCGCTTAGCTTACGAAATGGGGGTCCCGGGTTAGAATCCTTGTTAATTTCGGGATCTTTGGTGCCTCTGAGTCCACCCAGCTCTAATGGGTACCTGACGTTAGTTGGGAAAAAGTAAAGGCGGTTGGTCGTAGTGCTGGCCACATGACACCCGCGTTAACCACAGAAACAGATGACCTTTACATCGCCTGCCCTATAGATCACAAGGTCCGAAAGGGAAACTTTCTTTACTATGGGATAGACCTAACTCTGAACGGTTTAGTTTCATCGACAAGATGTACTCTTTATGGACAAAAAAAAGACAAAATCTGAAATGGTCATAGACATTGAAGTACCATATCTTGAGACATAAGAAAAAGGGAAAACAATCAAAGGAACCAAATATCAAAGCATAAACTTAAAGATTAAGCGACTATGTAAGTCATCTAAAATAACAATAGGCCTATGCATTGGTCTGTTACTATATTAACCAGGGGAATACCACACATCTGAATGTGTATTTCATTCGTTTATGAAGTATTACTTATTAATTGTAAAAACAAAAAAAATCAGTGACTATTTACACATATATTTAAGAAGTTCATTATAAGTTTTATCTTTGAGACTCAAGTCCTTACATCAAGAAAGAGAGCATTATTTTCCCTGCTTACATTGACCCAACTATGACCTACATCAGTGGTTTACAAACTTTTTGTCTCGTAGACCCCTTGCCATGTTTTCTGGTTTTCGGTAAACCCCCTGCTTCACTTGCAAAATTTGCATATTCATTAACATTTTTTATAAACTAATTTCTAACTGTAGTGAGTAGTAGAGTAAAAAGTAATTAAAAGCTACATATCAAGTTATAGATCTTTTTCATTGATAAAACCCAAATTTAAACTAATTAAAATAACAATTTATATGTATTGCCCGAATCACCAAACACACTACAAATTATTTTTATGCAGGTTTATCATCCGTTGCAAAGGGTATTTTATATAGGAACTTGTTGTTCTATGAAGTAGTCCTTCAAACATTAAATATTAATTAATAAATTACTTTGCTTTAGTGTCAATGTCAAACTTTTTGCAAAGAGCTGTTTTTCGTGTATTTCTTGATCTTTCACGTGTGGCTCAAATTCTGTTTTCAATGACTGGAGAAGGGACGAAGCCGAGTAACTGCTGCCTAATCCAGTAAGCTTCAAGCAGGAAGGGCTCATTAGCCTTGGTTTGCTACCCACCTAGCTGCCTAGCGGAAGGAAAACTGAATTCAAAACTCTGCTGCCTTGCAACTAAACCCGAAGGCCTACGTGGGAATGGTTTCGTGGGTCAACCCTAAGGAAGAATAAAGAGCCGACGACCCTTTGGCAGTTTACAGCGCACAGCGCAACACTGATCTCAAACTGTATATATGTCGTTTGCAAAGAATTACATAAGAAGCTCTTAATTTTATAACTCATGCCAACTATGTGCCCTTGAACTGTATTGTTGCTTAAAGAAATTATTTTAATAACATCAGATATAGGTTTAAGTAAAACAATATTTAAAATTACAACGGCTGGTAAAATCAATGTTTTAACTATAGTGTTTTTCGTATTTTGCTATAAGTAAAGAGATATTATAAGACACTCACAAATCATCATCTTCTCTATATGATGTCTAAGAGAGATTTTGTGGGTCTATTCTGAACTTTAACTTTCTTCGAAAGTTTTTAAAATCTCTTATCTTTTTATTAGGGTGGCATTGTCTCAAATGATCCTTCAGCGTAGGCGCTAATTGGTTTCATACCGTCATAAAAAAGGCAATTGACCACGCTTGTGTTGACAAGGAAGGAAGGAATCCCAATTTTAAATAAGCAACGTTGTACAGTCTACATTTCTCTTTGTTAAAAATCAGTGACATGTAAATAAAATTAATCTATTTAAATAAATATTGCAATTAAATGCAACTTTTTTTTGGGTTGGTTTGATGAGCAGTATACATATTTAAAAGATTAACTAAGGTACAAATCATATATTAGTGTAGGAAAGAATTACATTAATGGGATGTTAAAATAAAAGTCAGGACCCCTGTGGACATCTCATAGACCCTCAATGAATTTTTTTTACTTTCGTAGACCCCTTGGAAGTCTTCGTAGACCACTGGGGGTCAATAAAGACCACTGTGGGAATCACTGACCTACATAATATTTCGTCCTTCATTTAGACTTTTTTTTATTGTCTGTCGTTGCAAGTGGTAATATCACATAAGAATGCAAGTTGTTGGTTGTTGTTGTTTTCGTTTTATTGCAATTACTTAAGTGACTTACCTTCTCATCCATCGAATCTAGGTCATTCGGAAGCAGCTCATTTGGCTAAACGCCTGGGGACAGACCTGTTGGATAACTGTTTATACACAAAGGTCACTTGTGGTTTCGATCCCTGCGCTACCTACACCTGTCCTACAGGCAAAAAGTGCAACATGTAAGTGTTTTTTTTTTCAGCAATATATTTCTTTACATTTAGTATATTTTAGTTTCGCAGGTCTTTAAGTCTGTTCACTTTCTCTTAGCTCTTACGATCTGACCATTAGATTTACGTGTCCACTGGCGGATAACTGGACAGTCGCTGCCTCGTCAAGGCTCTACAGCTCTTTTTAGTTATTCCGGCTTCATGTCATTTTGCTAATTGGACACCCACCTCATATATTAACTATTTGTTTCCAGTACTTTTAACTTAAGTTCGAAGAACGCTGTGTACCCAGCGCAGATTTAATGCTTCAGAGCAATGATGCCCAACCTAGATCGGCCCGCGGGACACTTTAATTTCTGGCACTCATGTCGCGGGCCATATCAACGAAAAGAAAAAAAAATTGGCTACCTATAGTTACATGTCCTCTGTGAAACCCAACCCTAACTTTTACACTTTTCTTCCAAAGTTTTACATCCAGAGTCTATATTTGCTTTCTTCGGATCTCCAATTTCATTAACGCACACATTTTAAATGGTACAGTACCAAAAGCGTTGTTATCAAAAGGCGATCCGAAATGATGCCCTAACCCTAACATGTACACACAGGATGTCACGTACCAGGCTAGACCACGACAGCAGCGGACAGTTCAGATAATTTTTAAAAAAAACGTAAGATTTATGTCGCCTAAAATTAAAACATTTAAGTTTGTTGTTGTTGTTTTTTTTAAAGAATAAAATTTAATATGACTATTAGAATAACTGAAAGTGAAATAAATGGGAGAAAGAGTGAGAGCCTTAAATAGGTACAGATTTATTTTCAACGATTACTTCCGTTGATAGGACTGACCAATTCTGTTGTTGTTGTTTTTTTATTTATTTTAATTCACTTTCCAAAAGATTACATTGCAAAAGAAATAACAATAGATGTAAAAACTTTGTTCAGAAATTGTTCATAGTTCTTGCATTCATTTGCTTTTCCTTTTTTTCCGCTCTAGACACATGAAAGTCCGCATGCATCCCACATGGGCTTACATCTCACACGAAATGCAAGATCTTCGCAGTTTTGAAGAGCAATGTCTTTATTTACTAGTAGTCCAACATTTCTGGGACACATACACACACAGAAGTTTTTATGGCTGGTGTGTTCTCAGTCATTCTCTATTCTCTCTGTTATCTTTTAAATAGGAGCATTGTAATATTTTAATAGTGCCTCTTTTACTAAGAATACGAAGCCAGTTTTACTGTCTATTCATAGCATTAATTCATGTATCGTAGTTTGTGTATACATATCATAATTTTAAGGAAAAACAAATAGAATTTATGTACTAGGCCTAGAGTACTTTCACATTGGTTTCATATTGTTACGGATCTCACTATCCAGGCTCTTTGCAAACTGCACCTTACACCACCAACTTAAAGAACTTGACAACTCAGGGCTCCAAAATAACGTAACACTTAAATGGTTGGATAAATAACAGCAAATACTGTACAATTGGCAACACGTACACTGTACAAATATTTCTCCGATAACACCGTACCGCCGTATCAACTCTTGCACCCGAACCCCTGTCGTGAACCTGTCGTGGAGCCCCTTTGACTGTGTCACCTCCACTCTTTATATAGGGTCCCTGTTGGCCTTCTAGAACAGGGCAGAACGTCGCTGGACCATTCTTGGTGGTCAGATGACTACAAACCTCGTGACGCTCCTGAGCTCTGTTCACGACCTCGATCCTTCCCGAACCATCATGTTGACACTCGTCTCGGCCGACCGTCGTTACTCGTCACGGTTGACCGCTCGTCTAGCGCTGGCCTGGGGCGATTTGCGTCGGCTGACTACACTCACACCACTACCCCCATCTGTGCCACCACCAGGTTTATAACAATAGTTATTAATGTTATTAATATTATACAAAATATAGCACGTTATAATGTTATGGCACGCTGTTCTGACAATGTAAGAGCTTTCAATAACAGATTTCATATTTCGGCAATACGTTTTACATAGATTTGTTATTTGTGCTCTTTTGAGAAATATACGAGGAGTAGCCTACAATTTAAAGAACAATAAAATGTACAATAGCTTTAATAGAAACTTTGTACAATTTTTCTTTTCTATATTAAACAAAATAAATTAATTACCACTAATTACTTAGTAAAATTGCTTTTTTAAAAAAATTGATTCGTGTTCGCTGGAAACATGATTAACGTGCTCAAACTTTGTACCAGACAGACAGGCTGAGATGTTATTAGCTTTGTAAAAACATTGCTTTCTGTTCTTAAGGTTCAACAATTTAAAGGGGGTGGGGTGAGCATTAATTAAGTAGGACCTGAGCTGACAGGCCGAGTCCAATCATTATAAGAGGCCTGAACACTAACATGTAACGTAACCACCTGTGGGCAGTTTTGACCAATAGCTCGTTGCCACGTCACAGGTCAGTATAACGAATGGCCTCAGACAAGCAAATTTGGGGCCAGAGAGTCCTTCGCAGACTTGGCTGGACATGGCCTCCTAGGAGACAATCGGAGGTTTTCACGATAAACTAGACAATGTCAAGGACGCTCAATTAAACTTCGATGTTTCCCATTACATGTAAATACAAATACTGGATATATAATTGTAACACTATTTTGATCTTGGTATCAAATATCCTTATTCCCGCTAGTTAGCTGACCTTTTTTTGTTATTAAACTTATAGATTGAAAGTGTACTGCTTCCTGTATCTGAACATTAGTTTGTACTCTATACGGAAGAGTTTGGATAATGCGATTCTGCAGTTCTAAAAATGTGCACACAAATTATCATATATCTATTTTTAAAAAAAAAACATAGCTACGCTACTGTCCTTTACAGATGGATACAGATTCATTCTAGCATTGCATTTTCTTAAATAATGTATTTCTTCCTTTACAGATGTTTTGACTGCAATCCGTTTTGTGTTTAAGTTAAAACTCTCCGGAGCTGATGATTTCCAGAGCAAAAGGTCTACAATAAAGTCTCACTAAAGTGGAAACCAATGTGTTGTTTTATTTGCTTTTAATTTGTGTTGTTTTAAAAGCAACGGCCTCTTGGCGACTTTAAGGCTTATAGACAAATGTTGGTCTACATTTTTTCCCTGTTTCTATTAACAAGAGCGCTGTGTGGCATGTGCTAAGTCTTAACACTAAAATTTCAAAAATATTCTGAACAATTTTATTACAGTAACCGACATTGAAAAAAAAAAATGTAAAATATTGCTTCTATATAGATTAGAAAAGTTTGAAAAGGACACACTTTGTATAATAACTAACGCACTACCAAGTCTTGCATGGATGGGAAGTTGGCTCCTCACCAACCGCCCTGACAAAGTCGCCCCCAACAACAAGGTGATCATTTTTTCTCACCTGTCTTTGGTGAGACATTGGTTCTTAAGGC
The DNA here is from genome assembly GCA_036873155.1 of Biomphalaria sudanica. Classification (NCBI taxonomy): domain Eukaryota; kingdom Metazoa; phylum Mollusca; class Gastropoda; family Planorbidae; genus Biomphalaria; species Biomphalaria sudanica. Next base: position 28,240 of record JAZGLO010005112.1, read on the forward strand.
TACGTCATAGGTTCCTCTTATGCGAAGGCCGGATGCCGAGCCCACTGGGGGACTTTCCTTGTTCCTATAATGTACCGAAGCAAAAACTGTGGGAGAATCATCACCACGCGTATGGTCTGCATTAGGGAACTCTGCAACGGACGGGACTGGGTTAGCAAGCCCTTATCCCATTCTCACCACGTGCATGTACGCTCTCACTTAAGCATAACTGCGGTAGCTCACTGAAAGCTAGGCTCGATCTTGTTCTTAGCCTATCCGCTTCCCCAGGCTAAGGTTTCCACAGAGGTGAAACTCTGAGTGGACGGGATCTGGAATCACGATAACGGCTGTGATCAAATGATCATGTAGTTGATAGGGAACCTTCAAACAGAGAGATCGGTGAAGAGCCATCTCTCATAATTCTTTACATACTCTTCTATTAGATATTGCCTCTGCACTTCCCCAGGGATGTTCTAACCGTCTAACGTGTTCACCACCTCCAAATAGTAGGCCCATATAGAGTTTATTTCTAAGCCACCAGACTACAGAACGAATACGAATACAGAAACGATTACAAATCATAGTATGAATACAAGGACGAGTAACATATACACAATGAATAATGCGAAACAAATGTTTTAGAAGAGTTGAAAAAGATTTTGAATTTTTGGCATCGATGTTTAGACTTTTCCTTCTATGTAGACAATATAACGCAATTTTTGTTTCAGCCTCTGTTCGTGTATTTCATGTCCTATGCTTAATTGACTTCACAAATGTCTTGGTTTACACTTCAGTTCCAAATCTTCTCTTGGACAGTAAATCTACTTCCACCATTCCTCCATTACTTTTCCATTTGTAACTGAAAAGATCATTTAAAATATTTTGTTTACAAACTATGCTTGTTAGATTGTTTTTAACGAGACAAATTAAAAGGACCATCACTAAATTGATTCACTAAAACATTTCCCCATAACAATGAATTTAGCATTTTCTTTTTTTACGCTCATTCATTTTACGCTCATTTTAATGGTGGTCAGTGTGTTACTAATGACATAACTACAGGACTGGATGAACTCGCGATAAGACCCTACTCGGAGTTCATACTGTGCCGTTTATAAATTTTTATAAAATCGTTTCCTAAGTGATGTGGTAGCTCAGTGACTACTGATCATTTCACAGAAATAAGAGGAATGCCTTGGATTTGCCGTTGTCGGAAAGATGTCGTCTGTATATCACTTCCCCCCCCCTTCCCACGAAACTTCTATACAGATTAGAAATGTTCCATAGGAACGGTAAGTGCCGATACAGTTGGAAGTCATGGCTAGTCTATATTATTGAATAATTGTACGAAGTTTCAGCTTGATCCGAGAATGGGTGTGGGAGAAAAAACGTGTACACACTTTTAACCAGACAGACAGACAGACAGAGTGAGTTTACATAAGCTTTGTAAAATTTATTTCCACTTACTTATAGTTATTCTTTTCAAGGTATTTTTCCACACTGGGCTTGATTTTTGGAACAGAATTTTCACTGTGGTTTCCCCTTCCTGTGATTATTTTGGCAAATCTGTCCGCTTTCCGAAAGTTGCTGTCGTGATACTCTAGGAAACCCAGAGACATAATATAAAATGAAAGCTACATATCATTCTGTTTCTACAGAGATGTTCGTGAATGCATTGTATACTAATTAACAAAACAGAAACTTCATAGAAACGACTGCCGTTTTTTTTCTAGGAGTAGAAACATGTTGTTACGTTACATCCTGACAAGTTGCTTTCACAATCAACAACTAGCAAACAATACAAATATTTTTATTTAAAAAAAAACGTGTTTAAGGGGAAGAACTGTGTATTTATAGTCATATCTTTCAATACTGTAAGACTTTAATTCCTTTTATCAATATTCAACTAAATTAATTATTGACAACTAATTGATTATTTAACTGGTTAATTTTTTTTATGATTTATATTTTGTTAGGGACAATAAATAATTGTGTAAAGTTAAAACTGGATCCGAGAATGGGAAATGGGGGGAAATAGCGTGTACAAAATGTGTACCAGACATACAGACAGACGGACATGATAGATAGATAGATAGATAGATAGATAGATAGATAGATAGATAGATATGACATGATATATAGATAGATAGATAAATAAAAACTAAAGTTAATACTAAAGTATACGCTCTGGACGAACGTTCGGTGGTCTCGAAGGTCACGGGTTCGTCCGTTAGTCTGTCTCTAGGTTTTAAATGTACCGTCGCGTCACTAAGTAAATCCCCAATTCACCCCAACTTCTACGCGTCTATCAAGTCATTACAGCTTCATGTAGTTTTGCACTGTTTAGCATGCTCAGAGTGCTAAACTGAATATCGGCTTTGTTTTTGTTTTTTTCAAAGTATTTTTGTGTTATTCTTGTTTTGTTTCACAGTTGGATATTTCAGTGGTCTTGCTGATGTACAGCGAAAGATCAGCCATTATTTCTCTTGATAAAATGAGGCTACTATACATAACGAGATGTTTCCCTGTATATTTTACTTGAACATTAAGTTTACCCCAAACGAATTTCCGTATTTGTTGATAAAATAGACAATTTATAACATTCCTCATTCGATTTCCGGACATACCCCGTTTTCAATAAATCCGGATAATTGACACAGTTCTACAGTACTTGGTTCAAAGTTCATGAAAGTGTGAAGAAAAATGCTAAAGAACAGTTAGGTTCACCTTCGAGCTTCTTGTACAGGAAGCGATCACATTGGAAAATAGCCTCGTTCACAGATAGACCATGAAGATCTTTGAATTTGGGGCCAAACCTGAAAAATGACAACAGAATGTGTCAACTTTTGGCAAAATGTTTGTCAACAGTTTTTGCTAATCTTTGCTCATACGCGTTCTTGAACAGAAGAATGTGAACGCTTTGACATGTCCTCTTAATAGCTAGCAAACTCTACATAGGTTCAAATGGGAAACTAAAACCTGGACACGGATCTCGAAAACGGCTCTAACGATTTTCATAGAAAAGTATCAGATCATTGGCCACACATGGTAAACTCCTTCCCCTCGACATATCATTTAGTCTGGCAAAACGTTCAATATGTCGGACCGTCTTTCTAAGTTCTCTTTATCATTAGTCTTGGATAGAATCTCTTTCAATGACAGAACCGTCCATTATTTTATGTTGTCTTCTCATCTCTTTCTCTGTCTGCCTCTTTTTTTTCCTGATAATGTTCCCTGAAGGAAGGTCTTTTTCAGCCCTGAGTACCTTGTGATATGGACAAACAGTTTTCGTTTCCATATTTGACAGCAATTGATTGACTAATTGGTTCCATTGTTTCATTGGTGCATGTCGAGTCTTTGCCAATGAATAATTGTGAGAAGTTTCAGCTTGATCCGAAAATGGGTGTGTGAGAAATAACGTGTACAAACGTTTTACCAGACAGACAGACAGACAGCCAGCTAAAGTTGGCAAGCGATTGATTCATTAAGTAATTATACATTGTCGCATGGATGAGACAAATATAGAAAACGCCTTTCCTTCCAACGTTTAAAGCCCCAGGGACTATTTCAGGCAAGTAGATTTATAGCTTACACAAACTACACACTTCACTATTTTGTTCCTTTAGCAATTAAATTGTTGAACTATATGTAACTAGCTGTTGTACATTTCGCATGTAATGTTAAGGAGAAACTGGGATATGAACGTATATTTTGTGTACTAGTGTACAAATGTTTGCTCTAATCACGAATTGTTTTTTGTAATGCACAAATTTCCTCACGGATAATAAAAATTATTATTATTTTTATTATTATTATTCAAGAACATTAAGATTTACTGATTCAAAATTATTTTATTTTAGATTAGCTTGCATATTAGCTCCTTTACGCTCACAAATTAACTTGAGCCCACATTGTTTTAGTTAACAGAGAATATAAATCGAATTATTATTATTATACAAAAATAAATTGTCATTATTTAGTCTTATAAACAGTGTCCACTTGGGAATTTTCTTGATCTGCAGCTGAACGCCCTCTGTCAGGAATCGAGAATGTCAGAATTGTCAGTTTTCATAACATGATCGGCTTATTATTACAATAGATTATATTAATTTAGTTAACTTCCATAGCCACTTAAATAAGTTCGAGCGTGTGTTTTTATATTTTGTTCTTATTTTTTAAATTATAAGTTAATCTTTATTTAAAAAAAAATAGTTTGTTTTACTACTTACGGTGTATCTTTGGTATCTCTGTCTTTCTCAGATGCGGAATCTGAACAAGAGTTCATAGAATGACATCGACAAAGACTCTCAGATACTGAAATCTGAAGTTTATCATCATTTCCTAAACTATCATCATCATCCTTAATATGTTCTATCAAAAAATATTTTAGTTGGTTTAATCTTTTCATAGCTAATTTCTGTTCTATTGATTTCTGTACATCTAGTATTTGTTGCTCTAGCCTCTGTTGATCTAGTTTCTGTTGGTCAAACTGTGTTTTCTGTAAAGATTTTTGCTCTAGAATTTGTTGTTTTAGCATGTTCATATTTAACTCTTGTTGGTTTAATAGTTTCTGTTCTAGTGTGTGTAGATCCAACTTGTGTTGTTCTAATAGGTTTTTATTGCGTTGATCTTGCTCAGACTTTTCATTCACTACTTTTTGTCTCAATGAGATGTTTTGGGATAATTGATCTACAAGCTGAGATTTAATCTTTTTAAGCTCAGAATGTGTATGTTTAATTACAAGATTCTGCTCCTGTTTGGTGTTTTCGTGGTCTAATTTGTGTTCATCTAAGTTTTTTTGAAACACCATATATTGGTCTTCCATTTGTTTTTCTATTTTCTCATTCCCCCTCTGTTGTAGATCCAATCTTTGCTCTTCTGCCTCTTTTTGTTCTAAAATTTGCTTTTGAAATGTTTCTTGTTGACATATTTGTGCTCGTGATATCTCCCGTAATAGATTGCCTTGTTCTTTAATTCGTTTTTTTAAATTTTGGTTTTCTTGTTGAAGTTGGTGGAAACTTTGCTGGTTTAAGGACATTTGGTCTGAGAGTTCATTATGGAGCTTTTCTTGATCCGATCTTTGCCGGGACAATTGTTCTTCCGTTACTTTTATCTGCGCTTGTGTTGACGCTTTCAAACTTGTTAGCTCTGCCATGACTTGAACTCTGTCCTGGTGTCGAATCATGCGTAACTTGAATTGTTGACGAGCTACTTGTTGAAGTCTTAAGTTTTGTTCTGTGAGTGAACGCCTGAACTGACAGAGCTTTTGATTGGTCTCTCGCCTCCTCCTAGTTGCGTGTAGCTCTTTCACTTTCCAGTTATGAATTCTGCTCTGAATGTCGCACTGAAACAAAATGTGATGGAAGCCCTTTTACGACATATATAGCAAGATATTGTGTGCATATATATATATATATATATATATATATATATATATATATATATATTATAAAGTAGAATGTAAGGCGTATGTATGTATGTTAGGAATAGAAATAAAAACTGCATGACCAATCTTGATAAAACTTAAAACTTGGCAGAAATGTTCCTTGGGTACTAACTTAGACCGTACTGTATGTATTGTAGCCCTAAAACAAACTTAAGACCTTCAAAAAAAAAAAGTATGGTATTTTATTGATCTAGGCTTTGATTACAATGATTGCAAAGGGGTTGTTTTACATGGTAGGCATCTACCAATCCACATGTTTTGTGTGTCGTATGGAATATTACGCGCTAGCACACCTCTATAAATGTGTATGTTGTACTAGTTGGTGCCAAGTTGACTGGGCGTTTCCTTATTGTCGAGTTCACACCATAGACATTATTTCAGGCAGATGTATGCCAACCGTATAAAAATACTTTATTTAACCTTTTGTTTTAAACTGGAGAACGAATAAAGAGAGGTCACGATAGAGTTATTTCTAAGCAGTGACGTGCAACTTCTAGGAAACAAAAACGAAACAATATGAAAAGTTAATTTTAGAGACGACCTTAACTGTATCTTCAATTCAGTAAATCGATAAACAAATACCTAATACGCCTTAAAGAATTATACATACAGCCAATATATATCTAATATATATATAATTGAATGTAAGGTATGTTTATTTATGTATATATATATATGTTTGTATGTATGTATGTATGTATGTATGTATGTATGTATGTATGTATGTATGTATGTATGTATGTATGTATGTATGTATGTATGTATGTATGTATGTATGTATGTCCCGCATTCAAATCAAAACCATTTGACCAATCTTAGTAGATTTGGCATAAATGTTTCTTAGATCATGTCGAAGACCGTAGTATATGTTTAATGGCTCTTTCACTACAGGAGGGCCCTATACATAAAAAATTACCCGATATAATAAAGAGTTGCGCTCTTTAATAGAGAGAAAGAACGAAACTCGTTATCACATCGGATAAACCCGTTTTCACAGTATTCGTCATGAATGTTGGCTGAACTGGTAGACCCATTTCTACACTCTTCTTCTAGTTTCATGTCAAAATAAAAATGTGAATGGAACATACGCCATGTTTGACATCTAGATCCAATCAAGTAGTGATACCCAAACTAAGGCCCGCGGGTCAAATCCAGCTAGTAGCATTATAAATAGAGAAACAAAAAACATAATGAAATCTCTTCGCTTAAAAATAGTTTTAGCTGATTAATATTATTTAGTGGAGATTTGTATAGTTTATATCATTTTATACTTGTTGAATGATATATAGAGAATAAATTCGTTAAATATTGCTGAATCGACCACTCTCCTTTCATTATGGCCTTTTATTTGCTATGTCATGTTGGTAAGTAGGACGACAAAGTCTCCAAGTGGCAGCGAATTAAGTAGAAGCCCCGCATCATCGCATTGACAGTTCAAGACGCGGTTATATCAATTCACTGTCTGATAAAAAGTGTACATTTGCTATTTCTCCCACGCCCAATATTGGATCAAAATGAAATTTCGCACAACTATTTCTTGTACCTGATTAAACAAGAACCAATTTAAAAAAAACTAGCCGATGAATTAATGAACTATTGGTAGAGAATTAGTCACCTTACACAGTGTGTAGAGAATTAGTCACCTTTACACAGTGTGTAGAGAATTAGTCACCTTTACACAGTGTGTAGAGAATTAGTCACCTTTACACAGTGTGTAGAGAATTAGTCACCTTTACACAGTGTGTAGAGAATTAGTCACCTTTACACAGTGTGTAGAGAATTAGTCACCTTTACACAGTGTGTAGAGAATTAGTCACCTTTACACAGTGTGTAGAGAATTAGTCACCTTTACACAGTGTGTAGAGAATTAGTCACCTTTACACAGTGTGTAGAGAATTAGTCACCTTTACACAGTGTGTAGAGAATTAGGTCGTGGCTTAAAGGTTTAAAGCTAACAATAAATACATTTAAAACCTATTTTCATAAGCACTTTGCTGGCACTGGCCTGGCGCAGTATTAAGTGTATTGGCTTGAGGAGTTTTTAGCCCTTTAGCCCTAAAAAACGCAAAATACCTAGGTGTTATAATAAATGGAAAACTGTCATGGAATCCTCATATTGATGAAACTATTAAAAAAATCAAACAAAGCATTAGGATTTATTAAAAGAAATTTCTATAAATCAAATAAGAACATAAAACTAAAATGTTATTTAACCTTGGTTAGGCCAATAATAGAATATGCATCCTCCATTTGGGACCCCTCAACTCAAGAAAACATTAAGAAACTGGAACAGAAACAAAATAGAGCAGTGAGATTCATAACAAACGAATATTCACATTTGACTAGAGTAACACCTATAGTAAAATCACTAAATTTAGAAAGCCTTCAGGACAGAAGACTCAAAAGTAAAGTAGCAATTATACATAAAACACTGAACCATAATCTTCAAATTAAAAAACAAAATTTAATAAAAATACTCTGAAAGACACAAAGATAAAGGTACATTCCTCGTCCCATATGCTAGGACAAATGTGTACAAATACTCCTTCTTCCCTAGTGCTATTAGAGCATGGAATGGGTTGCCTGAGCTAGCCAGGAAAACCAGTGACTTGGCAGAATTTAAGTCATTGGTTAATATGTACGACTAAATGCATGACGCGTAGGACGTAATCATCTTTTTTAAAGTAACGTCTGTATTATATAAGATAACGCATGCCTTGTAGACTTCCATTTTGGTCACCGTAGTTAGCTTATGGTTTTCCCAAACTCTTTGTCTGAGTCTAGCGAATGTCGAGGCAGCCTTCCCTGTGCGTTTTTTCATCTCCTCTTCTAGAGACAGGTCATCTATAATTGTGGATCCCAGATAGCAGAATTCGTTTACGGCGTCCAGCTTGTTATCGTCAATGAGGATGGAGGGTGGTGCTGTAGCAGGTGGTCCCATAACATTTGTTTTCTTCGTGCTAATAGTCAAGCCATATTCTTTACAGGCCTGAGAGAAGCGGGACATTATTGACTGAAGTTCCTCTTGCGTGTGTGCCACTACAGCTGCGTCATCCGTGAATAGCATAACTCTTACGATTGTGGCTCTGATTTTAGTTTTGGCCCTCAGTCTGGCAATATTTAGGAGTTTGCCATCAAATCTGGAATGGAGATAAATGCCTTCAGTGGATTTGTCAAACGCGTTGTGGATTAGCAGTGAAAATAATATTCCAAAGAGGATTGAGGCCAGAACACATCCTTGTTTAACTCCGCTGTTTACACTGAAACTTTCAGAGCTGGCACCGTTGAATTCCACTGCTGTATGGCAGTGAAACATGGACCACCTACGCAAAGCAAGAGAGAAAACTGAACTCATTCCATTTGAGATATCTCCGTAGGATCTTGAATGCCACATGGAAAGAAAAAGTGTGCAATACTGAGATCCTTGCGCGATCAGGTATTCCCAACATCTTTACAGCCCTCTGACAACGCCGTTTGCGCTGGCTTGGACATGTTCGCCGGATGGAGGGCAAGCGCATCCCGAAAGTCATCCTCTATGGTCAACTCGCGACTGGCACGAGAAAAACTGGTCGCCCCCCACCTTCGTTACATAGATGTAATAAAACGTGACCTCAAATCAGTGAACATCAATACTGACAATTGGGAAGACATAGCTCTAGACCGCAACAGATGGAGAGAGACAGTGACCAAGAAAGCTATTGACAGTGAAAGTACATGGGTCTCAGCTCAGGAAGAAAAACGCACAATCCGAAAAATGGCCAGCTCCTCTACCACCGAAGCAAAAGCCACCTTAACCTGCGATATTTTTGGACAGGAGTGTCTCTCCAAAATAAACTTATTACTATTTAATTTGCGGTTTTAACTGTCGTGTTTATGTCTGCCATCTACCGATGGCAACCCTCTTCAAGGCTTTATCCTTCTTTCTGTCTTCTTATCTCTCCTCCTATGTAAGGCTTTATTGTCCATTTTTGTCCCTCTTTTCTGGGTGTAAGGCTTTATCCTCCTGCTTGTCCTTTTTTCAATCTTTTTTTTTAAAAAGAGTTTTATCCTCCATCTGTCATCCTTTATCTTTGTGTCTTTTTGAGTATTTATAAGGCTGTGTTTTCTTTGTATTTGTAGCTTATGGTTCAGTTCTTTTATGTGTTATTGCTACTTTACTTTTTAGTCTTATGACTTGTGACTTTTGATTTATTACAAAATGATCGAACCAGCTCAACTTTCGTCTTTTCATAGTATTGTAAAACTTCTCATTTTTGCCAGCCGGAATGTTGATTTGTAAAGCTACTAAATGATTTGTCTTCTTTACCTGGTATCTGGTAACGAGCATTTAATGGTGTTACTCTAATCGAATTAGTTTTTTTTTAAACAAATCTAACTACTGTACTTTACGTGTGTTCTAGTTTCTGTTTTAGAAAATAATAAATAGATCTTGACGACCTTAAAGTGTTGACAAATGACATTGACGCATATGCAAAAAGAATTGTGGAATGACTACAAAAGATATTATTGTGTACTTACCAAAACGACGCAGCAAATAACGCTGAATACAAACAGCAGATCAAACATCCACATTTCCATTTTAGATTAGTGACTGATGAGTCTATCTCTTTATTTACGCGTAAAAAATGTTGTAAAATACGCTAAAAAAATACTTTACAGGTTGGAAGCTATCAATTCCATGTTTAATTGCCTGCGTGTCGTTTATATGGTAATCGATATTTTCCATTGATCGAACACGTAGTTGTCGTGCGCGCTTGTAGTTTTTCTTTGCATTTACTATTGATGTTTTAGGGTATAGGAAGTAGTTTCTTTTAAGTGCGTTTTGTTGTCTAGAATATTGTGTGTGTGTGTTTACGTCATCCTTAGTTTCCGCAAGAGAGAGAGAGTTGCTTTTGTGAGCTGGGTAGCTGGTTCTTTGGTTCCCCTTGTAAGGGTACGGTGTTAGGTTTGGGCTATGGGAAAGTTGTCGTCTTTCTGCCCTTGGAGTTGTGTAGCAACTATCGGTGTTGGAGTGTAGGGAGTTTAGCTTCTGTTGGGCGCCGAGATGGAGTGCGAAGGTGTGTTACAGAAACCTGTTGGTGTGATATTAGACTAATTAGTACCAAATGCTAGCTTCACGGATATCGATGTACATGCAAATATGTTTGAAACTTACAATTAAGTTTAATTAAATATTGTTCCTGTTGACAACTGTTGTTATTCACTAAATGTTCAGTTGAATAACTGTTATGTAATGTTGTAGTTTACATGCTAATATCTTTAGGTTCTTGTGTTACTCTGTTCAGTTCAGGCTGGGATACGGGACCGTAATATCATATCATACCCTAGCTAATCTGAAATCCCACCCTGACAGAAATGGGGGCTCGTCTAAACAATATGTAATTGTCAACTTTGTGACCTCTGTGTCCTTGATTTGACCGTTAGAACCATCATAAGATATATAAATATGTAATACACTTAAGCCGTTTGAGCGGTCTGATGATTTATGTACAGCACACGATATATTCGTTGGGCATCCCTTGTATTGTGTCTAATGTGAGTAGTTCTCATTTGTTCGGTAAACTTAGAGTGTGTAATTACTCTTTGAAACTATTGTAACTTGTTTTTGTATTTATTGTCACCAACGCCTGAATCCTCTGACTCTGAGCGGCAACGTGTGAGTGGATCGAGTGCCTGTCGACGGGATCGACCTGAATCTGTGCGGTTTGTTGGCTGGTGTACCGGAACCGTCCTGAAGTTAGAACCGTTGGTCTGTTCCAGTGGCTGTGGTTGCCTGTGGCTTTTCTCTTCTGCGGAGCCTGGAGTGAGGCGATTCCTTCCGACGCGGGATACTGAGCAGATAAGTCCTTGGCCCTGTTTTTGTCGATGCGCCCGTGATTTCAGTTCGCCCGTTATAATTAAGTAATGATATATAATTCTTATGTTTCTCTCTATGATCTGACTTTGGGTTTTGTTAGTGATAGTTAGACTGTAATTATTAATTAAGGCTTAATAGTCTATGTAATGGAGACGAGGTTGACTCTAACCGCCCAGTTCATCAGTGACGGCCGTGCTCTCGGGTATGATGGTGAGAGGTTGGAGAGGTATGTGGCAGAGCAGAAGGTTGACTACGAGAGAGCCAAGAAGGAGGAGTTTGAACGTAAGAAGGAGGAGTTTGAACGAGAGACGGCTAGGCTTGAGCGAGAAGAGAGGTTGAGAAAAGAGGCGAAGGCTGAGGAGGAAGCCAGACTTGAGCGTGAAGAGAGGTTGAGAAAAGAGGCGAAGGCTGAGGAGGAAGCCAGACTTGAGCGTGAAGAGAGGTTGAGAAAAGAGGCGAAGGCTGAGGAAGAGAGGTTGAGAAAAGAGGCGAAGGCTGAGGAGGCCGCTAGACATGAAAGGGAGGAGAAGTCTAGGCGTGAGGAACACGAGAGGTGGAAGGAGAGAGAGGCTAGAGAGGAGCTCAAGAGAAAAGATGAACTGGAGTTGGCACGGCTTAAAGAGAAGTCGGCGCCAGAGGCAGGTGCAGTGGTAGGTCAGGCAGTTGAGGTGCGACAAAAGAGTGTCTTGGACAGGCTAGACAAGAACTTCCAAGGCATGAAGGAAGACGATGATCTTCTGGCGTACCTGACGCACTTTGAGGCCGTGGCAGCAAGGTGTAAGATTGAGAGTAAGGAGTGGTCCCTGCTATTGTCGTACAAGTTGACGACATCGCTCAAAAACTTTATGTTGAGGGACAGTCTGTTCCTTAGCGATAAGTATGAGGATGTCAAAACGGCACTTCTCCGCCACGCAGACATCAATGCGGAGACATGCCGCAAAAGGTTTCACCGGGTCAAACCACGGCAGAATGACTTCCGTGGGTATGTGACTGAGCGGAGGACCGCACTTGACAACTGGTGCAAAATGGCTGAGGTAGGAAAGACAGTAGATGAGATCAAAGATCTCTTCATTAAAGACGGGATACTTGAAAATGTTTCGGGGGAGGTCTATCGACAACTTGTTCTAAACAAGCAAAATACTGTGGAGAACATGCTGGAGGTAATCGAAGGTTTTAAGGTAGCCGATTCGAATGTATCAATTAGTAAAGAAGAAACTGTGTATGTGGCAGCAGCATGTGAGCCTGTGATTAAGCAGAGTCCAGTGGTTAAAAGAAAGGTAATTGTTTGTTTCAGTTGTGGGGAGCAGGGTCATAAAGCAGCTGAGTGCTCTAATGAATTTGTTACCCAAAACAATGAGACTACTGTTGAGGATGTAAATCCCAATGATATTGGCAATGACCTAGACCAGCGATCTAGACATAGATGACTAGAGGGTCGTCGCGATTCGGAAGGTCGCCGTAGGTATAAGTTAATGCCGGATCGCTATACAGTTACTATTAGGAATTTGCCATTCAATGTTAACTGGCAAAGGCTTAAGGATAGATTTAGGGAGTTTGGTTTATTTGGTTTTGTGGAGGTATTAGAGGCAAATGGGAAGTCCATGGGTATTGGACATGTAAAGTTTAAGAACTGAGCAGACGTTGCTATGGCGGTTAGATATTTGGACAGGTCGAAATTTGGTAGTAGAAGTATTGTGGTGGTCCCTCATCGTGTGAGCGCGAGAGGTTGACGTGATGATTAAGTTGGTAATCTGGTCGCATCGGTAAATTTTGCGGGCTTGGTTTGATAGGCTAGCACACACATGAAAGTATTGCGTTACTATTTGGTTGAGTAATTGGTAGTAGAGTAAAATGTACATGATGAAGCTCATGTAATAGAGCATATACCACCGTAATAGTACAATCTTATCCTGTTTGAATTTAGCAATTGGATCTGGGTTACGAATCTAGTTGCATTTTCTGTCGTATAGGATGAAGATACTAATGCCATGCATAATTGTACCGCGGGGGTATAATATTAGCATTTCCTGTTCAATTGTTTTTCTTTTTTAAAGGCTTTAAGTGGTCTAGAGGGTTGAAAAAATTAATATCTGAAATCTTTAATCGCTTTGGAGGTTTTGTACAGTAGGTTCGCCAGGGTACGCGGAGTTGTTTCCTTTTACCGATCTATTGTGTCGGGGTCGGTCTGTTAAGGTGCACTGGAATCATGAGTGCGCGGAGGCTTTAAGCAGGGTGCAGTCGTATCTGTGTAGGTACCCCATTCTTCGTTTGCCTGATCCTTCATTGCCATTTGTTCTTCAGACCGATGCTTCGGACAAAGGAATCTCCGGTATACTGAGTCAGTGCGTGAATGGTGTTCTGCATCCCGTCAAGTATGTGAGTCGCAAGTTATTGCCTCGGGAGCAGAGGTATTCCATCATCGAGAGAGAAGGTTTGGCTATCGTATTTGCCATTAGAAAACTGGACAGATACCTGCGTGGAAATACGTTTCACCTTCAGACGGACCACAAGGCCTTGGCTTACCTTCGGAGCACAGACTTTACGAACCACCGAGTTACGAGGTGGGCTCTGATGCTTCAGGACTACACCTTCGACGTGTGTCACATAAAAGGAGAGGACAATATACTTGCAGACTTGTGCTCAAGATTGGTGTGATTCGCACAAAAAGACTATTTTATTATAGCTATTGCTTGATTTGTATGTATATATCTATGTAATATGTACTGCTTGTTTTTAGTATGCATTGCAATGTTATAATAGATGTATGATGGATGTTGTTCTTTGAGACATCATCTATTTGAATAATTATGTCAGTTTGACTTTATGAAGGTTGTACTCTTCGGTTTCAGTTTTGGGCCATGTTTCCTAATTCCTTTTGCTGTCTATATACTTCAGTTTTCAAATTTTTTTTGAAGACTGGACTTGTCTTCGCAAGATCCAGTTAGGGGGAGAGGGGGGATGTCGTGCGCGCTTGTAGTTTTTCTTTGCATTTACTATTGGTGTTTTAGGGTATAGGAAGTAGTTTCTTTTAAGTGCGTTTTGTTGTCTAGAATATTGTGTGTGTGTGTTTACGTCATCCTTAGTTTCCGCAAGAGAGAGAGAGTTGCTTTTGTGAGCTGGGTAGCTGGTTCTTTGGTTCCCCTTGTAAGGGTACGGTGTTAGGTTTGGGCTATGGGAAAGTTGTCGTCTTTCTGCCCTTGGAGTTGTGTAGCAACTATCGGTGTTGGAGTGTAGGGAGTTTAGCTTCTGTTGGGCGCCGAGATGGAGTGCGAAGGTGTGTTACAGAAACCTGTTGGTGTGATATTAGACTAATTAGTACCAAATGCTAGCTTCACGGATATCGATGTACATGCAAATATGTTTGAAACTTACAATTAAGTTTAATTAAATATTGTTCCTGTTGACAACTGTTGTTATTCACTAAATGTTCAGTTGAATAACTGTTATGTAATGTTGTAGTTTACATGCTAATATCTTTAGGTTCTTGTGTTACTCTGTTCAGTTCAGGCTGGGATACGGGACCGTAATATCATATCATACCCTAGCTAATCTGAAATCCCACCCTGACAGTAGTTATACGAATTGTAAATATTGATTTTTTTAAGTCAGTGTCTTTGGTTTTCTTAATTTCCATTCATTGCATGAGACAATCATCTGGACGTTTAGGGTTTTAAAACAGCTTTGTTTGTTTACTGTTATCTGTTGACGTTCTCTCTCCCAGTCTCTCTCTGTCTGTCTGTCTGTCTCTCTTTCTCGCAGTCTCCCTCTGTCTTTCTTCAGTCTCTCTGTATTTCTCTCTGTTTCTCTATGTCTCTCTCTCTGACTCTTTCTGTCTCTATCTGTCTTTCTCCTCTCTCTGTCTTTGTCTCTTTCTCTGTCTCTCTCTGTGTCTCTGTCTCTCTGTCTTTCTCGTGTCTTTCTGTCTTTCCTTTGCCTCTCTCTCCGTCTCTTTCTCTCTGCCTTTCTCTTTGTGTCTTTCTCTTCTCTTACTTCAGTCAAGTACCTTTTCTTTCCCTTGTTTTAAAATACCAAACAAAATAACTTATTACCAATAGTTAATTAACTAATTGATTAATTTTGTTTAATGGCTCTTGTGTTGTCAGGTAATAGAAATTATTGTGCACAATTTCAGCTTCATCCGAGATTGGGTGTGGGAGAAATAACGTGTACAAACTTTTGGCCAGACATAAAGACGAACAGACAGACAGACAGACAGAGTGAGTTGATATAAGCTTTGTAATAAAAATTAGAGCTCATTTCCTTTACGATTCTTAATATCAACTTTGCAAATTCTTCATAGGTTGAAAAAAACAAACAAGTGTTTTTGTACACGGATCTCGAAAACAGCTCTGAGGATATTCAAAAAAAAAAAAAAAAAAAAAAAACTAGTTCCTAATTTGTCACGTTCAAGAACATTACCTGCATTATTTTAATGTAAGCTTAGCTAACAGAATTAATTTGTGACATGTGGCGTACCCAGGATTTTTTTTTGGGAGAAAATATTCGTTTAATATACCTTTCATTAGATGTTTAATTAACTAATTTTTTTTATTTTTTTTTAATTGATTCTTGTTTTGTCAGATAAAAAGAAACAATTGTGAAAATTTTCAACTTGATCTGAGATTGGTTGTGGGAGAAATAGCGTATAGAAACTTTTTACCAGACAGACAGACAGAATCAGAAAAAATCTTTGTAACAAGAATTTTGAACTACATGTAATACATACGTAACTGTGTGAAACCTGAACTAATATTGTTTATATCTGGAAATGAAATCGTTGTCTTGCATGTCAACCTTTTGTGGCCTTTGGCATTGAAAGGGACATCGAATTCACAAAAACCATCTGTAATTACGACACTATAAACCAAAGCGATACCAAGGATACAGGTAAACAAGATCTTTGTTGACTGGAGTATCCATTTTGACGGCACGGGTTCGAAGCACGTGACCTTAGGCTATATTTAGTGTCCTATAACAAACTTCATTGATAGTCTTATAGTCTAATTTATATAAAGTGTACCTGTGAATTCAGAGTTATCTCTCTTTTAGTAGGGAAACAGTAGTTTTCGTATATCGAAAGGGAGCTAAATACACAAAGGTAAACCTAAAAAAGATATATAAATTTTACATAATCATAAGGTATCAATAAAGTTATAGAATAATTTTTCATTTAAATTTTATGGTTAACAATTATTTTATATTCACAACTTTATTTTCAGGAAATGTTTTTTTGCAATTTTTTTTCCCTTAGATTTATGTCTAAATGAGTTCAGTTACCCAACAATGTCAAGATTCAGCGTAACGCACAAATGTTTACTGTACCTGCCTATGTGTACTTTGTATGCATTACATAACAAAAAAGTAAAATTTTTGTTTTTATTATCATGTCTTTCGAAAATACATGGATGTTCTTTCAGAATTGAAGCAATCATAGCAATGTCCACGGGCAAGATTCAAACTCAGGACTATCAAGACGTCCAGAGCGCATACCACAACCATCGTTAACATGTTTAGACAGTATCGCCAAAAATGTCAGTTTCATGTCTGTAAGTGTTGTTTCTAAAAATAACTTTCAAAAAAATATGTATAACTTGAAGTAATCCTCTCTTGAGTAACTACTCAATGTCATATTAAATAATTATTATATTCTAATTCAATACTACCAAAACCAGACAAAACATAGAATCAGGAAAAAGGAAAGAGAAAACAAGGTCTCGTAGACTTTCGCTAAACGACCCACCCTCAATGGCACTAGCTGGAAAAAGGCTGTAGATATAGCTTGCCGCCCCATGCACCGAACAGCAAGGGAGTACCTATGCTATATTCAATAGTAAATACTACAGTTATTACAAAGCTTATATGAACTTACTCTGCCTGTCTGGTAAAAAGTTTGAACAAGTCATTTTTCCCACAAACCATTCTCGGATCAAGAGAAACGTTACACAATTATTTATTGTACTTTTCATAACACGAATCAATTAAAAAAAAAAAAAAGATAAAACTAATTAGCCGATTTATTACTGGTAATCAATTATTTTGTTTGATACCAACATGGAAATTTTTCTTATCTTTTTAAAGGCTTTTTAAAATTTTGATACGTTTTAGAAGTTCTTTCACAATAGTATCACTAGAGTTCAAACCTTCCACAGGACTGCAGGGGATGATAGTAAGCAGGAATCAAGATATGGATCGTTGTGACTACTGCCCAAAGCGGATACCACATAACCAGACAGCCAAGTATACTGACCTGCTAAAAAAAGCGAGCTATATACTTTACACTTTATACACTATGTTTGTTCGTGCGTTTTTAATTTTTACATGTTCCGGATTTTCCTTTAGAGTTGTTGGTAATCTACTTCCAAGTCCACACCTCCCGCATACGACGAGGATGCCAGCGGGCGGGGTATATATAAACCTTTGAACATCAAGACGACCAAACGACAGTCTAGTGCACGACCAGGCAGCCGTCGTAATCGTAAATAATTCAATGTGCCGCATTTGTGATACACTAAAATAATTCAATGAGCCGCATATGTGATACACTAAAATAATTCAATGAGCCGCATATGTGATACACTAAAATAATTCAATGAGCCGCATATGTGATACATTAAAAAAAAAGAATATCACAGCGAAACAAGTGGATTCAATATAACAAATTACAATTATTCGTAATAACCAACTAGTTCAATTAACCAAATTCAACTGCATAATAAGATTTGTTTCGATACTCTATGATTAGGTCCGAATAAGTGGCTGGTTCGATCAACTGGCTTTAAAAGTATTATCAATAGTTTTACCATATTTCATGACTGTTTACTTTTTTCTTTCATTTTAGTTTTAGGTAAGCAGTTCAAAGTATTTCAAGCCCGAAGATTAATGAGGAATACAGTACATCAGCTGACTATACAGATTTATTAGAGACCTGGATATTTTGACAAATTCAATACAGACAAAGCCGTTGTCCGCAAGGGGTCTAATTAAGTTCTAATTTCATCGTTTTCACCTGTCTTCGTCAAAGGCTTTTCTTTGGCTCTCAACTGTGTGACCCGTGACCTATGTGAGAACTTTCCTACTGCCTCTCTCGGTGGCCGTAAGTTGCGAGTTTCTTTCCTCTATGCCACTTAGGACAAACTGACACCTGAGTTGATCTTTATAGCACTTCTGTTGGAACACCTCTGTAACTCTGTCCTACTTTTAAGTAGTTTAACATCGCCTTTGGCATACGCTCATCCCCCATACAGAGCAGGCGTCCACCCAGCGCAGCTGTCGAAACAGTAAGTAGTTCCTCTTCCACGTATGCTCATTGTGTAGTACTTTTGATGGAAGCGATCAAGGAGCCTTAGATGCTTCCGATACAGCACCCAGGTCCCAAAGCCGTATAAAATTCGTGTGATGATCCCTGCTTTATAGACATTGATTTTGAATAAACAATAATGTTTAGTCACTTAAAGATCCACTGGAGAATACATTTTCTGGAGTGTTTCTACTTTTACAATCTAATCAACGCCTATGTAAATTTAGATGCTTTTTTAGTGAACTCAAAGAAAGGGGCGCCTCCTGCCATAAGAACCAGTACGGATGATCTTAACTCTTGCCGAAACCGTTGCCAAGAAATGGATCTGGCTGTCCTGCAAATTCACTGCTCCTGCGTGGACACTTGCTTCGCTTATAAAAATTGCTGTTACGACATTGAAATTGAATGTCCACTTGTGGTCCAGCAAGGGCTTGAGAGATATGGACACATGTTTGACGTTCAAGTGGAATGCATGGAAATGGGTGACTTCTTAGCCGTGGCTAGCTGTCCAGGGGAGACAAACTATTCTCAACGATTAATAAATAAAGATTCTGTTTACGACATAATGATTAATACTCCCGTTCAGGATCCCTCTACAAGTATCGTCTTTGCAAATCAAGACATCTATAGATGTAATTTTCCTAACGGATCAAACAAACCGTTAAAATGGAGGATCTATTTAAGCGTTTCCGATCTTCCATACGACAACATAATATCTAGGATTGAACAGTATAAGTTCCATTCCCCATTCTACAGGGAGTCTCAGGTTTTAGCTTCTAGTCTTTGCCTTTACAGAACTTTTAAATGGTGTGGCCAGCAAGAGAGGACTCGATGCCCCAACCCGATAACCTGGATATCGATTCAACGTCTGCAATGTCAAACAAACAAGTGCACAGTCTGTCGTCTAAATGCTTCAAACCTGTGTGTCAGTGAACCGTACGATCTGCATTCTGGGTCTGTCATTATGACACCTAAGCTCCACGACCTGGTTCTCTCTGCGGATAATCTTCCTTGGTCTCAAGCCGAATGTCGAATGTCCACTAATGTCACCTTAAGCAGCTTGATGTGTCGTTTCGTCAACTGCACAACTCATTTAGGTTTTCATCTTCACCAAGATGGCAGCTGCAGGAAGTTTAACCTTTTGTTTATCGCGTTTCCAGGAGACGGCTGGCGAATAGATCCAGAAGAAAGCAGTGATATTTTAGATTATATGACATATTTTTTAATCCATGTGCTAAATATAACTAATGTCTGGAAAGTGGAGCCCAAATTTACATTATATCATCTAGAGTCTAAACAAAATGTCTCTGTGTCCACTTTCGTTATCGACTATAACTCCTCAGCGCCTGAAGACTTCCTCTTCCTAAGATATAGCCATGAGTTGTCTATCCTGGCTAGTGACGTCAGAACTATGGTGGACATCAAGCTAAACAAAGGCCAGAAAGAAATGTCTAATTTATCTTTGGTCTACCCACATCAGACGGCACAATCGAGACCACCATTCTTCCGGTGGTGCCAGAGCAACAATTTAGCGATCCGCCGGACAAAGTACTTTACTTTTTTAGCGTCGAATTCAACCGAGAAAAACTTTTGGCTTTGTTTATGTCGATCATTGTATAAGAGTGAAAACCTGCTCGACGTATGCATTTATGTACAATGTTGTGAATTTCAGTGCTTTTATGGCAACCAGTTGGGATTCCACTTTCCTGAAAAAGAATCTAGCACTACTAGCACATTTCGACATGCGAATATCCTTGGGATTATATTATTTGTAGTCGTTTCAAAAATTGGGATAGTCTAACGGGGAAGGTATCTAAAATAGTGGTGAAAAAAAAAAGTTCCCCTTTCAGACCATGCGGTCTAGAGATGATGTAAAGGGTCATCTATTTATGTGGCCCACGGTTAACGAGGGTGTTACGGGCCAGCACTGCGAAAAAACGCATTTGCTTTTACCCAACTTATGTCAGGTACCCATTATATAGCTGCGTAGACTTAGAGACGCCCTAAAGTTCCCCCAAAAAGTGCTAAATAATTATCATATGTTTAAAAAAAAACACTAGTTTATCAATACTTTATTTTGTACACCGGATACACCAAAAAACTAAATTTATATTTGTTTCTATATGTATGAAAATCTTCAATTATATTTACTTTTAATAAAACGTTTACATTTTCACGCGTCCAAGTAAAATGAAATAATAATCCGTTTTTTTTGTGTTCAGATACATGTGTTTTTTCCATTTTCTCTTCAGTTATAAAACAAAACTCAATGATACCACTGACTGACATGTTTGATAGTGTACAGTTTTTTCACGATTTACTGAATTTATTTTTTTTTAACTAAGGAACACGATTATGCCTACTTTAAAAACAACATTTATGAGACAGTGTTTAGTTTTACAGTTCTGGCGACAGTACCCATAGAAGTCTATGCCAAGAGACGTGTGAGCCTAACCAAAAGGAAATAGCCCCTTCCAGATTCTTGGAATGAGAAAATGACAATTTATCAACACTCTGTTCGAAGCCCTCCCCCCCCCCTTTTTTTTTAAAGAATCA
Organism: Biomphalaria sudanica; assembly: GCA_036873155.1. Taxonomy (NCBI): domain Eukaryota; kingdom Metazoa; phylum Mollusca; class Gastropoda; family Planorbidae; genus Biomphalaria; species Biomphalaria sudanica. Next base: position 49,375 of record JAZGLO010005112.1, read on the forward strand.
ACTTTATGATTATGTAATAACGTCCATTATGCGTGGTCACGTTCCATCAGCCATCACACCTGCCGAGGCGAGGCCAGAAGCCGAGCCACTCGAGTGAGTCATTCGCATTCATACAGTATACTGCAGCTAAGCGTGAAAGGGTCGTTAATAGAGAAGGCAACATCCATGTAAGACGGATGTAACATGAAAGATTCTTCCTTAGTAGGTGCAGTGTACACGTTAAAATTTATGTTTCATTTTCACTGTCTACCAATCATTTTTTTTAACTGAACATAATACTTATTTTTTACACAAGATGTTGCTATCATATGGTTCATCGCTTTGTTTACATGACTTCTGACAGATGACCAAGCAGTACCTGGTACATTGGATGAGAATGATCACGGTTTAGCTTGCTTTAAAGACATTTTAGCTAAGAGGGAGGTGGGGTGATACGTTTTAAATTCATAGCTTCTGTTATACTTGTGCTGAAAATATCGAAAACCTGTCTTTTGGCATGTTTCGCTTACCAAACAGCGTACCTACGAATGTAAAAATTGGGATCCGCCTCTGAGTTGGTATGAAACAAAAACATTTTTTTCTGCAATCTTGTTTTTTTTTAAATGTTGTTTGTTCTTTGATTCTCTATTCATATATATTCATCTTACTCTCTTTCTCTTTATTGTCACTTATTCTTCTCTTTACCAAGACTCAACTCTCTCTATCCCAACATTCTCTTAAAATAGTTTCACTCTATGCTCTTGCCTTTCTACCGCCCGTTCTGCCTCTATATTTTTCACTGTTTCTCTTTGATGTGTTTCTCTGTCTCTCTCATCGCTGTTTCTTCTTCCTCTCTCTCTCTCCTCCTCCTCCTCTCTCTCTCTCTCTCTTTCTCTCTCTCTCTTTTTCACCTTACCATCTGATACAACTGTGTTATACGTGCTAAAAATCTTTTATCATTCCGACTTTCAAAGCAAATCACAAAGACTGTCGATGCAAAAATTCAAAACCTACAACCTAAGACTTTCAGAAGCCATCCCTGGTTCAGTCTGCTACATGGAGGCCATTCTGTGGCTATTTATCTCAGTTAGCTCCCAACTACCGCCATTAGAAAAAAGTTCTTTAAATTATTAATAGCCCTGAGGCACCCTAACTTGACATCATGAAGCAATATCAGGAAACGCGGACAACTATCACTTTGCTTCTGACTAGATTCCAAGAATGAGTGTCTGCAGTTTACTGTATCTCTGGACACGGTGTTTTGAACAGATCAATAGTGACCATTCCACCGCTGTTTTTCCATTCATATCTGTAAATATATAAAAACATTTTTTTTTACAAAAAAAGGCCTGTCTGCTATCAATCCAATCCAATAATACAGTGTTTCCCGAATTGTGTTATGCGGAACGCTAATGTACCGTGAGGCCTGAGTAAGTGTTCCACAAAATACTGGAATAATTAACTAGTAGGCAAACACGTGACGTAACCTCTCTACAAAGAAAAAATAGAGCAAAGTGTCCCGCTAAATACTCAAAATGTGCGAAGTGTCCCTCTAAATACTCAAAATGTGCGAAGTGTTCCGCTGAATACTCAAAATGTGCAAAGTGTTCCGTTAAATACTCAAAATGTGCGAAGTGTCCCGCTAAATACTCAAAATGTGCGACGTGTCCCGCTAAATACTCAAAATGTGCAAAGTGCCCAGCTAAATACTCAAAATGTGCGAAGTGTCCCGCTAAATACTCAAAATGTGCGAAGTGTCCAGCTAAATACTAAAAATGTGCGAAGTGTCCAGCTAAATACCCAAAATGTGCGAAGTATCCCGCTAAATACTCAAAATGTGCGAAGTGTCCAGCTAAATACTAAAAATGTGCGAAGTGTCCAGCTAAATACCCAAAATGTGCGAAGTATCCCGCTAAATACTCAAAATGTGCGAAGTGTCCAGTTAAATACTCAAATGTGCGAAGTGTCCAGCTAAATACTCAAAATGTGCGAAGTGTCCCGCTAAATACTCAAAATGTGCGAAGTGTTCAGTTAAATACTCAAATGTGCGAAGTGTCCAGCTAAATACTCAAAATGTGCGAAGTGTTCAGCTAAATACTCAAAATGTGCTAAGTGTTCAGCTAAATACTCAAAATGTGCGAAGTGTCCCGCTAAATACTCAAATGTGCGAAGTGTACCGCTAAATACTCAAAATGTGCGAAGTGTCCCGCTAAATACTCAAAATGTGCGAAGTGTCCCGCTAAATACTCAAATGTGCGAAGTGTACCGCTAAATACTCAAAATGTGCGAAGTGTCCAGCTAAATACTCAAAATGTGCGAAGTGTCCAGCTAAATACTCAAAATGTGCGAAGTGTCCAGCTAAATACTCAAAATGTGCGAAGTGTCCAGCTAAATACTCAAAATGTGCGAAGTGTCCAGCTAAATACTCAAATGTGCGAAGTGTACCGCTAAATACTCAAAATGTGCGAAGTGTCCAGCTAAATACTCAAAATGTGCGAAGTGTCCAGCTAAATACTCAAAATGTGCGAAGTGTACCGCTAAATACTCAAAATGTGCTAAGTGTTCAGCTAAATACTCAAAATGTGCGAAGTGTCCAGCTAAATACTCAAAATGTGCGAAGTGTACCGCTAAATACTCAAAATGTGCGAAGTGTTCAGTTAAATACTCAAATGTGCGAAGTGTCCAGCTAAATACTCAAATGTGCGAAGTGTCCAGCTAAATACTCAAATGTGCGAAGTGTACCGCTAAATACTCAAAATGTGCGAAGTGTCCAGCTAAATACTCAAAATGTGCTAAGTGTTCAGTTAAATACTCAAAATGTGCGAAGTGTACCGCTAAATACTCAAAATGTGCGAAGTGTACCGCTAAATACTCAAAATGTGCGAAGTGTCCAGCTAAATACTCAAATGTGCGAAGTGTCCAGCTAAATACTCAAATGTGCGAAGTGTCCAGCTAAATACTCAAAATGTGCGAAGTGTACCGCTAAATACTCAAAATGTGCAAAGTGTCCAGCTAAATACTCAAATGTGCGAAGTGTACCGCTAAATACTCAAAATGTGCGAAGTGTCCAGCTAAATACTCAAAATGTGCGAAGTGTACCGCTAAATACTCAAAATGTGCGAAGTGTCCAACTAAATACTCAAAATGTGCGAAGTGTACCGCTAAATACTCAAAATGTGCGAAGTGTCCAGCTAAATACTCAAATGTGCGAAGTGTACCGCTAAATACTCAAAATGTGCGAAGTGTCCAGCTAAATACTCAAAATGTGCGAAGTGTCCAGCTAAATACTCAAATGTGCGAAGTGTCCAGCTAAATACTCAAAATGTGCGAAGTGTCCAGCTAAATACTCAAATGTGCGAAGTGTACCGCTAAATACTCAAAATGTGCGAAATGTTCAGTTAAATACTCAAATGTGCGAAGTGTCCAGCTAAATACTCAAAATGTGCGAAGTGTTCAGTTAAATACTCAAATGTGCGAAGTGTCCAGCTAAATACTCAAATGTGCGAAGTGTCCAGCTAAATACTCAAAATGTGCGAAGTGTACCGTTAAATACTCAAAATGTGCAAAGTGTCCAGCTAAATACTCAAATGTGCGAAGTGTACCGCTAAATACTCAAAATGTGCGAAGTGTCCAGCTAAATACTCAAAATGTGCAAAGTGTACCGCTAAATACTAAAAATGTGCGAAGTGTACCGCTAAATACTCAAAATGTGCGAAGTGTACCGCTAAATACTCAAAATGTGCGAAGTGTCCAGCTAAATACTCAAATGTGCGAAGTGTCCAGCTAAATACTCAAATGTGCGAAGTGTCCAGCTAAATACTCAAAATGTGCGAAGTGTTCAGTTAAATACTCAAAATGTGCGAAGTGTCCAGCTAAATACTCAAAATGTGCGAAGTGTCCAGCTAAATACTCAAAATGTGCGAAGTGTCCAGCTAAATACTCAAATGTGCGAAGTGTCCAGCTAAATACTCAAAATGTGCGAAGTGTTCAGTTAAATACTCAAATGTGCGAAGTGTCCAGCTAAATACTCAAATGTGCGAAGTGTCCAGCTAAATACTCAAATGTGCGAAGTGTCCAGCTAAATACTCAAATGTGCGAAGTGTACCGCTAAATACTCAAAATGTGCGAAGTGTTCAGTTAAATACTCAAATGTGCGAAGTGTTCAGTTAAATACTCAAATGTGCGAAGTGTCCAGCTAAATACTCAAATGTGCGAAGTGTCCAGCTAAATACTCAAATGTGCGAAGTGTACCGCTAAATACTCAAAATGTGCGAAGTGTCCAGCTAAATACTCAAAATGTGCGAAGTGTTCAGTTAAATACTCAAATGTGCGAAGTGTCCAGCTAAATACTCAAATGTGCGAAGTGTACCGCTAAATACTCAAAATGTGCCAAGTGTCCAGCTAAATACTCAAATGTGCGAAGTGTCCAGCTAAATACTCAAATGTGCGAAGTGTCCAGCTAAATACTCAAATGTGCGAAGTGTCCAGCTAAATACTCAAATGTGCGAAGTGTACCGCTAAATACTCAAAATGTGCGAAGTGTTCAGTTAAATACTCAAATGTGCGAAGTGTCCAGCTAAATACTCAAAATGTGCGAAGTGTTCAGTTAAATACTCAAATGTGCGAAGTGTACCGCTAAATACTCAAAATGTGCGAAGTGTTCAGTTAAATACTCAAATGTGCGAAGTGTCCAGCTAAATACTCAAATGTGCGAAGTGTCCAGCTAAATACTCAAATGTGCGAAGTGTACCGCTAAATACTCAAATGTGCGAAGTGTCCAGCTAAATACTCAAATGTGCGAAGTGTCCAGCTAAATACTCAAATGTGCGAAGTGTCCAGCTAAATACTCAAATGTGCGAAGTGTCCAGCTAAATACTCAAATGTGCGAAGTGTCCAGCTAAATACTCAAATGTGCGAAGTGTACCGCTAAATACTCAAAATGTGCGAAGTGTTCAGTTAAATACTCAAATGTGCGAAGTGTCCAGCTAAATACTCAAATGTGCGAAGTGTACCGCTAAATACTCAAAATGTGCGAAGTGTACCGCTAAATACTCAAATGTGCGAAGTGTCCAGCTAAATACTCAAAATGTGCGAAGTGTACCGCTAAATACTCAAAATGTGCGAAGTGTACCGCAAAATACTCAAAATTTGCGAAGTGTCCCAATAAATACTCAAAATGTGCAAAGTGTCCAGCTAAATACTCAAAATGTGCGAAGTGTACCGCTAAATACTCAAAATGTGCAAAGTGTCCAGCTAAATACTCAAAATGTGCGAAGTGTCCAGCTAAATACTCAAAATGTGCTAAGTGTTCAGTTAAATACTCAAATGTGCGAAGTGTCCAGCTAAATACTCAAAATGTGCGAAGTGTACCGCAAAATACTCAAAATTTGCGAAGTGTCCCAATAAATACTCAAAATGTGCTAAGTGTTCAGTTAAATACTCAAATTGTGCGAAGTGTCCCAATAAATACTCAAAATGTGCGAAGTGTTCAGTTAAATACTCAAAATGTGCGAAGTGTACCGCTAAATACTCAAATGTGCGAAGTGTCCAGCTAAATACTCAAAATGTGCGAAGTGTCCAGCTAAATACTCAAATGTGCGAAGTGTACCGCTAAATACTCAAAATGTGCGAAGTGTCCAGCTAAATACTCAAAATGTGCGAAGTGTACCGCTAAATACTCAAAATGTGCGAAGTGTCCAGCTAAATACTCAAAATGTGCGAAGTGTCCAGCTAAATACTCAAAATTTGCGAAGTGTCCCAATAAATACTCAAAATGTGCAAAGTGTCCAGCTAAATACTCAAAATGTGCGAAGTGTTCAGCTAAATACTCAAAATGTGCGAAGTGCCTCGCTAAATACTCAAAATGTGCGAAGTGCCTCGCTAATTACTCAAAATATGCGAAGTGTTGCACTAAAGAAACGTTTGGGAAGCCCTGAGATAATCTATTTCAACTAGGTCTGTAGGACTCTTCACAACTCAACGTACAGAAGAGCAAAAAGTAAAAACACAAAAAAATGTTGAAATCCTATATAAAAATAGAGCTTATCTAAAGGATAAGAACTCAATCCTTATAACTATATTTACTAATAATGTACAAATTATTTCCCTTATTCGATATCAAACAAAGTTATTAATGACCAATTAGTTAATTAAAAATTAATTGACTGAAGGCTTGCAAAGAGTATGGCCTAACCATTAGCACATAGAAAACTAAATGTTATGGGATCACCTTCTACAGCACCACCATTCATCCTCATTGACTATAACAAGCTAGATGCCGTAAACGAATTCTGCTACCATGGATCTACAATGCAAGGTGACCTGTCACTAGAAGAGGAGATTAAAAAATAACGCATAGAATCCCGCCAAAGTTTGGGAAAGCCAGAAGCTCACCACAGGGACCAAAATGGAGGTCTACGAGGCATGCGTCCTTAGCACGCTACTATATGGCAGCGAGTCGTGGACAACCTCCACAAAACAAAATTCATTCCACTCGCGCTGCCTTACAAGGATCTTAAAAAAAAAAAACATGGAAAGAAAGAGTGTGTAATACTGAGATCCTCGCGAGAACAGGCCTTCCCGGCATCTTTACGGTCCTCAGGCAAGGCCGCCTGCGCTGGCTCGGACATGTTCGCCGAATGGAGGACAATCGCATCCCGAAAATCATTCTGTACGGGCAACTTCCGTCTGGCTCAAGAAAACCTGGTCGCCCCCACCTCCGTTACGTTGATGTGATAAAAAGGGATTTAAAATCAGTGAACATTGATACTGACCATTGGGAAGACATAGCCGTAGACCGCACCAGTTGGAGAGAGACGGTGACCAAGAAAGCTATAGACCGCCAGAAAGCATAGGCCTCGATTCTTGAGGAAAAGCGTGCCACACGGAAAATGGCCAGCCCCTCTGCCACCAAAGCGAAAGCCACCTTGACATATAATATATGTGGACGGGAGTATCTCTCCAAAATAGGGCTCCACAGCCATATGAAAAAGTGTTCGAGATGAACCATAGTCGTTTCACGACTGAAGGAGGCCAATGATGAATGGGACTAAACCCAACAAATTTATCCAAAATATGCGAATACAGAAGTATTAGTTCCCTTTGTTGCTATTTAACAAAATAATTAATTACCAGTAATAAATTGTCTAATAGGTTACTTTGTTTCATTGATTCATGACTTAACTATGGCAATGAATTATTTCACCTTGATCCGAGAATGGCTATGGGAGAAATAACTTGTACTCACTTTTTACTAGACAGACGGACATATAGTCTGAGTGAATTGATATAAGCTTTGTTAAACAATCCCTGTCTTTATGTGTTATCTACGAACTTCGGACCGATAGACAAAGTTACCGTATTGCGTTTTTTTTTTGTCTCGGTTAATGGTTTATTTAAGGGTCACGTGAAAAACTCATCCATCAATCAAATGATTGCGTGAACTCCAATTGTAATTAGCGTGTAAAATCAAGCTGGAAAGTTTAATTAGTTAATTATGTACTCACTGATATCCGTTCTCTCTCAAGTACTTCTCTACAACTGGCTTTATTCTCGGAATATTTTTTTCACTATGAAGCCAGCCCTCTTCCAATTATTATATGAATAAATCTGTTGAATCTTCTGTAATTACTACAGTAGTATTCTAGAAAAAAAAAGAATTTTAACAAGCTCTATAACTCACTTAGGATATATTTTTTTTATTAATTTAAGAACTTTAAAATATTAATACAATTAAAAACTAAATGTCTAACAGACATATCTAAAGATTGAAGCCACAGCAAGGAACCCGTGAAAGTCGAGACCATTTGTTAGCATTTCTATTAATGATCACTAATGAAACAGCGATTCTTCGCCACTTCATTCTGAAGGTTCTATAATGATGGACACAAGTGACGGATTTATGTAATTGGAGCCACTGAGCAGGATTTTCGTGGAGCGCCCTCTATCGAAAACGTCAATACAATGCCCTTAGAGATGACTAAGTATCAAAGGGAACAAGCAAAATGTAAAAAAAAAAAAAACACTTTGAAAAAAAAAAAAAGAAAGAACTTCGAACTTACAATTATTTCTCTCAATAATATAGAAGCTATTTCCCTAATATAAAACAAAATAATTAATTACTTATATCTAATAGACTAATTGGATTAATTTTGCTTTATTGATTTGTGTTTTGTTATGTACAATACATAATTGTTAAAAGCTAAAACTTGATCTGAGAATGGGTATTGGATAAATAATTACACTACATAATTAGACGCATGTGTGAATACTGAAGGATTAATTATCCTTGTTGTTATCCTTAAACAAAATAACTAATTACCAGTAATTAATTGACTAAATGAGCAGCTTTGTTTATTGATTCATGTCTTGTCTACGCCTATGAATAATTGTGCAAAGTTTCTTGATCCGAGAATAGGTGTGGGAGAAATAAAGTATACAAACTTTTTACCAGACAGACAGACAGAGTGTGTTCATATAAGCTTTGTAAAAATGGTAAAAAAATGTACCATAAAAAGGATGCCAAGCAGTTAAAGAAACTGAAAATAAGATCAAGAATTCAAAGATCTCCTCGTTTGCTGAAGTTAGAGATGACTGCCTGGTTCTGTAGGATGCGCTTTTGGTATGACGTCCAGACGTTGTCAAGTTGGAACACTTTCCAAAGAGCTTTTAGCAACATGTAAAAGTGTCGATAATCAAAGTATGCACGTTTCGCAATTACAGTTTGTACTAGCTTTGAAAAAAAAAATAATTTTTATTTAACAAACTTTGAAAGCGAACGAAACATTATAAACAAAACAAACATGGAAAAGTAGGTCAGAAAATGTGAACCTTATCGGTGTGGAAATGTGTACATTTGACATCTCAAGTATGCCAGTAAATTGTTTGTTTTACCATGTTCCATCGCCTCCAGAAATTCAAGAAACTGCTTTGTGGCGTCGGACACTGATAAGTTATGTAGATCCAATGTTTTAGTAGGGTGACTGGAAAAAAAATACAGAAATAGATACGCAAAAACAGCTATGTAAATTTAAGTCAAGATAGCTATGTATGTTTTCTCCGCCAATAAATAGACGCAAGCAACCATGTACTCTCTTGCCTTCTTAAATACATTGGTAAAGTGTAGATAAGCCAGTGGCCTAGCTTGGTTGAGTGAGGTGGTCCAAATTTGAAAATCCCCCCGGGCCCCCACTTGAGGGTGTCCCCCAAATCAGTGTCCGAAACGTGTTTTTACATTTAATATTACGCTTTTATCTCATGTCATGAGAATGTCAAAATGCTGGGGATAATAAGGTCATGACCTCCCCTCCCCCCCAACCCGAGGGCCGACAAATCATTGAGACAAGCATCAAGCATTGCCCAGATAAACGCCTACTTTCGTGTTGCCCAGGTAAGCATCTACTCTCGTGTTGCTCAAATAAATGCCTACGGTCATGTTGCTCAGTTAAACGCGCACCAAAAGCTTTATTTCATTACCTTGTTCCACCGACTCAAAAAAAGGTATATGACTGCTTGTGGAATCTTACTCAAGTAAATAGCTATAAGAGTATCTGGCGATAAGAAAAGAGAGATATGTTGTCTGATTAGTGCAGCTCTTCTAGTCTTGCAGCACGAACTGAAAAACCCTGCTTTGAATGAAGCCAAAAAAGAACTAAACAAGCAAAATATAACAAATCCTTAAAAAAGAACGCTTATCTAAAGGGGAAGAGCTTCGTCTTTAAAACTATATGCACCAATAATGCACAAGCTATTTCCTTTATTCGATATCAAGCAAAAAATTAATTACCAATAACTAATTGACTAATTGAATATTTTTGTTTCTTTATTCATGTGTACACACGTTTTACCAGAAAGACAGACAGACATAGAGTTAATTTAAGTTTTGTAATTTAAAAAATTGCTTGGCTTACTTTCTATGCCTAGAACGACTTCTAGATCTCCGATTTCTTTGCATTGACCAATATCTCGATCTTTCTCTTCTTTCAGCTTGAAGCTCCTATCTCTCCAGAGACATTTTCCTTTTCTTTTTCATCTTCTGATTCGTATTCATCGACCTCGTTCTCTTCCCAGAACTCATATTTATCGAATGTTTGTCTTTCTTTATTTTCATTAAGAATTGTGCCTGGATTTAACCGTCGTTGCTGAAAGCGTGTATGTTCGAATCTCTCCTGCTCTTTTCTTTGCTGTTGAAAGCTTTGCTGTTCTAATATCTGCTGCTGTTTTAATCTCTGCAATTGTAATCTTTCCTGTTCTAATCGCTGCTGTTCTAATTTCTGTTGATCTAATCTCTGCTGTTCCAATCTCTGATTTTGTAACCTTTGTTGTTCTAATCTCAGCTGTTCTAATTTCTGTTGATCTAATCTCTGCTGTTCCAATCTCTGCTGTTCTAATCTTTGCTGTTGTTGCTGTTGTCTTTGCTGCTTCAAATTTTGCTGTTTCGAGCATATCTGATACTCTTGGTTTAACCTTTGCTGTTCCCATAGCGCTTGCGGTTGTGGTAATACTTGCTGCAGAGGTCGCCTCTGCTCAAATCTTTGTTGCTCTGATCTTCCCTGCTCTAAATTTCGCTGTTATAAGCTTTTTTGCTTTGATTTTCGCTTCGTGCATATGCAGAGCTGTGAAGAATGTTCAAAGAATGTTAAACAGAGGCACGAGAAAATATAATCACAATACTACATCGCAATGTCAAGAGCTTTTTGTCATTTTTCTTTAACTTTGAATATCGCTAAACATATAGTTTGACAACTACGCTGGGCAGGACAAATATCCCGCATTGGAGACGTTGGTATGTAAGATGGTCGGCACAACAGATGTGCCTGCAGAAAATGCTTTAAAGACCAGCTTAGATGCCAGCTTGTTTTAACTGACGTAGAAAAGAGCACCTGGCAGAAAGCATCTTTCGAACTAGAGGAGATAAGTCCGCGTGATATACATTTGAGGCAGCAAGGAGTTCTACAGCCAAGTACGGCGAAAGGAGATCCTAATCCAACCAACGGCAGACAACGGTTATGTCTGCGCTGGATGTGGCAAAATATCTAGATCATATGTAGAACTGCAAAGACATCCCTCCTTTATCTTTGGACTCGAAGACAAGCCTTATTATTATTACTGTTATTTTTATTATTATTAAATTATAACTGTCATGATTTTATTTCGGAGAACATTATTATCCCCCTAAATTGCATAACATATACGGATTTTGAGGTGCCTTTAGATGTTGAATATGCTTTCCTGAGTCCAATGCTTTCAAACTCAGCTCAGTAAACAAATAATCTGGCGATGAAGATGAAATGAAATATAAATTACTGACAGATATAATATTAACCTGTGGAAAGTGTAGCTCGCTGGCACGTCACAGGTCTTGTGTTTGAGAAAGACTGACGTAAGGAGTGAAGTGATGGCTTCCAAACCGAGGGATCTCGGGTTCGTATCTGGGTGAAGACTGGAATTTTGAATTCCGGGATTTTTAGGAAACTTAATAATAATAATTATAAATTTTATATAGCGCTACTTTCATGCTTATAGCATGCTCAGAGCTCTATGGTCCAATCTCATTTGTGGACCAGTGGTGGAGGGGGTATCCTGCCTTTAGACGCTCAGTAAACATGACTCTGCTCGAGACGGGTGTCGTACCTCGAGCCCACTTCATAGGTAGACAAGCCAAGCCAAGTTCAAGCGTACTTAGCCTCTCGACCACTTCTGGGTGTTTTATATAGATGCCTGACATTAGATTGGGGGGGGGGGATCATTGTGCTGGCCACATGACACCCTTGTTAGTCTTCTGCTACAGAAACAGATTACCTTTACAACATAGATCGCTTGATCTAAAAGGGGAACTTGACCTCTTTTTTATAATACAATTTTTTAGACTTGAGAATTTGTGATCTAGTTCCATTAACCTTTGTTGAATTGAATAACATATCATGTCACACATTTTTAAATAGCGGATTCACTCCAGAAAGTCACATGATAACTAAATTTACAGCCTCGCACTTTTTTTATGGTTGACAGGTTCACGAGAAGGAAGTAGCTATAAGATTACCAACTTTGTGACGTGTGGATTTTGTTGTGCATAGTGCTTAGTTTTGGAAAACCACAGGACTATAGTTTGTTTGTTTTTTATTTCGCAAAACTGACCAAAAGTAAACAATATTCCAGTGGACACTGTTGAAAAAACTTCAATAAATTCTGTTTCGCTTTAACAAAGTTCGACCCTAATATAATAATAATAATAATAAGGCCATGTAATTTTCTTAGAGATTTTTAAAACTATTATATGGCGCATCCGGGTCGGCTCTAGTCTAATGGCAGCCCAGGGAAAAAAATATTGGTAGACAGATTGGTATCTTGTGCAAGGTCAATAGCCAAGACATTGCTGAGGTTATTATGATTCCGTTATGTGAGATTTATTTAGTATTTATTTTTAGTCTACAGTGACAAGGCCAATGACACTAGCTCCAGCTGGAATAACCCGCCCTGTGTGAAGCCGAACATTCCGGGCTCACATAGGTCTCGCCAGCCACATGAGGAGGCATAAAACCCCAGTGCAAAGCCCTCAGCTCTCTGGATGACAAAGTGATCATCATCGAACTACGATGGACGAACTATACACTGACATGACGTGCTCTATATTTATTCACCAGCCACATGAGGAGGCATAAAACCCCAGTGCTAAGCCCTCAGCCATCTGGATTCGACACCACCGCCTAGCGATAACACACGGCTGTCTGTGTCGGCTCTATTGAAGTTGTTACTGAATGGATGCTGCGAGTTTTGGGGAGGGGCTAGCTAGGGCTTGTGACCTTTGACCACTGGGGTGGTAATTTGCATACGGGCGAAATGACTCTGGATCAGAGGAATGTTTTTTGGACATTCCGATGGTCTAAAGGTTAAGTTCGCTTGGTGCGTTATCGCTAGGCGGTGGTGTCGAATCCAGAGTCACAGGTTCGTGCCTCGGTCGGCGCATTGCCTTATTTTCGTAGCATTTCAATTCACTACTTTCTCTCAAGACTTGGTCCCTGATGCTGCTATCCAATATATGTATGTATCTTTGTCCAATTTCAGTTACTTAAATACAGAGTATAGCATGGCAAAGATGAATCAAGATATTTCTGGGCAGTTCATAACATACCAATCCTAAGTGAAATAATATGTTTATATTACGTCATTGTTTGTTGATGTTTTTGTGAAAACTTCTTGTCCGGATGTGACGCAATAAAAAAAAATTTGAGCTTTAACGTCTTCTCTACTAAAGATGAAGTCTCTATTAAGCCAATCTTGTCTTTGTTATTTGTTAGCCTAATTTATTGTAATTATTTGTACAAACAGCAGTTGGTAAGATCGTGATGTTTATAACTGCTCCAAGTGAATTTACATCTTTAATTAGGTGCCCGGTTTTGTAATAGATTTGTGAATAATGGAGTTATTGAATCCCCCTGAACCTTTGTCACAAGATGGAAATTTTTCTGAGACATGGAAAAGGTGGACTTGAGTGTGTACGGCTGCCACTAAAAAGAACATGAACTCAATATCGGAAAAGAAAGCACTATTACTACAACTGATCGGTGCAACCGCCAGAAACATCTTATAACACTTCTCAGGTATGTTAAGATGATGACGCATAAATAATAAGGCTTGTCTTCGAGTCCAAGATTTACGAGGAATGCAGAATTTCCCGTGGCCCCAGCGGTGACCTACATATTTTGCTGACGAACTAAATAGGTATGTTTGAAAATAATTTTACCTAAAAAATTAAAGAGAGAAAGATTGTTAGAGATTTTGAAATTGACAAAATAATTTTAAAGATGCCATATGATAAGATCACTATTACTTACTAAGTACTAACAAAACATTTTGTGCCACAAGCAAAGGAACCTAGATATTTGATTCTGCAGGGATGAAAAACGCACACAAGTTATATGTTTCACTAACACGCTTCGCTTTTCAATACTTCCGTATTCTGCACACCGGATACACCAAAAGGCTTGCTATTTATAAGTTTGCCATCATGTTTGAAAATCTTCAAAGTAATTTTTGTTTAAAAGCCTGGCCTATATAACCTACTCATCAATGTGACTACAAGTAGAGTGATACCAAGCAATACAGCACACAAAACAATTTTCCATTCCTCCATAAGTAAATAGGTAATAAACTTGAGACCAAGCGCTGCTATACCTCATTGTCACCCTGCGTACAGGCGATACTGTGATTTAACAGACTACTTGTTCCGTTATCTATTTATATACATTCATTGTCTACCCCAATGATACGCTCCAAAGATGTGTACACCCGACACATATGTTTATATGTATATATAGTAGAAAAAAGTAACCCCCCCCCCTTTCAGATCTTGCAATCTCTAGGGCAGATGATGTAAAGGTCAGATATATCTATATACACACACATAGATACAATATATATGTATGTATTTATTTATTTAAATAATATATAAAAAAGAGGTATTCCCTTTGGTTTGAAATGTTTCATTAGTCATATCTTGAAACATATTGGACCATATCCTAGCTAAAGGAGATAGTCTTATAGGTAATGAATTTCAAGCGTCGCATCATTTGTTCTTCTCGCAAATTACATCAGCGCTGCTCTTTGAGACAGGAACAGTAATAAGATCAAATTGCCTATGTGTTGTGGTCTCTTAAAGTCTTTTGTCTTTTGTATCTGTCATCCATTTGTTTAATTAAAAATTTTTTTTTGGGTTAAATCTTTTTCTTTGTGTGTGTGTGTGTATTTTTTTAAAACTGAAAATAGCCCATGTAATCATAACCTTAGCTTTTCAACGATCAATATCATATTCTTTCTGCACCAACCTTTTCCACCCAAGTGAGAGTATAAGACACCCCCCCGACGTGGCAGCTGGAGCACCAATGGGACATATGCTAACGGCGAGGCAGCAAGCTCAAGTATAGGGGGCGCTTACCTTGACCTATATCCTTTAGTCGGTGAGACCGTTGGGGCACCAAGCAAGATTCGTTGACCGTCTTTCTCCATTCCTCTCTGTCTTTAGCCTTAGTTAGAACCTCTTTGAATGGCAGGCCCGTCCATACTTTAATGTTGTCTTCCCATCGCTTTCTCTGCCTGACTCTTCTTATTTGTCCTGGTACTGTTCCCTGAAGGAAGGTCTTCGCGAGCCCCGAAGATCTTGTAATATGGCCATAGATTTTTAGCTTGAGTTTTTTTTTAACTATAGTTAGCAGGTCATCGTGGGGTCCGATCGCTGCAGTAGCCCTGTCACTAACCTTTTGGTTTGTGATGTGGTCTTTAAATGGGGCGTTTAGAAACCAATAAACATGAGTTCGTCTCCTATGATGTGTAGTTATTAGTATAGCAGCTACTGCAAAAGTCAAAAGTTATTTATCTTTACATTTTTTATTATCCTTTAATGGGTTCACTTGGAAAAGTAATTCAATTGAAAAGGATACTGATGGCTGATTGGTCGTGTAAGATGCGCTGTACTGTAGTCACAATGGCCCCGATTTCGAACCCTGACAACTGTTTTTCCCTGCCGACCTGTAGGAGGTTTTGCCTAGCCACGAAAATATTAATTGTTCATTTATGTATAGATGTCTGAACCAAAAAACAACAACATTTCAGTAAGTAAAGAACGTTTAAAATTGTAACTCGATGTCATATATATGAGAGAAAATGAACAGAATATGGAAACAATTTTATCATTTCTGATCAACGAACCACAATTAACATTTTAAAACGTCATCATAATTTTACACTGCTGCAATAGATTGCATGACTAGTTAAGACTTTGGAGCTTGACAAACTTACAACGCTGGTTCGCAACAAATAACAGTCGTCTGTAAACTCCAGAGTTTAGAAATTACTAAATGACGCCTTATTGTAACTTTCCAATCTGTTGGATCATTTATTTATGTTCACGTATACCTTGAACAAGTTGTCACATGACACAAGACATAATCACTAGCTTGTATATAACATATGGATATGGACAGCCCTCTATGAAACAAGGGAGGCAATCCATATAAGACCATAAATGAATTGGAAAATTTATCTAAAGTTTCACAATGGATTGAAGATAGAAGTTTGACAAACTCAGACCAGCCTTGTCGCCATCCTACTCTTAAGAAATAGAAAACTGGCGGACATAAAATACACCATTGTAATACACCATTGTAATACACCATTGTAATGCACCATTGTAATGCACCATTGTAATGTCACAATGAGGTGTTAAAAAAAGAACCAGAATAGCGGATTCCAATATTCTAAAATTACATAAGATCGAAGTGTAGGTGATCACGTAATGGGCAAATAGTCCTCGAAATGAAAATAATACATATGCATATATTCCCGACAAAGTACGAAATCTAGCATTCCATAGAACTGCAAGTTGGCAATCTTGATCAAAATATTGTATTAATAAAAAAAAATGTCTCGGAATATTGTTTCCATACGCCAGAAATCCAAACAATGTAGTTGCTCAAGTCTGAAGTTTGAATCCAGACCTTGTTTCCGATGCTACCACCGTATTATGCTGAGTCAATTGTCGACACATAGGCTCCACATTGTGTTCTCCAAGAGTTGGAAGAAAAGAAAGATCTGTGATTAATACTGGTACCAATTAAGAGTCACGTGACCAGATCCTGCTGACATTTTTTTGTTGTGTTGATTGTGGGAAACAAGCCAGTTGACTAATCAAATATCATGTTTTAAAGTTGGACACAATCAGCGATGTTCAATTGAGCCAATGGTCAATGAGACAGATTCTCGAATGAGCTAGTATCCAAATGAATGAGCTTCAATTGTCATGACATAGAACCTTATAATTAACTGCGTGAGCTATGCTAGAAAATAAATAAATGCTGTTTTAAAAAAAAATTTTCACCATTCTTCCAATTCTCCTGAAAGATGGATAATGTTTATATGCGGAAGAATGTGTAAAGTCAGTGTTAGATGTTGCCAATTGTACTTTATTGGTTGTGATTTATTGAACATTAAAGTGTTACGTTACTTTGGAGCCCTGAGTTGTCAAGTTATTTGAGTTGGTAATGTCGTGTGGTTCAGTTTGCTGAGAGCCTGGATAGAGAGTCGTTACAGTATTGTTTGACATATTTCGACTTCTATAATGTAGGTCACTTCTGTAATGTAAGTATCTTCTATAATGTAGGTCACTTCTGTAATGTATCTTCTATAATGTAGGTTACTTCTGTAATGTAAGTATTTTCTATAATGTAGGTCACTTCTGTAATTTAAGTATCTTCTATAATGTGGGTCACTTCTGTAATGTAAGTATCTTCTATAATGTAGGTCACTTCTGTAGTGTATCTTCTATAATGTAGGTCACTTCTGTAATGTAAGTATCTTCTATAATGTAGGTCACTTCTGTAATGTAAGTATCTTCTATAATGTAGGTCACTTCTGTAGTGTATCTTCTATAATGTAGGTCACTTCTGTAATGTAAGTATCTTCTATAATGTAGGTCACTTCTATAAAAATAAAACATAGGAAAACAAATACACAAATATAAAACAGAAAAACGAAGATTAACGCACTATTGTCTCATTTTAAATTCAAAATATTTTTTTTTATTTCTGTAAAACAACTGTACTAACAAAATCTAGAGAAAGACACTTTGGCGATAAACGAAATTATAACAACATTATCACATTTTAAAATGCTTGTGTCAAACTGTGTTTGTCTGTAAGAAGTCAACTGCTTAAAATAGCATACATTTACATCAGATGATCACATATATTATAATTTTTATAAAAACGAAATCAGCAGCATGGAATCAACAACACATATTGGAGAGAACTCCTCTTTAAAAAAGGCACATATTGTGTATGCGTTTGTGAACGCTAAGCATCTTGTAGCACGGTCCAGAAAGTAGGCAGTGTTTTTCAAGTTACCCAAGTCTTCTAATTGGTAGTGACCTCCATTGGCACCTGTTCCGTCTCTGTCTGGTAGACTCGCGAAACGATTGAACTTGGCTATATTGGAAAGCGTGGTCGAGAGGCTAAGTACACTTGAACTTGCCATGTCTTGGCTACCTATGAGGGGAGCTCGAGGTTCGACACCCGACTCGAGCAGAGTTGTGATTACTGACTTCCGAGCGCCTAAGGGCAGCACGGAAAACTTTTTCCCAGATACCCCTCGCCCCCCCCCCCCCCCCAACTGATCCACATTGGACCATAGCGCTTTGAGCACTATAAGCATGAAAGTAGCGCTGTATAAGAGCATAATGTTTTTGTCCTTCTAAGATCTCAAAGGGAGACCAGTCGTCACTGATATTGGCAATGTCTAATGTACTTCCTTTCTCCTTATATAACCCATTTGGTTTGATAAAAGAATTTTAATATAACTATAAACTTCTTTTTTTTTATTAAGATTCATATTTTACCCAATCGAAATTGAACGAAAGAAGATGTATATAATTTTCGAGCTATTAAAATGTGTTGGTGCTACTGAGGACCTCAAGGTTTCAGCTGGGCATCAGCGTTACAAAATGAAATTAGTCTGAAATGTAAAAACATTGATAAATTTATTTTTCTGATATGGGTTACTTTCTATTTTGTAATGGCATTGGTAATATCAATAAATGCCTTTATTTATATTAACCCATCAAACTCGCAAAACTGGTTGTACATTTAATGAATAAAATGTGCCTGCTTCATTTATTCTACTTTCAGTCTCACTTTTCTGAGGGTCGACGGTCATAGATCTAGGTGAAAAAAGGGGAGGCCGATGTTAACAGAGAATTAGGGAGAGTAAAACATTCTCTTTGGTTGTCTCCCTTTTCTGTGACTTTGTAATGTTAGCATTGCATCCTATACGAACGCTCACATGTAATTTCGTCTTTTCGTGTAAAGATCGATGGTAACTAATCCTCCGTTGTTCTTCCATTCATGTCTGAAAAGACAAACACAATGAGATACGAGTTCTTTAAGCAATAAAATACAGTAAAAGATGGGGGGTGGGTTAAAGCGATATGAATAAATGTGTTGGTAAATGTTATGGTGCGTGTATGTGTGTTTCTATGGTGACGGTGGGAAGAAAATATCGATTGGTTTTGAATGGTGCAAGATAGTTGGCATTGTCATCAGCGGTGTTAGGACAGAAGACTTAAGAATGTTTTGTTTTGCTTTAGATGTTCCCGATGTTCCTTCAGAGTTGAAGATGATTTACTTCCTAGTCCAAACCTCCCGCAGGACGACGGGGGGGTGGAAGGGGCAGGGTTTGGACCTGGGACCATCGATAAATCCAAACGACAGACCAGCGTGCAAACCGCACGCCAGGCAACGTGAGACTGACAAGAAGTGTTATTGTAGTGAGTTAGATTTTGTTAGATCATTATTGAAGTCCACTAAATCTATTGCCTTTCATCACAAGTTGATTGTCTCTTTTTTAGTTTTGTTCACCAAAAAAAAGTTATTTCAAGTTATTTCAAGTTATTTCAAGTTATTTCAAGTTAGTTATTTCAAGTTATTTCAAGTTAGGATATATTACGCCTACAGCGGTTTAGTTGTCTACCAGCAGTTTGGTGCTACAAGTCAACGACCGTCCACAACAGTAATATAATGGATTCTAAAGAAAAACATAAGAAAATGTAACGATCGGGAGAAAATAATACATAGGTTAATTAAAACTAAGATCAAGGGTCTATATTAAAAGATCCCTGTTGGCAACTAAACAATAATACTTTACTTTGTGCTTTAAGCAAAAGAGTTAGGAAATTTGATTCTACGATGCTGAAACAGTTTCTTAAAACACTTCCCTTAACAACACGTTCCTAGTCCACCCAAACAGGCATTTTACCTTTTACCTATCCCTTAGTCTGTTGGACCGTTGGGGCACCAAGCAAGACTCGTCGACCGTCTTTCTCCATTCCTCCCTCTCTTTTGCCTTGTTTAGAACCTCTTTCAATGGCAGGCCCGTCCATTCTTTTATGTTGTTCTCCCATCGCTTTCTCTGTCTGCCTCTTTTTTTTTTCCTGGTACTGTTCCCTGAAGGAAGGTCTTTGCGAGCCAAGAAGATCTTGTAATATGGCCATAGATTTTGAGCTTGCGTTTTTTCACTATAGTTAGCAGGTCATCTTGGGTTCTGATCGCTGCAGTAACCCTGTCTCTGATCTCTTGGTTTGTAATGTGGTCTATGAACGTGATACCAAGAATCCTTCTGTAGCATCTCAATTCCATTGCTACGATCCTCTTCTCTAGCTCTGCAGTCAACGTCCAAGACTCACAAGCATATAAAAATGTGGCCAATGACCAGGGAGAGCATTAGTCTGATTTTGGTGCCGAGGGCTAAGCCCTTATCTTTCCATATTATTTTAAGTTTTGAAAGGGCTGCCGTGGACTCAGCTATTCGGGCCAATAGTTCGGGTTTCGTTCCCTCATCTGAGACAATAGCTCCGAGGTATTTGAAGCTGCTAACACTAGTCAGCTTTTCGCCTCCATATTCAAGAGGACAGTTATGTTTTTGTTGTTGTGTTTATCAGTTCACTATTCTTGTTTCATTTTCTTATATTTAATTAGAGCCTGTATTTTTTTAAATAAACTAATGGGCCTATTTTTTCCACTAAAAAATACAAGAAAAACAAATATATATATATATATATATATTGAGTGTAATTGTATCCATTAGTATGGATCAGTCGTGTAATTAAATATGTAATAACTCTTGACTAGCGACTATAACTCTGTGCGTTTTAGAACTATTTGTGCAATTTCATGCTTTTAGCTTTTTCAATGATCCTATCACTTCTCTGGGCCAGTTGACAACATAAACAAGGGGGAAAGAAAGGAAGTATATTTGAAATTGTTTCCGTGATTGCTATTGAAATGCATTAAAAAAAACTTTTTCTTTCAAGGCTCAAGCTTTCTCAAGTGGACTAGTTCAACTTATACCACCACACCTGTCAGACACGATATCCTTCCTTGTTCGATACCAAAAACAAAATAATTAATTATCAATAGTTAATGAACTAAGTGTGGTATTTTTTTTATTGATTATTGTTTTGTCAGGTACAAGAAACAATTGTGCGAAATTTCAGATTTATCCGAGATTTCGTGTGGGAGAAATAACTTGTACAAACTTGTTTACCAGACAGACAGACAGCTTTGTATTAAATAATAAATAATTAAACATCTTCATATACGTACGTATAGTTATGCTTGTCCAGGTAGCTCTGTACAGCTGGCTTAATTTTAGGAATCCTGTTCCTACTGTGGAGACCACGTCCAGTAATTATGTGGACAAAGCGGTCAACTCGGCGAAAATTGCTGTTGTGATAATCTGTGTGACATACGAAAACATTTCAGAGGAAAAAGTCGTAGATGAGACCAAAGATATTTGCGTATGATGCATATTTTATTTACCAAAATATATATAAAGAACAGCGACAGCGGTTTGAATTTTTTTTTCAAAATTCTATGTTCTTGGTTTTAATTATATGAAAGTTAGGTTTACTGTTATAATGCTTAAAATACGCTGTTAGATTCAGATTTGGAATTAATATAATGGATAGGTTTAGCTAGGTTTTTTTTTCACTCCTATACATGGCTAAATTTCACGTTATTTGCTTCTTTTTTATATAAATAAAGATAGATTTTTTCCCTATAAAAACCAATAGGGAATTACAGTTAATCGTCACCTATTCCTAAGTCTGTTAAGCCGTTGGGGCACCACACATGATCTGACGACCGTCTTTCTCCATTCCTCTCAGCCTGTCGCCTGGACTAGGATCTCTAGGCACTTCCATTCTTAGATGTTTTCTTCTCATCTCTTTCTCTATGGGCCTCTTCTTCATTTTGCTGGTACTGTTCACTGAAGGAAGGACTTTGCGAGCCCCAAGGACCTCGTTTTATTGCCATACCCTATACAGTTATACCATACAGTGTAACTTTGCGTTTTCTGACTTTGTCAGCAAGGGTCCTCGTGGGGCACGATCAAATTGTCACCCAATTGCTGTTAGGATATTGTTTCGAATTTCCTCATTTGTGCTGTCTTTGTAGGTACCAAAGTCTGGAGAGGTTTTAACAGAAGAGAATGGTCGGCTTTAACTCTTTCTCTCCTTAATGACGATACCAGCGTTGATTCCACCAGAATGTGGTAAATAATCAAGGAGAGAAAGAGTTAAAAGGCCATCGGTATCGTTTTTAGCGTCCTATACCTATATCAGAATCCCCGTGTTAACCATCAACTATTTCTCCTGGAAATTATATCTTAGTCTTCCAATGCTGCTAAAGTCTTTTTTAGTCAAGTTTTGACCATAGTTAATGCTTACAATCTTCTCAATAAGCTTCATATATTTCACACTGATATCGTGGCCAAAAAAAAAGTGACTCTCATAGGCCTAAAATTATTAATACTAATAGAAAAATGTAGAATGCGCTGCGGCTGAGTGGTAAAGCTTGGATTCCGAACAGAGGGGTCCCGGGCTCAAATCCTGGTGAAGAACAGGTGACTGGGATTTTTTATTTCAGGATTGTTAAGGTTAGAATCAGCTCTTAAGGGTACTAACATTAGTTGAGGAAAAGTAAAGGCGGTTGGTCGTTGTGCTGGCCACATGAAAAACTCGTTAACCATGGCTTGCAAAAACAGATGACCTGTACATCATCTTTCCTATAGACCACCAAGTCTGAAAGGAACTTAAAAGCGGTTGGTCGTTAACCATGGCTAGCAAATACAGATGACCTGTATATCATCTTTCCTATAGACCACAAAGTCTGAAAGGAACTTAAAAGCGGTTGGTCGTTGAGCTGGCCACGTAAAAAACTATTCATCCGCTGTCCGCAAAGCCAAGTGACCTTTACATTATCTGCCTTATAGGTTTGAAAGGGAAACTTAATTTTAGTGTAGATAATTATGCATAAAGTTGGCTAACGTCCTCACCATTCTCCATAGTTTTCAAAAAGTTCATAAATTTGTTCATGGCGTCTTGCAGCGAGAGATAGTGAAGGTCTATAGTTTTATTTGGATCTCTGAAAAAAATCAAGACATTTATATTCTTAATGTTTTGTAAAGTTAAATTTGCAATAACTCTATCAGAGGCGTAGCTAGGAATTTGCCATCATTTGGAGGCCCTTGGGGGGGGGGGGGGCTTGACCTCTTTAGGGCCCCTGCATTTTAAAATTCGACATCGTGATATGAGATAATGGCGTAATAATTAATGTAACAAAAAAATTTCAAACACACAATTGAGGCCCCCCCCCCTCATGTGGGGTCCCGAAGGAATTTTCAAATTCTCCCCCCCCCCTATTCCCACAACATTAATGTTGATAAGAAGAGATAAAAAGAGTGAAATGAACAGCAAATATTTTGCAATTTAGAATCATCTAAACTTATAACATTAGATTTTATCAGTGTCGGATTATAGTATGTGGAAGCCCAGGGCTGGTTTGTCGTTTGTTTGTTTTTTGTGTGGATTTCCTCAGCCCTATTTCGAAGACTTTAATGAAAATGCTTTTAATGCTAGGGCTCCTTAACAAAGAAAAGGCTCATTTAATCTCATTTTGTCCTTTTTAAATTTTCTATGCACATTTTTTATTTATTTATTTTTATTTTCTGGTGACCCCCCTTTGGAGGTAGAGGCCGTGGACGGCTACAATGTGTGCACTGAAGTAGACCAGGCCGTGTCATTAGTGCAGAAATATGCTGTCATACGCCAGAAATATGTTTTTCTTGTGAAGTTACATCGTTTAAATGGAAAAGGTGAAATCAATAAATAACTATTGACGAGACTCACATAAAAACTCTGTAACCACAAGTTCATTATAAAGGATGGAGATGAATAACTTTGGGCCTTTTTTTTTCAGAAATAGTTGATACATTAGATAGTGTTTGCGCCATGAAATTGTGTAGCTGTGAAGCCCCTGTTGATAAAATTATGTTTTGTGTATTGAAATAGGAAACAGTTTTTAACTCACGTTACTTCCCTTTGTCTGGAAAAGTCTCCCGATTCTGAGCGGTGTCTGCTTTTGTCTCTAACTCTCTGTCTCGATCTGCCTCTTCGTCTTCCTCGGGCTCTGTTATCTTCCTCTTCTTCATCATCATCATCTTCCTCCTCATCGTCATCCTCTTCATCATCATACTCTATCAAAGTATTTACTTGCACATACCATTGCTGCTGTTCTAGTCTTTGCTCTTCTAGTCTCTGCTCTTGTAGTCTTTGCTCTTCTAGTCTTTGCTCTTTTAGTCTCTGCTCTTCTAGTCTTTGCTCTTTTAGTCTTTGCTCTTTTAGTCTTTGCTCTTTTAGTCTCTGCTCTTCTAGTCTTTGCTCTTTTAGTCTTTGCTCTTTTAGTCTTTGCTCCTCTAGTCTTTGCTCTTTTAGTCTCTGCTCTTCTAGTCTTTGCTCTTTTAGTCTTTGCTCTTCTAGTCTTTGCTCTTTTAGTCTCTGCTCTTCTAGTCTTTGCTCTTTTAGTCTTTTCTCTTTTAGTCTTTGCTCTTCTAGTCTTTGCTCTTTTAGTCTCTGCTCTTCTAGTCTTTGCTCTTTTAGTCTCTGCTCTTCTAGTCTTTGCTCTTTTAGTCTTTGCTCTTTTAGTCTTTGCTCTTCTAGTCTTTGATGTTCTAGTCTCGGCTCTTCTAGTCTTTGCTGTTCTAGTTTTAATGCTTCTTTATCCAACACTTTCTTCTGTGCGGTGGCAGCAGGTCGATTTCGAGCATCACGAATCTCCTGTAGCACTTTCAATTTGTCTCCTGGCTGGACATTGGTCAGCTCATTCTGAACGTGGACGCCGTCCCTGACCAGCGTTGCAGACTGGAAAGCCTTGTTCTCTTGGCCCGACACCGAGGACACATCGCGATCTGCTAACTCCCCAGAAATAGTTTGAATTTGGTTTTCAACATCGTCCTTAAGACACACTCGGAACTGAGAAGAAAAAAATAATAAGATGATTATAAAAAAATGGATTATAAATATTTAATTAATTAATTAATTTGAGAACCTTTAATTTTAATTTTCATAAAAATCTTTAAAAATGTATACATTAGACCTACCTTTTTGCATTTCCAGCACTAAAATAAATTAGAAAAAAAAAAAAAAAAAAAGGAATTAGTTACAATTTTTATTTTATAGTTCAATAATTTAGGCTAGATAGCAAGGCCGTACTTAAGGGAGGGCTACTGCCCAGGGAGCTCACGAGAAAGGGGCCCCCACAATAGAGAAAAAATCTATATTTCGACCGGTGGGTAACTTAACATTTCCTTAATGTTGATACGATTTTTGCATTTTTACCGACAATACTTTAAAAATGTACAGTTGGCAACATTGTCGTGTTTTAGAAGTATCTACTTTTTAGAGACAATTATAGTGTGCTCGTAATAGACAACAGAAGCTCCGTATTTACTAAAGTGCGTAAACCCTAAAAATCAGTGGCGAAGCAAGAAATTGGGCATCATTTGGGGCCCCGTGGTGCTTGACCTCTTTAGGGGGCCCTTGGATTTTTATATTCGACATCATGACATGAAATAATGCCGTAATATTTAATATTTAATGTAAAAAAAGTGAACACTCATTTGTAGGCCCCCTCAAGTAGTGACCCGGGGCAGATTTTCGCATTCTCCCCCCCCCCCCCAAACAATAGCTACGCCACTGCTAAAAAAATTCATTTTTGTTACTAAAATATGCATATTAAATGTAATTTACAAGTACTCCCTTTCTTTAATAATTTGGCATGCTTTTAGATATTAGTATTTTACTTAGCCATTGGTTAACATGCATGACTAGATGCATGACGCGTAGGACGTAATCATCTTCTTTTGTTAAAATAACATATGTATTATATAAGATAAGAAGATAATGAGTTGAATTTTTATTAAGGCTTTCGAAAAAGTGTTGGATCTCCACACAAATTCTGCTCCGGGGCCTCCAATTACTTAAATCCGGCCCTGCTACATAGATTGAAAAAATATAACCTAAACATATATAGATCGATATATATATATATATATATATATATATATATATATATATATATATATATACATATAATTTGCTTTAAATATTATCGAAGACCCCATTTAAATATAGACAACATAGGCTACATATGAAGGCCCTCAAGAAATATTAGGCACTGATATATAGGCCCCTAATGTCTGGACTAATAAAATGCTCAAAACTTCTCATATCAGGGTGGTATATAAACCGAGCGCTTTGACCACTCAGCAATGTCTATCCATGAGAAACAGTTTCATGGGGACGTCAACCTCTTTTATTATCATCATATACAAATGACATGAATATGCTTCATTCTTCATTTAGGACAAGATCTGGTTTCTGGATGACTCAAGTATTGGATCGATAGTTTCGTATTTTTCTGTGATCGTCTCAGATCAGACTTATGTAGGCTATGTCTTATTGCAGCTGTATATAGATCTAGGTGTGAACGCAGTCGTGTGTAACTGAGTATGTGAGTAAGCCTATGTGTTGCGTTTCGAATATGAATGTTTCCAGACCAGCTGATTCCAGGGCTACAGACACACCTCGTCTGTTTGAAATCGGTTGATTTTCCCAAGTTTATTCAACAGTGATATCTCGAACCTCAGGGATGCATCGTGTAATGTTTGTCCATACAGGAACACAACTCGCACACCTCTATTTCTGCTTGTGACCCGAATGCTTATGCTTTAGCACAGTGGTTCTCAGTCTGTGGTCCGCAGAAAGATGAAAATTGTATACCATAAAATAAAGTTTTTGCTAAAAGCCAGTTTATCCGATTGTATGATTTAAAAATTCAACTTGCTCTTCTCTCGTCATTGTATGACTCGGCTTGCCAAAACAGCAATGATAGTTAACAGTCTTTTGATAGAAATGTTTTTTTGCGCATGAATATCAAATCAACTTTTCTCACAACCCAATAAATGTCTTTATTTCAATTTCTCTACTTTTCAAGCCAATATCAGTCTTATTATTAACGTATACACTGGCAATTCGTGTTTGTAACTTAGTTTTCGCACGCCCATCTGTTAAAAGTAAAGTTCCCCTTTCAGACCGTGCGATCTATAGGGCAGATGATGTAAAGGTCATCCGTTTCCGTCGTCCGCGGTTATCGAGGGTGTCATGTGGCCAACAACGACCAACCGCCTTTACTTTCCCCAGCTAATGTCAGGTACCCATTAGAGCTGGGTGTACTCACAAAGATACGGAATTCAAAATCCCAAGATTCGAACCCGGGACCTCGATTCGGAAACTTTAGCGCTCAGCCACAGCGCCTCCCGCCCATCTGTTAGATTACGGGTAAGTATTTGAGTTTAATGGAAATAGTGACAATGAACTTAGACACGATGCCGTACGAGACCGCACCACGTCAGTCAAAATTATGTAAATATGCTCGTGATCAGTTACAATCCTAATTTACACCGTTCAAAGGCAAAAGGGATCAGTCGCAATATGTCAGCCCGGCGACCCCTTTTTACAATCACCCACTCTGCCGCGACCCCCTCCACACACACACACACATACAGCAATAGAAGAACAGACAAAAACAATCCATATTCTCGATGGTCTTAGGCGACCCCTGACAAATCGTCATTCGACCCCCAAGAGGGTCGCGACCAACATGTTGAGAACCCCTGCAATATGTCATTTGTTTGAAAGCTGCGAAACTAAAGCGTCATCTTGTAACATATCATGATGAACACAAACACTTGGATTTTTTTTAACCTAGTTATAAGAGTGGATGCAAATTAGCAAAAAAAGAACAATTAGCAATGCAAAAAAAAAACTGTGAATGAATAATCTCTAAATGTTTCCAATAGTATGTCATTACGAAAAGCAGATAGCCGAAAAATGCACACACGGTTGTGGAGGGTTTAACTTTGTCAGCGGCTTTAGAAATGTGTGATTTGGGCAGACAAATGAGACTGTATCGGGAAGTCCGCTAATATCTTATGGCTTGTAAAGGGGTCCCTGAACTAAAAAAGTTATAGAACCACTGCTAAAGAAGATGTCAGAAAATGAAATGAATTGCTTAAGCTACAAAGCCATAATATAGCTAGCAAATAGGAGCTCTTCAGCACATTGACAGCCACCTCTCTTAGTAATGCAAGATGTATTAATTAGGGTAAAATTTACATTTTACAAGCATATTAAATGTTACTTAAGTACAACAATTTAAAAGAAATCGATTCATTCCCATACGCAATGTGTGTTTCACCATGCCTGACTGTTGTAAACACGACTTTAAATAGATAACAGCTTGATCTATTTTTAACCCGTGCCCAAGGCCTTTTATCGAGTGCCACCAAAGTGTGTCAATTTAGCGGAAATTCTGGTCTTATTAACGCACAGCCATAGAGGCTTTATTAAGTCAACTATAAGAAAGTACAGCATAGATTAAAGAAGAGAATTAATTTAATGTACACTTACCAAAATAATAATGAGAACTATTACAGCCACTGTCACAATACATGCAACAATCACGCCAATAATCCAGTCCTCCATCCTGTTTTAATGTACTATTTATAGACCCTAAAGTTTGTTCAAAATAATCTTTACATGTTCTGTTCCGATTATCCTAGACCTATTTGTTAAATAAAGAGAAGAGCTCGGTTACTGCTGACACCATTTTTTTGTTGTTGTTATTACTAAACTGCAGACGACAAAGTCGTAACCTTAACACGACGTCTTCAAAGACACTTTGCCTAACAAGTTTATAGACGCTACATTTTTGCGACGCGCTTCATTGATTTTTTTTTTGTCAAAGAGATTATTTTTAAATAAAAGGAGGGAGGGGGTAGGTGGTGTAGGGCTCTTACTAGGGAGGGAACGAGGAAGGGAGGGGCTTATTCTTAGAAAGCAATTCTTTGATTATCAGTTTCAGTTACCTGACAGTTTTTATTTTCGTTAAGTTGTTGTCATGTAACACTATGCTCTTAAAGTTCATTGGTCATCTTTTAACAAATGGGATAAAGATTTGCGTAGATATTAAGTTTAATGACAATAAAAGAAAAAGAAAATGTCTGCAGTTGAAGGATTCGTGATGACGAAAGATAAGATAATAATAGAACTGCGAGAAGAAACGGAGCTAAAAAAAACAACTTTGTATGAAATTTTTAAACATCTTTTTTTTTATTGCATTTCAAAATTAAAACCAGTTTCCGATAGCAAGTGTTATAAAGTTTGAATTTTCCCCCTACGACTTAATAGGCCCTATATATTTATAAGCAACCCCCGAAATTTGAAACGCCCCTGTTTGCGCTTCCCTCGTGTTGCTCCCCGTGTCATTGCTACTCTTGGTGTACGGGGAACTTTATTTTGTCGGAGGACATGTTCCGCAAACCTCACGCGAGGCTCCGTCACAACCTCATTAAGTGGTCGAGTCCCAGTTCGGCATAGGATTTCTTTGTTTGAGACCCGATCTCTGTAACTGACTCCTGTAGGCTATATGGCTAAATATACAAACTGTTTGTTGTGTCATTCTAATGCACTACTTTCCAACAAAATGCTTCCATAGCGTATACGAATTGTAGTAAGGGTACTAAGGGGAAGTCAGCCACACAAAAACTGCGTTGTTCCGGTTATTCCAAAAATACATGCGCTACATTCCCTGCGGTAACACTCCTGGCACAAATGAGAATGTTTTGTTGTTACATGTAGGCCTATTAATTAAAGCAAATTTGAAATGTTAATGCAATAATCCTCCCGCTGCAAAGCGCGGGTATTTTGCTAGTTTACTTATAAAATAATGAATTGAAACCATGAGACTGCTAAGGAAATGATAGCATTTCTTATTGCAATTATAAATTACTTATATTGCTATAACCTTGCCATGCACATTATCATCCAAGATAGTGCAGAGGGTGCGCACTAGAGAAAGAAGGATGTTGACATTATGAGAGAACGATTTCCGCCTACGTCTAGAACCAATATGAAGATCTTATCTTATCTTATATAATACAGACGTTACTTCAAAAAAGAAGATGATTACGTCCTACGCGTCATGCATTTAGTCATGCATATTAACCAATGACTTAAATTCTGCCAAGTCACTGGTTTTTCTGGCTAGCTCAGGCAACCCATTCCATGCTCTAATAGCACTCGGGAAGAAGGAGCATTTGTACAAACTTGTCCTAGCATATGGGATGAGAAATGTGCCTTTATCTTTGTGTCTTTCTGGGTATTTTATTAAATTTTAATATAAAATGACGGATGTTTGCACCTGTGGCCTTGGGCAGAGGCAAACTAGGCAGCCGCCTAGACTCACAACAATTTTTTTTAGAGAAGAAATAGCGAAACTTGTTCCCAATGTTATTGGCGGAGTAGGCCTACACCTCGTGACTAGGTTTTAAATAAATTAAGTAATTTCATTTTTTTTTCGTTGTTTATTTATTTTGTCTATTTCAATTGAGGCCATCAAAGTCAATTCAATTGATTTTAGTTTTTAAAGGTCTAGTCTAATTCTAGTTTAAGGTTAAAAATGCCTAAGATGGCCTAAGTTAAGTCTAAGTCTAAAGTGAAAGCTAATTTACAATGACAATCAAATGGTTTATTCAAAATATAGACCTAGACCAGATCTAATTGCTCAAGGCAGATGTCCTATTTGTTTGTCATGTCTTAATGTAAATAAACACCTGTACCTCGTTGGGTTGCCTCCCTTATGTTATTACAATATGATACTTATTTTATGATTTCTGGTAATTATTTACGTTTACCGAAATATTTTTTTAACTAAAAAAAAAAAGGTTAAATGCACATATTTAGGCTACAAACACATTAAAGCAATTACATAGTTTCATCTTTGAATGGAAAAATAAACGATTAAAAGTACAGCACATAATCCTATAAGAATACTGAAAAAATTAAGTGTTGGTCATTTTTCATTCTGTGTTGTTACACTTATGAGCACTGCTGAATCAAATTTACTTAGATCTTCCATTAGTGGCTCATTATTTTAAAAATTAAGTTGGCAACATTAAAGTTCAGTTAAGTGTCTTTGACACTATTTAGTTAACCGTGAAAATGTCCAATAATTAATTAATAGATAGTCCTGATATTTCACAAAAATGCTCTCGCAACATGTCAACTTATACCATCAGTTTATTTATTATATCTCTGACTACATAACAAGAAAAAATAAAATTAGTTAGACCATTCATGTAATTACATTTTCTAAGAGATCTAGACCAACAACAATAAATCTGTGCGATTGGGAATATTCTTAGCAAATTGTTTTTGTTTAAATAAAATATTTTGTATTGGTCCATACAAATTGAAATTCCGTTTGACTACAATTGATCATCTAATGATTCTAATCGTAACCACTGTAGCAATAACAATATAGATGTTAATACGAAACACATACACACTCACAACCAGCGCTTTATGAATTAGACTTGTATGTAGGCCTAATTCTCGGTGACGACAAAGAACCTTGTAATACTGACCGAAAGTTAGACAGGTTTTTTTAAAAAAAATCTTTTTGTTTCAGCCCCAATTGATAAAAAGACGACCATTTCGTCCAGATTTGATGTAACAGTGGTTTCATGGGAGCAGGTTGTCGTCTGTGTTTTGAAAAGGCATCTTTCATGAAAAATTTCTTTAAGTAAGCCTATACGATGCTTTTTTTTTAATTAGTCTATTTAGTCTGTGTCTTTGTGCCAGTGAAGTATAACTATACCAGCAGGTGATGGCAAAGTTAATTAGACTACTGATGGTTGCTGTATAGAAAAGTTTAATTATTGTTTTGTCGATTTTAAATTTTCTTAGCTTTCTAAGATAGAAGAGTCATGGATGAATTTTGATGTAAAGGTTTTGACAGTGTTTTCTCCATTTCAGTTTGTTGTTGATGGTTGTACCTAGGTATTTATATTCTTGCACTTGGTCTACGGTTTGGTTGTTTATCTGAATTTCCGCAAGATGGCCTTTATGTTTCCTAAAATCCTTTCTCATTTATTTAGTTTTCTGAACATTTTAAAAATTTGAAAGTTGTCTATACAGTATACAACATTGGTAAAAAGTTTTAATTGTTGAATGGTACAGATTTTTATCACTTGCAATAAAGCCGATGGTTGCTGTGTCGTCTGCAAATTTTATGATGGGAGTATCAGCTGATTGGCTCCGAATGTCATTGGTGTAGATGGTATACAATACTGGTGACAGGACGCACCTCTGCGGCGCTCCAGTGCTAAGCTCTCTCGTGCTTGACACATGCCGGTTCGCTTTTACATATTGTGGGCGTTTAATCAGAAAGTTTAGAACCCAAACTTGAGTATTGTTTGTAAAATGTTTTACATGTTTCGGATGTTCCTTCAGAGTTGAAGATGATTACTTCCTAGTTCAGACCTCCCGCAGGACTACAGGAGATGGGAGCGGGCAGTCCAGCGCGCAAACCGCACGACCAGTGTGCTTTCTAACGTTCAAGTCTGATAGTTTTTGTGTCATGCGATGTGGTATGATGGTGTTGAAGGTGGATGAGAAATCAACGAATAGTGTCTGGCAAAGTGTCTTTGAGTATCAAGATGATGGCATAGAGTGACTATAGACGATCCAGCATGAATAGTATTGCATCTTCGGTACTTCTTGACGATTTGTAAACAAACTGGGTGAGGGTCAAGGCGTGTTTTTACTTCTTTCAGTAGACATTTTAGCACTATTTGATGCTTTTAGCTTTCTCAATACGCTACGATACTATCACCATCCACCATAGAAGATTCTAGTTTGGTGATAGGCCTGTAGATAAAAGTGCGCAAAATGTTTGTGGCCAGGACAACGACCAACCGCCTTTACTTTGCCCAACTTAAGTCAGTTACCCATTAGAGCTGGGTGGACTCAAGGGCCCGCTAAAAATTCCGAAATTCAAAATCAACCGAGGTTCGAACCCAGGACCCCCGGTTTGGAACCCAAGCGCTTAACCACTCCAACTCCTATACACTTTGAATAGGGATAACTTATGATCTATGATGTTTAATGCCTGATAACAATCCAGCCCCACTCAACATTGTACGGCCTTATCCTAAAGTTCACAGGGCTCGCAAAGACTTGCATGCAGGGAACATAACCAGGAAAAAGAAAGACAGGCAGAAAAAAAAAAAAGCGATGGGAAGACAACATATAACAATAGGCCAGGTCTGTCAATGAAAGACCTTCTAATTGTGACAAAAGACAGAGAGGAATGGACTGAGATGACCTACAGATCTTGTGTGGGATCCCAAAGGTTCTAAAGACAAAGGGGCAGGTAAAGGTGCTGAAGGTTTTGCCTAAGCTATTATCTAACACATACTGAGGATGAGAAAAGGTGGACGGACACTATACACACAGAGAGTCTAAATCGGTGTTTCCCAAAATGTGTTCCACAGAACTCTAGTATTCCGTTAGGCCTGAATAAAGTGTTTCACGAACGACTGGAATAATTAACTAGTAGGCCACCACGTGAATTAACCTCTATAAAAAAAATAAGCAGAGTGTTTCGCTAAATGTGAGAAGTGTTCCGTTAAGGGAAAAATTTGGGAAACATTGGTCTAATTGTTACACAAACAAAAGTAAAAAGTAAAGTTTCCCCTTTCAAACCATGCGGTCTTTATGGCAGATGATGTAAAGGTCACCTGTTTCTGTGGCCCACGGTTTATGAGGGTGTCATGTGGCAAGCACAACGACCAGCCGCCTTTACTTTTTCCCAACTAATGTGAAATCCATTAGAGCTGTGTGGACTCAGGGGCACCTTAAAGATTCCAAAATAAAAAATCCTAGTCTTCTAGGATTCAAACCCAGGACCTTCCGGTTTGGAAAACACGCCCTTTTACTAATCAACCCCTACGGACAGGTTGAGGGTTTTGCCTAAGCTATTACCTAACATATGTTGGTGATGAAAGAGAAATGGAGAACAGTCACTATACACATCTATCTAGACTATCGTACACATCTAGACCTATCTGTTTAAAACTTTTTTAGATTAGTTTGTCATGTTAGCTCCTGTGTTTGTAATGTTGTTACAGCGCCTTGAGCCTACATTTTGTTTGTTAACAGCGCTTTATAAATAAAATTATTATTATTATTATTATTATTACACAGACTGTAAATGTTAGACACAAATAAATGAAAACATTACTACAAAATATAGTAATAAAAATAATAAAACTAGAAAGAAAACAATCAGTGCTGTGTTTTTCATTTTTAACATGTAGGCCTCTACACAAAACAGATGAGTTTATAAATGATTTATCACCGAATAAAAAAAATTATACAAAAAATTTGATCTGTGTTTCACACACACACACAAAAGAGCACAACTTAATTAAACAGTAACCTCTTCTACATTATTATTTAATTATTATGATCATATGAGAGAGACTTTTATTCTAAAACAAAACATAGAATATATATATGTTCAGACTATCTCAAATCAAGTTAGTCATTGTACTGTTTCTTATTAAAGCATTTACCAATTTACCCTGAAATGTACATTGGATATATCATAGAATAAGACTGTTATATATAAGTATTAGGCTGATATTATAAATTCTCAATCAATAGTTTATTAAGGAGATTTCACCTAGTTATCTTACAATAATATCTCAATGAACGTTTCTGGCCTGTCTATCATGATAATTGAAGAGAATTAAAATCACCAGATAATGATGAAATTAAACTGCTACCATAATATTTTATCCAGACTCGATGGGTGTCTGATTAAGTAAATTTATTATAGACTAGTAGGCTGTGCCAAAAGCTTCTATTTTTAAACATGGGTAGGTCTAAGATTATCATTGCAAGTTGTGTGCTGGTATTTGTGAACACCTATGAGACAAATTGGCGAGTGTTGGGCTGCCCACGCGTTAACACTCACCTCTCTTCCATACTGACCGGGTCCAAAAGGATGGAAAGCCATTGCCATTAGGGGTTAGGTGGATGCAGGAGTTTGCCAGAGAGCAGTAGTCTTAATTACCACTGTACTCCCACCTATGGGGCTTCAAAACGGGATTTTCTGTTATGGTTTACTCACTTAGCCTTAGACCTAATTTAAAACCCAGGCTTTCCCATAGCTGATTACATATGCCCAACCTGTGACCGCGGCTGTGCATCAAGGATTGTCCTCTTTAGTCACAAGAGAAGTTCCAAAAGTAAAAGATCGTCTCTAGAGACGTAAAATGCCACAATCAATAAGGACAAATGAAAGAAATCTGGTCACAGCAGAAATGTTTTTAAAGTGAGCATTCCCATTTGATTGAAACGAATAAGGTACCGTAATAATAATAAAACACAACAACAAAATGAAAGACCTTCTAAGGGAACAATATGAAATCAATTATCTATTCCCTTAAGTGAGTCATGGTCTTATATATTTATTCATT
This sequence comes from Biomphalaria sudanica, assembly GCA_036873155.1. Lineage (NCBI taxonomy): Eukaryota > Metazoa > Mollusca > Gastropoda > Planorbidae > Biomphalaria > Biomphalaria sudanica. Next base: position 84,625 of record JAZGLO010005112.1, read on the forward strand.
AAGTTTTCATTTATATTTTTTCATTTATCTTGGTGCAAAGCTGAAAATAAAAAATAGTTTTTTTTTATAAAAACAGAGCTTATCTAAATGGAGGAACTTCACATATATCTCTATAATGTAGAAATATTTCCCTTTTTGAATATCAAAAAAATTAATTAACAGTAATTAATTGGCTAATTGTTTTGTTAGGTAGCATAAGTAATTGTATAACGTTTCAACTTGATACAAGAAAGGGTGTGGGGGAAATAATGAGCATTATTATCTAAAAGGAACAAAACCCTACATATTTAGCAATTTCTTTGAATATTGAAGGATTCATTTCCCTTATCAGTATCAAACAAAGTGATTAATTACCAATAATTTATTAACTAATTGGTTTTTTTTTAAATTCATGTATTGCCTATGCCAATGAATGATTGTGCAAAGTTTCAAATTGATCTGAGTATGGATAAAGCACAAAAAATGTGTTCAAACTTTTTACCAGACATGAAGTTGATCTAAGTTTTGTAGCAAACTGATAGCTAGGATTTAAAAATACTTGTACACAATGAAATCTTTGATCTTGTCTGGAATGCTGTTTAATTGTTTCACTTTGTAAACTGGAATACTTTGTAATACTCTGTCTCTGCACAGCTCTTGTAAGCTAAACATGCGTTCTAGTCTCCACAGCCGGACATGTCCATCTGATGATGTGCTGGCCAAGTGCTCAGCATTTTGAGAAAAACTTAGGTGAAGGACACTTGGATAGTCTCTCTGGACCCTGACAATGTCTTGGCACAAGCTGGACATTGAGATTTCATGGAAAGGTGCCAGATCTTGACTACTGTAGACAGTGATGTTAAAGTTGTGGAAGCCAGCAGCAATCAAGCAGCCATCGTGGCTGTAAATAAGACAATCTACTAAATCCATGGTTTGTGTTGAGCAAAGTTGATCTGCAGTAGGAATGTGAATAGTATAAATCAAGTTATCTTTCGTGGCAAGGGAAAGAATTTCTGATGGAAAACGAGGGTCATAGTCAAAAGATTCAGCGGAAGATAGTCTTTGTTCAACCATATCAGGACAGATGATGCATACTTTTTCAAGTCTACAACGTTTGACTACAAACAAAATTCCTGTTGATATACTCACTGCTATTTGCTTTGAATTGGGTGAAAACTTGCAAGCCACGCAGTCATTTCCAGTTTTTAAAGGGACAAATTCTTTGCAAATTTGATTGCAACGGATGGTGTCATGGATCATCATGGTCGAGTCAAGGTGGTGATGCTCCAGAAAGAACACACCCATCCCACGCTTCAAGCAGGCAAAACTAATGCCATTATTGGCTACTGTGCAGTATACATGAACTGCATTAGTTAAGTCCCGACTTCTGGAATAGAGTGGATCTCCATTATCTGACATGATAACAACTTCCCCAGTACCACAGTAGGCCACAAGTTCACCCAGGGGATGTGGACAAACTCTTGGAAACACTGTACTGTTTGTGCGACTATATATATTGCATTCTAAAGAAATAGAAAAAAAAATGAGCGTATATTAGTTTCTTTTAAGCAAATGATTACTCAAGTGGGAGTAAGGTTATGATACAAATCTGACAAATAACAGTAAAATAACAAAGCATTGAAAATAGTAAGATAATACAGTAAGCTGCTACTGTACCAGTTAAGTTATACATATATTTTGTTAAAATTTTGCAAGTCACATTTGATATCCATAAAAGTATTCTACTTTCAAAGGCGCGCTCGTACAAGTTGTCAAAAACAAATATTTAGATTTAGGGCTGCACTCCACTGTCCTCATTACCGAAGTGTTTTAACAACACTTTTACATTACTTTAAGCCGGATCCAAATTCCAGAAACAGATGTCAAAAAGTAAATCTATTTTAAATTCTTACCAATTCTGTCTGGTGACCATAGCTGATATAAAACTACTTTTCCATTGGGCATGTGTGAAACATGAGACCAGCGTCTGTCAGGTCTGGGTTCATAAACAGAGGAAGCAGTAAACAAACTGATGTCTTTAAAGGGAACAAACTGAGCATCACACCACCAATACCAATGGTTGCTTTGTACAATTTGCACTAAAGAAAAATGTAAATGAATTATTTCTATTGTAAACAGCATGAAAACAACCTCTTATTATAAAAACTAATTGCACAAAAGAGAAATACTTTTAAAAAAAAACAAAGCTTATATTAAGTGTAGTTGTATCAATTAGTTTGGTTCAGTCATGTCATTAAATTTGTAATAGATCTAGAATCTAGACTAACACTAAAATAAATCTGTGCGATAAGAAATATTTTTACCACTTGTTTTTGTTCAGTACAATTTCATGCTTTTAGCTTTCTCAATACGCTATGATGCTATCACTTGTTTGGACTGGTTGGGGGCAGAAGGTGATCACTTTTTAAATACATTTATTTTAAAGTCTGATACAATACTGTCACACTCAAGTCAGTATGGAACAATGTAAGTTAAAGTGTTTAGCTGCAGGCAGAAATTTATATACCATCCAATTTTGAATTCTGACAGAGGAAAGACATTTTTAGCTTAGTATTTAACAAATTTTTTGCTCAAAGGGTATCTAGTCAGTTTAGTCATGCATGTTAATTTCAGATTTTAACTCTGCTAAGTCATTGGTTTTCCTGACTGATTCAGGCAACCCATTTTATGCTCTAATGGCAAGTATTGTACAAATTAGAGTGGTGGTATAGTTTCTTTCACACCCATTTAGGCTACCTAATTTCTGAAATTACTGCAAAGGTGGTAATGTCTTTTTCAAACCTTGTGATTTATGGCAGAGGATGATGTAAAGTTCATTAGTTTCTATGGTCAAAGGTTAATGAGGGTGTGGCCGACAATATAACCAATGTCTTTACTTCCCAAACATATGTCCGGTATCCATTAGAGCTGAATTTGTCCTTTTGACTCCGAATTGAGCATAGAGTTGCAACAGTACTTCGCCAATGGACTCTGTTCTGGGCTATTCCCTAGCTGGGTTCATATCCACTCTGACTTCTTTGCCTCTAGAATTTTTACCAGCCTTACTCTTCCCCTGTTGATTCCAGTCTAGAATGGTATGGCAATACTTTCTGTTGTTTTTTCATAATGTATGCTTAATCCAACCCCATTTGTATTTTCTGTTTTAATGCTCTGTCTGTGTTTGCTGTTTTTCTTTCCCACAGACATTTGTTTGAGATTTTGTTTGGCCATCTAGAATCAAATAGTTAGTAAATGCTTGGACCTTGTCTATGTTGCTATTTTAACTCTCCAAGTCTCTGCACAATATAAGGCCTAAAAGAAAAGCTTTCACATTTGTATTAGGGATGCTGATTATATTTTTTTAGACACAGTGTTTTTGACTGCCAAATTGGCTTTAGAGTATTGTAACCCTGTATAGCCTTGTTGATTTGATTTTTAGCATCTGTGTCTGTCCCCCCCCCCCCCAATTGTTTATGATGCTTCCAAGTTATACAAAGTCTAATAGGTTTACTCCTTGGAGCTGTAGTAGTGTTTCTTGGGTGTTATTAATTCTCACCATCCCAGGTCTTGGTAATAGACTCAGGAGTGTCCTAAAACTCCTTAAGTTCAAAATTCCAATCTTCACAGAGATTTAAACCAGAGACCCTCAGTTTGGATGTCAAGTGCTTTACCACTCAGTCAGAATGCCTAGTCTTTTAAAAGAAGTGAACATTATAATATATAGATCTATGTCCATTTTTATAACTGGTGACATAGTTTTTATGAACCATAAGAGTAACTGTTAACACAATTATTTGTCATTAAAATACTTGTTTTGAGATATTGTAAACCTGATTTGACATTTCTTACACTTTAATGTGATGAAATGGACAATGTAAATGTATATAAACTATAATATATAGACTTACTTAATTTATCAGGCAAAGCATGAAAATCCGTCACCAAACCTTTGTCATCACAAGGCCATTGTTCTTTTGGAAAAGTGACATAAGGTGTTAAAGGAAGACATCCTTCAGATACAGACTGAACACTCAATACTCGCTTGACAGTAGATAAATCTAGTCCCATTGTTTATGATTTCTTAAGATCTATAGCATTTCTCTCTTACCAGGGTATCTTAATCTAGTAACTAGATCTAGATCTTGATTCTACAATTCAATCATTTAATCCAAGAAAAAAAATCAATATCAAGATTCCATAAAACTAGATCTATTATGATTATCTGATCTACTGATTCTTTAATCAGTCTAGACACAGTCTAGTGTAAACATGAGTTGAAAATTATAATATGACATTAACATTAAATATATTTTGCATATAGACTCTAAATTATAATTTTATAAGTAATATAAGCAATAAATCTACAACTAGACACTAGATTCTAAATTAGCTTATTTTTATTACTACAGATAGACTGATAGTGGGCATCTCATTGATCTGATACCCTTCTTCTATCTATGAATTACTCGAGATCAATTAGAGAATTATATAGATCTAGTTATCTAGTCAAATCTAGTCTAAGTCTCGGCTATGAATGATGACTATGAATACTAATTCAATTCTATGATAGAATACATATAATCATATTATTATGTAATGTAATAATAAATTCAGATTTACTAGACACCAGTGACAAATTTAATCAATTAATGAGTTACAATTATTAGTCTAGATTAGATCTATTCTATCAGTATTCTATGCCTATGTCAATAAATTCAAAATCTATCAATAATTACATCTATAGTAGATCTAATGGTAATACTTATATACTAAGTAATAGATATCGACGGTAGTATAAGTATAAGTAATAGTAATAGTACTAAGTAGTATCACTAAGTTACAGTACTGAGTATCATCTAGAATAAAATAATAATCTAGATATAAATAACTAAATCTATACCCAATCTGTACCAAAAATGGAGAGTACAAATTATTGTAAAAGATACTGGATTTAAGAATATTAAATTCATTAAATTATATATGAATAGATCTAGATCTAATTCTAATAATTAAGCCTGCTGTTGTGTTGTATGTGTAAACAAAATATAAGAACTACCAAAAATGTTTGTTTCGAACAAAAAAAATAGTTTTATATATAGATATAATCATCATAGATATTCTTTTCTAGAATGTCTAGATGTAGAAGCTAAATGATACTAAATGCGTTTCAAGCCCACGTGATACTAGATCTAGAACAACAACTAAATGATGTTTATGTTTAAAATTAAAATGTTTTGTTTTGGTTAGATACCAACCTAGATCTAGTGGCAAGTTATCTAGGATAGTATAGGTATAGGTCTGTGATCTCTTTTATTTTGACTGACCTATGTATAAGAAATTCTACATTTTTAAAGTAACTGCGAAATCATGTGAAAAAAAAATGAAAATGTTATTTTCTTATTTAGATACAAAATATAGATCTAGATATAGATATGTTCTGGCCACATAGACCTAGACATCTAGATATAGATCTTCTATATAAATATCTAACTTGACCAGATAATCCAGATTTAGAATATTTGTTTCGCTTCAAATCAATAAAACCAAAACATTACAAGTTTTTGAATTATTTTAGCAATGGCCGCTTCAGTTGCAGCTACCTTACCTGAAGATGATGAAGATTGGTTATACGGAGGTATAAATGCTAATAATTCGTTGCACGCATTTCTCATAATAAACAACTACATCTATCTACAATCTAAGTCATCTTAATTACTATTTAATGACGTATTTTCTCGCAATACTCATCTATATAAGATCTATTTCTCTTTAAAATCAGTTCAATTGTCTGAATTGAACTTCGACTTCAAAATGATGAATCAAAATTTCATATTGAATTAAATTATTAATTAATGAACCTCATTCACCAATTGTAAAGGCAGAAAGAGTTTACAAAAAGTATATAAAAATTAAACACCTAACCCAAAAAGTAAGCAGACAGCTGCAGAGTGAATACATAAACAATGTAATATCTAAAGATAACAACAAAAACCTATGGTCATACATTAAGTCTAAGAAAATGGAAACAACAGGCATAGCGCCATTAAAAGATGAACATAACATAATACATAATGATAATGAAACTAAAGCAAACATCCTAAACAAATACTTTGCATCAGCATTCTCAGCCCCAGGAGACAAAGACATATTTCTTAATTTGAACCAAGTAGACAACATAGAAGATTTAGTAGTACAAGAAAATGGAATTAAAAAACTATTAGCCAACACCAAACCAAATAAAGCGTCTGGACCTGATGGTATTCCAGCTAGATTACTCAAAGAACTAAGCAATGAGCTAGCCCCAGTGTTCAAAATACTCTTTCAGGCATCGCTTAACCAGGGCAGAGTACCAAAGGACTGGAAAGAAGCTAATGTCACCCCCCTATTTAAAAAAGGAGAAAAATCTGATCCAGGAAACTACAGACCAGTATCACTTACCAGCATCACATGTAAAATACTAGAACACATAATATGTAGCAACATCATAAACCACTTAGACAAACATAATGTCCTCACCCCATACCAACATGGCTTTAGGAAATATAGATCATGTGAAACACAACTAATAGGACTAATTGATGATTTCTCAAAAGGTTTAGATAATAGTGAACAAATAGATGCTATCTTACTAGATTTTTCCAAGGCTTTTGACAAAGTTCACCACCATAGTTTGCTTAAAAAATTAAAATATTTCGGCATTAACGGTCCACTGCATCAGTGGATTAAAGATTTTCTGATAGGGAGAGAACAAACTGTAATAATAAATGGCTCTAAATCAACACCAATAACAGTAAACTCAGGTGTACCTCAAGGAACAGTCTTGGGTCCACTACTATTTTTAATTTACATAAATGATTTACCAAATTGCATTAGTTCAGGAACAAAAGTCAGATTATTTGCAGACGATTGCATAATATATAGAACAATAAAAACAAAACAAGACACAGATATTTTACAAAGAGAATTAGATGAATTACAGAAATGGGAATCAAATTGGAGCATGTCTTTCCACCCAGAAAAATGTCAGTTGTTAAGAGTAACAAAAAAAATTAAACAAATTAATTCCACTTATCTTATTCATGGCAAACCAGTAACACAGACTAAAAACTCAAAATACCTAGGTGTTATAATAAATGAAAAACTGTCATGGAATCCACATATTGATGAAACTATAAAAAAATCCAACAAAGCATTAGGGTTTATTAAAAGAAATTTCTATAAATCAAATAAGAACATAAAACTAAAATGTTATTTAACCTTGGTTAGGCCAATAATAGAATATGCATCCACCGTGTGGGACCTCTCAACTCAAGAAAACATTAAGAAACTGGAACAAACACAAAATAGAGCAGTGAGATTCATAACAAACGAATATTCACATTTGACTAGGGTAACACCATTAGTAAAATCACTAAATTTAGAAAGCCTTCAGGACAGAAGACTCAAAAGTAAAGTAGCAATTATACATAAAACACTGAACCATAATCTTCAAATACAAAAACAAAATTTAATAAAATACTCTGAAAGACACAAAAATAAAGGCACATTCCTCGTCCCATATGCTAGGACAAATTTGTACAAATACTCCTTCTTCCCTAGTGCTATTAGAGCATGGAATGGGTTGCCTGAGCTAGCCAGAAAAACCAGTGACTTGGCAGAATTTAAGTCATTGGTTAATATGCATGACTAAATGCATGACGCGTAGGACGTAATCATCTTCTTTTTTGAAGTAACGTCTGTATTATATAAGATAAGATAAATAAACACATTTAGCCAAGTCATAATATTGATAAAAATTAAAACAGTGAAAAATATGTATCACGTGACAGTCACTATGGATTACATAATTTGTATAGAAGATCAAGATATATATTTAAATTATTATAATTATAATAATATAGAATCACGTGGCTGAATCAGTAAATGTTGTTTATTTATGATTGGTGAATGAGGTCCATTAAATCAATAAATTAAGTTTAAAAAATAAATCAGTGCAATCATAACAACAGATTCAAAACACTAGAGTAAAGTCCGAAGTTCGATCGCATTAAGCCCACTGGCACCCATTTTCACATTTGGATTTTTATAGCACCGTAACGGTCTGACCTATGAAAAAAACGCTGGTATCACTGAATTCCTTGTCCTTTTGTCTATAAAAATAGATCTGATTTAAATAGTCTCTTTGAGCTGATGAGCCATAAGTCCATGACCCATTTCCTTCGCTAAATTCTGCCAAGTCATCGGTTCTCCTGGCTGGCTCACGCAACCCATCCATGCTCTATAATAGCACTAGGAAAGAAGGAGCATTAGATAAAGTACAAATTAGATCTAGTCTTGAACCAATGTCAAAATGCCTCTATTATAAATCTCTAAATATACAATCTAGACTAGATCTATCTAGTGTATCTTGGTATATATATGCCTAAACTGTCATTGTGAGAAAGCATTATCTGATGCTACTTTATTAGATCAAGAGAAATAAACTAAGGAAACTGTGGATTAAATATAATTCAAATATTTTAACTTCCATAAATCATTAAAGGCTAAGTCTCTCCGCATTATGTTTCATTTTCAGCAATCAGTTTACTTTTTTAAAGAAAAAGACATGAATCTTTCATTGAATGTTTTTGCAAATTTTCAGATGAAAAGGAGAAGAAGAATGAACCAGCACAGATTAATAATAGGTAGGCAAACTTACTAATGCATTAAGCAAAGGTATATTATTTGCTTGGTTGATCCCTGGTTGGAACCCTGCCTGCTGTTATCACCTATCAATCCTGTGGGTGGCCTGAGCTAGGATGTAAATTATCTTCAAATTGTAAGAAGCATCTGACCGAAACATGTAAAATGTAATGGGAAAAGCTTCTATTAGTTTTTGTGGTCTGTCCATCTGTCTATCTTATTGAGAGAGTATTAAAAGATATTGAAATTCTGATATCATAATGTTTTGCAGTTTGTTCTTGTCAAACTAAGTGACAGCTTGAATTGAATTAATGTTTGCATTTTCTTGACAGCTTTGTAATCAAAAAAGAGGTTGACATAGAGGCTGGTGAGCTAGTAAGTATTTCAGCATATACTTTTTTTTTTCAGACATTACTGGTGTTTCTTTTGTTTGTTGGTTTTGTTGTTTCTACTGTTAAATTGAGCAGTGTTGATTGCTTTACACAGGAGAGTGGTGATGGCAGTGAACTTCAAACTAAAGAGCCTGAAGAAATTGCGGCTGAACCAGTCCCTGTGACTGAGAATGGGAACAATGGTGTGGAGGAGGATGAAGACGATGAGGAGGATGATGATGATGACAATGTGCAAGTTACTATTGGAGATATTAGAACTTGGACTGGTGCTGAGTAAGTTGAAATATCTAAATCAGATTAAGTTCAGAATGTTTCCACAGTGTTTCTTATTCTATTGTTCCTACTGAAACATTGACAAGAGACTATTTCTTTTTCTCTTTCAGCACTACACCTAGAAACTTGTTTAAAAGTGGACAAAATTATCAAAAGGCTGGAGCCGGTAAATCTTATGCCTTTTTTTTTTGGCTCGTTGTTTGTATTTATATACTTTTACTATTGTCTGCGCCCATTATTTTGACCTTTAAGCATTAAAGGGGTTAAAAAAAAGAAAATTGAGAGAAATAAAGAAATCCTTGGGGGTACATTGAGGCAGCAATTTGATTGTCATAGTAATGTTCTATCGCACTCCTTTTTCCTTTATTTAAATATTTATATATATCCACATTTGAAAAAGGGATTGGTGAAATAGTTATTCCAAACTAAAAAGTTTCCCTTTCAGATTTGAGATCTATAGGGCAGATGATGTTTAGGTCATCTGTTTCTTTGACCAAGTTAATGAGCTGGGTGTCATCTAGTCAGCACAACGACCAATCATTTTTTCTTCTCCAACTAAAGACAGGTACCCATTAGAGCTTGGTGGACTCAGGGGCGCCCTAAATAGAAAAAAATTAAAAAGATCAGTCTCCACTGAGCATCAAACTCAGGACCAACTCAGAAGCCAAGCACATAACCACTCAGCCACTGTGCCCCCTTACTCCAAACTAAAGCCCACCCTTAATCTTTTGTTCAAAATTCTTATGTTTGTGATTTGGATATTTGTCCAATTCACTCTCAAGTCTATATATTTATCCTTTAGCTGTTCCCACAAAGCCTGCCCCTGCCACAAAAGGGCTGGACATTGAAGCAGTGGGAACTATCAACGGCACACCTGTATATGACTTTGATCTGAACTCCTTAAGTACAGATGAGATGCCCTGGAGGAAACCAGGTAATCAAATCATCCTTTAATTTTTCTCGCTAAAAAAATATGTTTTGATCACTTCATTGAAGTGTCAATAACCCACCAATTATGAATGATGAAGTGATAACTAAATACTTATTATTAGCTCAGTAAACAAGCATTAGGGAAGGGGGTTTAGAAGAGTTAAAAAACATAGCCTTAATACATTTGGAAATAATCATACAACTCCAATACATTAAGCAAATTAAAACATCTAGCCATCAAATACAATCAAAATAAAACCTCTACCTTAATACATCAGCAAATTAAAATTCAACTTTATACTTAAGCTATTTAGAACTTCACATTAATGACATTTATGATAATTTAACCAATTAAAACTCAACTTAATTGCATAATAAGGAATTGAAATAAGTTACATAATGCGAAAGCAAATTATAAACCAAATGTTAATGTTTAAGCAACATATTGTCATTTATTCTTCATGGATAAGACCACGTTTCCTAGTGAGCTTTATGTTACAAAGTGTAGAATATTTGGAGCGTTAAAAAAAGACAGTCTTATTACATTCAAAGTTGTGTACATTTCATTGAATATATTTTATTGTTAAATGTTTTTTCATGACATTTCCAGGTGCTGATATAACTGACTACTTCAACTATGGCTTTACTGAAGAAACATGGAAAGCATATTGTGAGAAGCAAAAGCTTCTTCGTACTGAAACAACTGGAGGGATAGCTGTCCTCTCTCACTCAGTCTCTAGACATGTAGGAACTTTTTTTTTTTTTTTTTGTTGAAGTTTTTATTAGATATATCTTTTTAAATATTTTTTTTAGCATCTTTCTTGCATATCACTCCCCATTGATCTCAGACAGACAACATGCTACACTATGAAGTTTTATATTGATATATCACAACGGTTATAGAGCCACTTATTTTTAATTGTAGGCTCATTTTTATACTTATAGGTGGTTTATTTTTCAAATATATTTACTGCAGTCATTGCGCTGAAATGTAATCCACCCCAGTAAACTTGGAAAAAAAAAGGATGAAAAATTTAAAAATCTTTGGTCATGTTTTGTTATTTTTAGAAAGAGATCATGTTAATCTTTAAACTAGGTAAATACATTTTTTAAAAAGTATAACAACTTATTTTTTGCACTTTTTTTTTTTTATTGTTTTCTTCAGGATTGAAAATTGTAAATTTTATTGTCTAATTCATACCACGACACTCATTAGGCATACAACACATATGGTGTATGACAAACTAATTAACCACAGCACACTGAAATGATTTCACCGAAATAAATCATCTTTGCTCATTCTTGTTAACTTTTATGTATTTTATAAATAAAATTCTACTATTCCCTTTGTTTGTATCCACAGAGCAATTCACTCGTTTCACATTCAGGTAAATCTTTTTGTAAAGATTGTCTTTTTAAATATAGAAATACTTCAGAGATTTCAGTACTACCTTTTCTGTTCATATTTATGGGCGTATTGAATATGGTTATGCTATATAATATACATTTGTAAAACTAGGAATGAAGTTCAATTATAGCAGGGTATATTTTGTAAAACAATGAATATGGCTGCATTGTGCCAATGCCTGTATTGTAAAACTCATACATGGACAATGTCAATGTATTTGCTGTGAATTGTTCTACAGACAAACTTACACCTCCATCTGTGACTCAAAGCTCAGCCATATCAACCATCAGTAGCATCAACTCTAACAGCAATCAGAACATTATCACAATCGGAGTCATTGGCGGCAGCTCTAGTCGGCGAAAAGACGATTCCAGCCATGAGCAACCTATTCCAGTTTCATCAACTTAGTAGGTCCATCTTTGTCCCGCAGTTACTGCATCTGTCAATTTTTGTAACAAAACTTTTATGCAAGAACTGTGCTGAATATGTTGATTTTACTGCTATTTTTAATTTAATATAAACTTTAGAATGTAAAGACTAGGTTACTCAGTTAAGAATAATTTCCATTTGAGACTTAGCAGTCTTTGGAGCAGATGATTTCAAGTCTTTTCCATTGGTTGATATGTGTGACTAACACGCTAACCACATGTTTCTTTATAATTGTTACAGCTGTTTATTTGATAATCCTGTCCCCTTATATCTATGGGTCCTTCCTCTCTTGGCTACCTGGTTATGCACTTGGTCATATGTCCAGCCTTTTTTTTTCTTCATGTACCACAGCCTTTTATACTAGTTCTAATTGTTGAAGAAACATAAATTTGATCTTCTTTGATTTTTTAAAATTTGATTAATTGTCGATTTTGATTTTCATTTTAAAAAAATAATTTGCGTTTCCTTTTTTTTAAAAAAAAATTTTGACTTAAAATCCTAATGTTTTTGTTTTTTCCCAGTAACCGAAGTATACCAATGAATTTTAGTCAACCTCCACCAACTTTACTCAACACAAATATTCCTCCGCCAGGTATATAGTCCTTTGTACCTTCTTTCTGTTTCATTATGTTCTCATTTATCTAATATTTCACATATATTGAATATCTATATGATTAATAATGTCATTGTTACATCATATCCTCAGGGATGACAATAAACCCATTCACAGCACCTCCTCCAAGTTTTGAAGGCAAGTGCTAGTTGTGAGGTTTTGTTAAGAGATTTCGATTTAGAAATGATGTATGCAAGTCAAGTTCTCTAGGGCTCGGTTTCCGCTTTCTTTTTGTTGCTAAAAAGTAAATTTCCCCTTTCAGACCTTACTATCTATGGTGCAGATGATGTAAAGGTCATCTGTTTCTGTGGCCCACGGTTAAAAAGGATGTCATGTGGCCTGCACAATGACCAACCGACTTTTCCCCAACTAATTTCATGTACCCATTAGAGCTGGGTGGAATCAGAGGCACCCAAAGATCCCGAAATTAAAAATCCCAGTCTTCACTGAGATTAGGACCTCGAACCCCAGTTCAGATGCCAAGCACTTTACCGCTCAGCTACAGCACCTCTTTTTGTGGCTAGAGAGAAAGTAATTTTTCTTTTAAGAAGTTAAGAACTTGGTCTAAGTGTGATGTGTGGCCAAATGGCATGTACCACTTTGCTACCTATCAAGGGAGATCAAGTTTGAATTCCAACTCAAGCTTAGTTGTGTTTGCTGATCATCTAAAGTCAACATGGAAACAGATGCCCCCCTCCCTACATGTCCACAAAACAGATTCTGACCATAGTGCACTGAGCATATTTTAACATTAAAGATTAGCAATAAAAATAGTTCACTCAACCTTTTTATGAGAACATATTATCAGTTATTCTAATGGCATTTTTGTGTGTGTTATTTCTTCAATCCTCTGTAAAATGAAGAGTAAATATTTGTCATTTATCACCTGATAATCACTCTTATTCCTTCTGAAGTTATCTAAGATTGTCATTAAGTCACACGTCCGCAGTAGTAATGAGACATAATTGAGTACTGAGTAATTCAAGTCTGACACAATGATTTGATTTTTTTTTCAGCATACTACAACCCAACGACTTTACCCACAGTAGGAACATCAGCCTTTGCAGGAGCGTTCCCACCAACATTCCCACCACCCTATGGAGATCCACATCCGCCAGCAGTTACAGCCCCACAGCAGCATTGGGATACCAGGTAATTGATTCTGTGAAAGAGACATCATGTTTTCTCAGCTTGGTATTACAAAAAATATATATATTTACCACTAATAAGTCTAATGAAAGAAATTATTTATTAGCCCTTTTTCCACAAGCCTGTCAGGTTGCAAATAAGAATTTGGTGGGTAAAAGTTAGGATTTGTTTGTTTTGCTCATTTTGGGCTTAGGTTTTATAGAGTAACCAGAATAAGGTCATTAAAAACAAAGACTACAGTCAGATATGAAATAAAAGCAGTTCACGTGTTGGTGTCTCTAGGAGACAGTCAAGTTCTATTCATTGCCAAGTTTTTTTGACTTCAGTATTTAGGGACGACAGTTGGATTCCTTTCATTGCGGAATTAAATGTTGTGAATTGTCATTACTGTTAATTGCCTCATTCATTGATGGCCTTTGCCTGTGTTCAACTGTTGGTTCAAAGTTTGGTTATTACTTATTACCTCCACTTGAGTGTAGTTTATGCAAAAGAGACAGCACTGCCATAAAATAACTCTATTTCACTCATACCAGTGAAATTACTCTTATAAAACAGGTAGATACTGTTTACAAAAGGACATTATATGGAAATACCAATCATTTTTTTCAAAAGCTACACTAACAAAACAGATTTTAGAATTTTTTTTAACATCAATGTTTCCTTCCACAAAAGTTGAACTGATAAGTTGTAAACACAGCTCTTCTTGGTTAAAGATTGAAGTAATTCTACAGTATGGAAACCTAGATACGGATATCTCAAAATGCAAAACAGGAAAACATTAATGTTATTTAGTCTGTTCTAATTACACTCATTGTAAATATGAATGAGAAAAATAAAACGTTTAAAAAAAGCATTGAGTTTCTAAATGCTCTGAAGGACAGATGTAGATGCTTAGATCATTTTATCTTGAATATTACAACACTAGATTGAAATATTAACACTTTTTTTTTTGGTTAGTGAAACAAATTGTTTATTTATTGTTGTACCATCCCCCTTTTTTTTACTTACTTTTCCTTGTTATTTATATCAGTGTGGCATTAGGAAAGGAACCTTCAAAAGTAAAATTATGGAAATTTAAAAGGTTTTTAATAACTAAAATTGCAACATAATATTCACTTTTATACATTTAAAAAAAAAATCATACTAGAAGACATATTTTTTTTACAGATTTTTCACAATTTATTTTTTAAGAATTTTTTTTTTTTACTTTTTTACTTAAATATTTTTTTAGCTTGTTGCTTAAAACTGATACAAAAATACATAATTCACCATCGTCACACAATATAGTATGATACAGCTCACCCTAAAGACCCTCTTGGTTGAATAGGTCTGAATTTGTGTCACCAAAGTTCTACTACATTGTTTGAGACCATAAGTGAAGTGCATTACTTGCTGAGTCTTCAACTTCACCTATCTACTAGTCTGTTTGGGCACCACACAAGATTTGTCAACCATCTTTCTCCATTCCTCTCTGTCTTTTGCCTTGGATAGAATCTCTTTCAATGGCAGGCCCGTTCATTCTTTGATGTTGTCTTCCCTTCCCTTTCTTTGTCTGCCTCTTCTTTTTTTTTTTTCTTGATACTGTTCCCTTATCTTATATAATACAGATACTTTAAAAAAAGAAGATGGTTACGTCCTACATGTCATGCATTTAGTCATGCATAAAAACCAATGACCTAAATTCTGTTTTCCTGGCAACCCATGTCATGCTCTAATAGCACTAGGGAAGAAGAAGCATTTATACAAATTTGTCCTAGCATACGGAACGAGGAATGTGCCTTTCTCTTTGTGTCTTTCTGAGTATTTTTATTAAATTTTGTTTTGTATTTGAAGATTATGGTTCAGTGTTTTATGTATAATTGCGAGTTTTCTATCCTAAAGGCTTTCTAAATTTAGTGATTTTACTAATGGTGTTACTCTAGTCAAATGTGAATATTCGTTTGTTATGAATCTCACTGCTCTATTTTGTGTCTGTTCCAGTTTCTTAATGTTTTCTTGAGTTGAGGGGTCCCAAACAGAGGATGCATGTTCTATTATTGGCTTAACCAAGGTTAAATGACATTTTAGTTTTATGTTCTTATTATATTTATAGAAATTTCTTTTAATAAACCCTAATGCCTTGTTTGATTTTTTGATAGTTTCATCAAAATGGGGATTCCATGACAGTTTTTCATTTATTATAACACCTAGGTATTTTGTGTTTTTAGTCTGGGTTACTGGTTTACCATGAATAAGTGGAATTAATTTGTTTTAGTTTTTTTGTTACTCTTAATATTTGACATTTTTCTGGGTGGAAAAGACATGCTCCAATTTGATTCCCATTTCTGTAATTCATCTAATTCTCTTTGTGAAATTTCTGTATCTTGTGTTGTTTTTATTGTTCTATATATTAAGGAAAGTCTTGGCGAGCCCTGAAGATCTTGTTATGTGGCCATAGAGTTTGCATTTTTTGACAATAGTTAGCAGATCATCATGGGGTCCAATCGCTGTACTAATCCTGTCTCTAATCTCTTCATTTGTGATGCGGTCTTCGTATGTGATACCTAGGACCTTTTTGTTGCTCTCAATTTCCTTGCTAGGATCCTCCTTTCTAGTTCTGCTGAGTTTGTTTGACATGAAATGTACACAATATCAGTTTTTTTTTAGCATTATTCAGAAATATTTCTGATGGAATATTACATTGAAATGAATCAAATTAGTTTTTTGCTCAACTGACGTAGAACTGATCTTTCTTTTCTTTTAAAATACTGTGATCTTAATACCAAAATTATATACTCATACTGTTATACCCAAGAGAAGACAATTTATTAAACTATTTTTTTGTGTTTCTTGAAGGGCACTTTTTTATGGTCACTATTCCGAGTGGTATTAGCCCTTAAGTAACTCTTTAGCTTCCAAATGTGGTGTCATTTGACAGAGTGATACAATCACTTCCGTAGTTGTGTAGAAATATGTTCAGTCTATGTTTATACAAGTATCCTATAACATCAATATTTTAGGACCAAATAATATTGTCATTATGAAAAGTGTATAGATTGCTTGCAATCTGTATCCATAAGATTTAATCTTCGAATCATTATATTTTGAAAATGTTCTTTTTAAATATTATTGTAAATATGCAATTTTAAATGCTTAAACAATTTTATTTAAAGAACTTGCACTTAAAATACAAAATTAAGAAAAAAATTAGTTTTGGACATTCACACAGTAATAAAGCACATGTCAAACTTTTTCCAAATTCTATACACTGTATTAGTGTGATTCGTTCATCTAAATTATTACAATCCTAATGTCCCTCCCCCTTCCCTGAGTTTAAATCTGTTCTGGTACACTGAGAGAACCTTTAAATTTTCAGCAAAAATAGAAATAGAAATATTTAAATATAGACAGTAATTTCAAGATATTTTAAAGTTAAGATCGTTAACAAATCGTGTAATCTTGTTATGACAATAAGGCCAGTACATATTTTGACTTATCTTTAGATCCAAGTGTTTGTTTCTCACTTTTTTGTTAGCTACATACCCTTATTGTCAATACTCATTTAGCCCTGCAAAAAAAAAATAATAATAATTTTCCAGTTAGTTACTGGAAATTGGAGCAAATCAACTGCAAGCAGTGGAGATATGTGTCTAGGGTAAAGGAATCACTCTGTGATAGTTGAAACTACCTTATTATTTTATCACCTTATGTATTTTGTCCCAACCCAGGAAGGGTAGAAGACACGGGTGAGTTGGCTTAAATCTATTTTTGGGTAAAGGTGTTTTTTTCTTGTTTGTCTCCCTTCCCTTGTTCCCTTATAAACAAAAACAGATGTGCATGTTACACTGTTAGAACAGATGCTTTTTCTATATTATCATTTATGTTCATTTAAAGTTACAGTCGAATTAGGGGAGGTCAATCTCAGTTTGGGTAAGTCTTAACTAAAAATAAAGTTTTAGCTATCTGCACTTGGATTTTCTTTTTTTTTTTTTTATGTTCCTTATTGTGTTTGTTATCTATTTTAAGGTTGTATTGGTGCTCTTTAAATTTCTTGATTTGATTTTGTATTGAATTGATGATACCATGATTTATTTTTTTTTAAATGTAAAAGCTTTAAAAATCAAAACCTCATCAACACCAAACTTCTCCACGCTAGTTGATACAAAATATAGTCATACAAAGACAATATTATTTGAACGTCCTTATCTTGCATTTTGTATTACATCTGTTTCAATGAAACATTCTATAACATTCAAATGGATAACATAATTTATAACAGATAGTTGTAATATTTTCATGAGTTGATTGTTTTACTAAACTTTACACTTTTCATATTATTCAAACAACCTTTAATGCCCACAAATTATTGTTATTCTAAGCTGATTTTCTGAATTCATTATACATTGGAAGTTTGTTAACTCTTGACATCAATTATAAGAAAGATTTTCGCATTTAAGAAATCAGCTTAATAAACCTTTCAGGATTAAAATAGAATTGAAATTGAATTGGGAAAATAAGATTTATAAGTTAATGGTAAATTTTATAACAATTTCGAATTCTTTGACATAGAAACAGTGTGAAGAAATCATAGAAATTCAACATCATATGTCATGACAATAGTTTACAAGATAAATGTATTGAGAATGATACTGTAATCAGTTTCTTCTCTATGCTTACCAATCACCCCTTTTCTTTACCCAACTAATGTCAGGTAACCATTAGAGCTGGGTGGACTCAGGGGTGCCCTATAGATCCTGAAATTAAAAATACTGGTCTTTACCAGGATTTGAACCCGGACCCTCCAGTTCAGAAGCCAATCGCTTTACCACTCTGCCACCGAGCCTCCCTTTTAGATAATAGGTTTAGGTAATACATTTTGATTGATTGGAATTAATTAAACTTTCATTACTCTTCTTTTTGTTTTACCAGCTATCCAGACCGTGACAGGTGGGAATCTAGTCGTAGAGATAGAGACAGAGATCGAAGCCCACGCAGAGATGATTATGAGGATAGGTAATATTGTGTAATTTAATTTAACAAGGTACCAGGGTCAGTGTTCAAGAAATGGAGTCTTTTTTTTTAGACTTATAGTAACAGAAAGAAAAAAAACGCATAATAAGATAGTGTAAAGGTAAATAAATTTTCCAGATCTAGACTAAAATATGATGAATATTAAATGCCTTCACAGACTAGTGGTCATATTTCTTTTGATTAAATTCCTCTGAAGTTATTGTTAGGGTAGAAACAAATATAACATTAATTTTGGAATGTGTAGATATGGTTGTAATGGCTCTGTTTAATTTGGATCTAATCAGTACTGGATATTTCTCTGTTTCAAATTAAAAGGTCTGCATAAATTGCCTTCTTGGCTGTGATGAAGGTCAGATGGTCATTCATGAAGATTAGAAAGGAAAATGCAACGAAACAAATTGGACATTATCAATTTCCTCCCTCTCAAAGAGCAATCTACAATCTTCCATCTAAGAACAGGACATACACCTTTAAATTTTTACCTTAACTATATAAACCCCACACACCCTGGAATGGCCCAATTTAATTCACTTTATGCAGACCCTGTTACCACAACTTTCCAGCATAACCAACACTCAGTATGGCAATGGGAAACAGCTAAACAACTGCACACTATTTTTCCTTGGCTTAGACTGCAAAAGAGCCTAGAGCTCAGTAGCAAAAAGCTAGCTAGAAGATAAAATAGAACTTCACTGACACTTCACAGCAATATTTTCTTCATGTTATTCAAAATTGTTGAGTCAATATTTGAATGCAGATCTAGTGTCAGAGAGATTAATCTGACTGTCTAAACCAATACCACAATTAGAATGTTTCAAAATGATTAAAAAAGATCATTTAATATTGATGTTTTTAGATTTGATGTGTCGATTTGATGCTCTGATTTGTTTTGTTCTTTTTGATAGTCTGATATTTTGATGTCAAAAATTTCAAAATTATTTCCTTGTCTTTGCTCAATTCTAACAGGATGTACAGAGACAGGGATAGAGACCGTGATCGTGATTGGGACAGGGGTCGCAGCAGAGACAAGGATAGAGACAGGAGTCGGGACAGAGACAGGGATCGGGAGCGTGACAGAGAAAGAGACCGAGATAGGGACAGAGATAGAGACAAGTCGAAATCAAGAGACAAAGATTCCTCCAGGAACAGAGATCGTGATACATCGCGGAACAGAGAATCTATACGTTCAAAAGAAAGAGATGATAAGCACAAATCATCACGAAGGTTAGTTTTAATTATTTTAAAGTTTTCTTTGTAGAAAAAACAAAAATGAGGGGGAGAGGGGATTATAGAAGTCAGTGTAGACTGAAAAGGTTAGGGTTGTACAAGAAAAAAAGTGGATGTGCAATAATTAAAATTAATTGTATAAAGTCATTCAGTATATTAAAGCCATAGTATATGGGGCATGGTTCTTGCCTCGTCTTTTGTTTTGCTTGATTCAACATTATTAACAAATCCTCATAATTATATATCCCTTTCTCATTTGTGTGTGTTTACTTAAAAAAAAATATATAAATAGGTACCTTAAAAAAAGTAATTTAGTAATCAAACCTACTTTTGTCAAGGTTGATTTAAATGTGAACATCTTTGTAAGAAATTCTCTGTTTTAACTAGACCTGTGCCATGGCCAATCAATAGTAAATGAGTTAATTACATAACAACAGTTGATTTAGCTCTCTCTATATTTTACTTTTCACATGTTTTGATGGACAAGTAAAGATCTACTTAGAGAATGGAGTTATAACTGTAACATTATGAATCATGTTTGTAATAAGATTTTGATGGGGTCTTATTAGTTAATAATTTCTTTATTTACTGTCAGCTAAATAATTATTACTGTATATTTAAAACTAAAAAAAAAGTTAATTTTAAAAAAGTTTTTGAAGTAAAAATCCAATTTAAATCACATGAGTTCATAATCCATTCTTTAGAATCTATTTTATCAACCTTGATTGTTTCATTATTTCTATACGCATTAGCCATTTTAAATGGTGGAAGTAGTGTATGTAATACAATTATCTTTGAAATGGTTTTGGTTAATACCAAAAGACTTTAATAACTTTTAATATGCTTTTATATAATTTACAGTATTTCTCTCTATTTAAGTCTTTTTTTGTTAACCTACTAATAGGGTGGGGAAAATCTGCTGCATTTTAGAGAAAGATGTACTACTTGACATAGTTGTAAATAAAATGATGTACTTTTTCAAGGTACTTTAATAACAACTTTTGTGCCTATTCACAGGAAACACAGAGAGAGGGACAGAGAGGAATCAGATTCAGAGTCCAACAGGAGTTCAAGCAAACAAAAGAAAACCAAAAGACGTAAAGAAGAAAAAGAAGAGGAACCCTCAGCGCCAGGGACTGAAGAAGAAAAACCCAAAGAATGATTGCATCGTAGAAATGAGTTCATTAAATTCAACTAAAAGTAGTTCAAAATTGTACAATTTGATAGTTTTGGTACAGTTGAACAATGGGTGAAATTGGTTCATTTTGTTCAGTAACCAAATGTTTGAAAAACTAGAACAAATGATTCTAGTTTTCTTGCTTTTGAATTGTGCTGAAATGTTTGAAACATTTTGTGTAAAACTCTGCTGTTGAATTATGTTGTCATGCTTGAATATACCTGATCTGTGTATGAATTCTGAGTGAGAGCTTGTTTTTATTGTCCACATTTTAAAATATTTGTTCCTAAAGTTGATAGCTTATGTACAGAAACTGATCTGAAACTAGATATTTGATTGTAGAATTTTAAACAAGTTATTAGGCTGTAGGTATTCCAAGTTTAGATTGGTTGAAAATATTTTTGGCATGTTTCAATAAAATTGTAAAGTTTTTATCAACTTTGTTTTTCTTTTTTTTTTGTTAAATATAATTTATTGTGTTACTGCTATTTATTTAACTTTGCACTACATTCTCTAACAACTAAGCTTTCATGGATGGTGTTGACAAGACAATATCATGACAAGAAAAAAAATATTTAAGGAATAGGGGAAGACCTGAAAAATCACTACATATCTCAGTATTGTAGGAATAATCTCCCTTTTTCTATTGAAAACAAAATTACCACTAATTGGTTAATTTTTTTAAATTGATTCTTGTGTTGTCATCAACCATTTATAATTGTACACAATTTCAACTTGATCCAAGAATGGGAATCAGGAGAATGAAAATGCGTACAAAATGTAATAAAGGATATAACTACACATACAGCTACTTCTCAAAATAGGTAGCATTTATTTCCCTTTTTAAATAGGAAACAAAATAATTAATGAACTAATTGGTTTAATTTTTTTATTGATTCATTAGATAAGAAAAATATTTGTGTAAAGTTTCAACTTGATCCATTGAATTGAATGGGTGTGGGAGAAATTTACAACATAGAAAAATTGAACCAGACAGAGTGAGTTAGTATAAGCTTTGTAAAAAAACAAAAACCAACATCTTAATATATACATGTGTGTATTTATAGAATTATGTACATGCATTCTAAAAATAAATATTAAAATGTCATTCAGTTTTAAAATTAACAGGCTACTGGTCAAGTTTTCTAAGCTATTATCTCCAATTAGCTAAATAAGAAAAAAAAAATTAAGCCAAGCTATTTTTCAAATCACCATTTGAAAAGAAGCCAAAATTTCTTTGAAAAAAACAACTTTTTGAGACAAATATCGACAAGTAGTAGTACATTTAAGAAAAAAAAAAAAGCTTACCTCTCGATATTAAGTCAAAAAATATTGTTATATAAATATTTTATGCTCATTATCTGGCAATACCAGGATTGAGAGAGGGACAAAATTCATTTTAGTCCCCTTAATATTGCTTTATACAGCGCTGGCAGAAAAAAAGCAAGGCCAAAGACACTAGCCCCAGCTGGAATAAACTGCCCAGCCTGTCTTCCCTCAGTGTACTGTGGTCCTAATTCATTTGGTTACAAGGAAAAAGTTTCTATGCTGCCTTTAGGCATCTCAGCAAACACAGCTCAAGTCAAATTTCAAATTCCTAGTCTTCATTAGAACTGGACCCCTAGGTAGCCACGTGGTTTTCACTGCTCTGACATACACATGCCACATTTTAAAAAAATTGTGTTATGGTAGCCACATTCCTTGTTTTGACTAGTCTCCCTTAGTGAAGTCTTAATCATTTTTTGAATAATTAGTCACAAAAGATATAATTACAGCACCATATAAAACCATCTACTAAAACAAAATAAATCCAAAACAAATAGCGTATACAAAAATTGCTTCAATGTTTTGTATAAAATAACTCTCCCTTCAATTTGAGCTATCATTCTTTAACACTTATAGTTCATGCTTGGATGACATTAAGAGAACACATTGTAAACATTTACAAAAATAGTTTTGAAAAACAAAGAACAAATCTTCTCTAGTTCAATGGCAGTTAAAAACCCATTCCTCCACTTCAATACCCCCTTAACCATAGGTCTCATCATAATATCATAATGCATTTCATGCAAATAAAGAAAAATTTGGGTTTATTTAGTACTTCTCTCATTTAAAAATTACAATCTTGTTTCACTAGATATGTGCAGGACGTAATTATCTAGGGATTGTAATTAAACGATACACAAGGACGTAATTATCTTGTGATTGTATTTATAAGATACACAAGGATGTAATTATCTTGTGATTGTATTTATAAGATACACAAAGATGTAATTATCTTGTTATTGTATTTATAAGATACACAAGGATGTAATTATCTTGTGATTGTAATTATAAGATACACAAGGATGTAATTATCTTGTGATTGTAATTATAAGATACACAAGGATGTAATTATCTTGTGATTGTAATTATAAGATACACCCTTTTTATCTTTTTTTACTTCTTTTCACTTTAGGGACTTCACCTGCGTCACATTTCTGTGATGCCTTCTTGTTTTTTACTTTCTTTGACTCATCCTCAGCCCGTTGCTCATCCGTTTTCAAAATGTGCTCTCTGTTGCAGCCTGTCACTTCGGCTGCCCCCATTAAGGCCTCTCTTGTACACCTGATATAAGATGATGTCTTTTCCAAAAGCTTTTTCCCTGTGTCCTGAATGTAGAACAGACTTTTGGGGGCTTCTGGCACAATCGTTATGTCTTTAGGCAAAAGTGAGCTCAAAAATGAAACCAAAAGCAGAATTTCATGTTGTGACCTGAGAAACAAAAAAACGTAATTGAAAAAAAATGTGAATTTACAACATGCACTTAAAAAAAAAGCATGGATATGTAATTCTTGTATTTCTTGGCCAGATTTACAAGTTATGTTTTATATGGGATTTTCTAAGGGGGTTCCTTCTCAAAGTCTTGCTTGGTTGCCTGGGGATTCTTTAGAAAGAAGTAGCAAGAAGTATTTTTAGAATAGTGGGAAGCGTGGTCGAGAGGCTAAGTGCGTTTGAACTTGGCTTGGCTACCTATGAAGGGGGCTCGAGGTTCGACACCCGACTCTGGCAGAGTTGTGTTTACTGAATGCCTAAAGGCAGCACGAAAAAACCTTCTTCTAGATACCCCCCCCCCCCCCCCCCCCCCGTCCACAACTGAGATTGGACTAAAGCGCTCTGAGCATGCAATAAGCATGAAAGTAGCGCTATATAAAAGCCATAATTTCATTTAATTTTAATAGTTGATTTTTGACTCCTCACCCTAATTTTAATAAAGTAAAGTTTCCCATCAGACCTGCAGCCCATGGGACAGAGAATGCAAACCTTACATGTTTCTCTGGCAGGCACATTTTTAATGAGGGTTTCATGTGGCCAGAACAAGGACCAGCTTCTTTTGTTTTTCTTAGCCAATTACGTGCCCATTATTCTAAATCACTAACAATTGCTTACCTGGCATAGAGTTTTATGTGCATCTTGTGCCGACTTGTCTGCTCAAGGGGCTGAACTCTGCACATTCTCAGGGGAGAATTGGCGATGACGATATATTGCTTAGCCCACTCAAGGTGCAAGAAGTGAGGGTGATCCATTAGATTTTGTGGCATACAGCTGACAGAACTGAACAAGCTCTGCACAATGAAGTTGTGCCAAGTCTGAATGACGTCAAGTGCCTGTAGCTCCACTGTAGTCAATTTGTTTCCTGATTGAAAGAATAATAATAATAAAATAATAATAATAATGAGGCTTGTCTTCGAGTCCAAAGATTAATGAGGAATGCAGTATTTCTCATAGGTACGCAGCCCCAGCTGTGACCTACATATTTTGCCACATCCAGGGCAAGCATAACCATTGTCCGCAGGTGGTCAATTAAGATTTTCGTTTTGCTTCTGCACCTGTCCTCGGCAGCAGATTTTCTTTCGCTTGAATGAATATTATTGATTTATGAAAAGAAGTTCCATTTTTATAATTTAGGTACAGACTGTCAATGTAAAGAGAAGACTTATCAAATGAGTTTAGTAGTTCACTATCATTCAAATACCAAATAGAACATAAGAAACAAGTTGCCACTATAGCAGGCAACAGAGAAGCTAAATGATTGCATATTTGTAAATCTATTTTCCGTAATAAACTCATTTTAAAATTGTTGTTATATAATGCTAGTCCCTGGTAGCTACTTTCAATAAAAAGAAATTAAACATGTGAACATAATATTAACAACATGTTACTATTTTAATTATATTGTTTAAATATCAATTTTTGTTAAACACATCAAAAAGTTTTTGTTTTTTTCAATAACCTAGGCATGGAGGGCTCTAGCCTGCTTCAACACATCTACATAATCAATCCGTTATATACATAGTCTGCCTTTGGGTTGTCTGCCTTTTGGTTTCTGTCAGTATACTATTTTTGTTTCTCTGTTCTCTGATATTCCTTCAAGGTGACTTGTCCAACAAAGTCTGTTCTTTTTTTTTTTTTAACTTCCGTCACTATAGGTGGGTTTTCATATAATTGATATATGTATATATATATCCTAGTAAGTGTGTGCCATCCATCCAGTTTCATTTTGTGTGGCAGCATACATTTTTCTAAGAATTTTCTGTTCCCAAGTATTAAGCAGAGTTTCTGTTGTTTTTATTAGCGTACTTGTCTCACTTACATGGCTACTGGTCTTATGGTTTAAATATAGTTTTCTTTGTTTCCCTTGATACTGTCAATAATCTATGCATACCAGCAGAATTTACATGGCGTATAATAAATATATTTAAAGCCTGTAACAAATTGGATTGATAGTTGAGACATTTTAGAAACAGAGTCTAACTATCTCTGCAAGGAGTGTTCTACTAAAATATACAGTCACAAGGTGATACCAATCTGCAGGTTAAGTTAGAATTACTAAGAGAGTTACATCAATTCTGCATAAAGAGAGCTATACTCAATGTCATTAAATTAGCTAGTCCTCAGTGTGTACTTTCAGTGCAAATAATTTAAACATGTAAGCAGGATATTAACAATATGTTACTGCCCTATACACCAAATATCAGAGAGCCATTTATCATATGAACCATTTTTGGTGAGCCAAATGTCAGTGAAACAGTTGTCTTTGAATAATTAATTGGAGATTCAATTGTCTAGTGAATGACATTGAAAGCTGTCTGTGAACTATTTGTCATGATCCCCTATCAATGTTATATGATAATACATATTGTCAATTTTAATGAAGTTAGATGTCACAGTATTTCCTGTATGGGAAACACATTTTCTTGATTAAAAATAAGTAAAGTGAAAATTAGTGACAAATAAATGAATATAAATGTACCTGTATCATTGTGAGTAGGACAGAAATTATGAAGAGAATCATTCCCATTAATTATATCTTCAGGTGTGACAATAATCTCTGAATAGAACTGGTCAATGTATTCAGGCCCATTTATTGAGACAGCTGGGTTTATCCGCTGATAGCAAATAAAGGCCAACAACTTAACGCTGTTCCCATCAAAAACTTGTTTAATGTCCACATAAGAAAAAATGTTTAACGAATGGCCAGGAAGTAAAGCAGTCTCTGTCTCAAGGCTTGCTGCTCGGCTAACACCTGTCTTGCTTACTGAGTCCACTTGAACTGCAACCATTACATCACACTCTGAGGGTATTAGTTTTAAGTAAACTTGCCTGACACATCTAAAATGAAAAAAAAAAATAATAAAATAAGCTTTTTTTCATTAGGATATAATAAATTTATGTTGCACAAAAAAAAACTAAGAAAACCCAAGATACTTTCACACTCAATAATGAAATTAATTTACACTGTAAATGCATCATTAAGAAACTGGCTAATAGTCAAGTAGTTTTGCACTTCACTGAAGGTCCCAATTGAAGCCCTGATGGTTTTCGCGGATCTATACACAGAAACTTTAATGAACTTTACGGCATATATCAAACACTGCACTCACTACTTTTGATAACTAACACACTTCCGGTGATTCGCAATTTTGTAAAAATAGATTATACATACATACAGACATTCACGTGTGACAATGAGTTTATCCAGCTCAAGAGATCAACTATGGATGGTAAAAGTTGTTCATCATTGTGCTGGCCACAAAAACATCATGTTTTAAGGACATAACATTAGAGGCAATACATTCTAAAAAATGTGAATATATTCTAGTTCATTGTACTTACATAACTAAGGTTGGAATTATCATTTAATCAACTGAGTTCTAGTGTCTTGCATAACATTCAAGTGGGAAATAAATATGTGTTAATTGTGACACTCATTATTCAACAGCATTGTCTGCATCAGATGTGAATAAATATGCATGTCAGAATTGGGTTTGCATGGCCATGTCAAACACAGCAATCATCATTAATATTCGGAATGGAAGACATTGCCATTATTAATATTTATTGGTCTTAAAACTATAGCTTTTATATAGCGCCACTTTCATGCTTATGGCATGCTCAGAGCACTATGGTTCAATCACATTTGTCGACCAGTGGGTGGAGAGGGTATCTGGAAGTGGTTTTCCATGCTGCCTTTAGGCGTTCAGTAAACACAACTCTGCTCGAGTCAGGTGTCGAACCTCGAGTCCCCTTCATGGGTAGCCAAGTCAAGCCAAGTTCAAGCGTACTTGGCCTCTCGGCCATGCTTCCCACAAATCATCAGCTTTATGGGCTACAAGGTTACAAGATATCGAAGGATATTGTACTTTTGTTTTTAACCATAGCGAATTAAAAGTATATATACATTTTTAATGTTGTTTCCACATGAAGTATTTATTTCCCATAATCCTTCCCAAATTTTAGAGGCATAACCTTAAATATTGATGCCCCGATATACAGACAAAATGAGTATCAGCCCCATTAGCAAAGGTACAAAAAAAAAAAAGATCAAATCCAGTTGGAATGATGAGAAAGTACAAAGCAAAGATCAGACCTAGCGATCTATAGGGCAGATGATGTACAGGTTATCTTTTCTATGGTCAACTGTTAATGAGGGTGTCATGTGGCAAGTATAAAGACCAACTGCCTTTACTTTCCCAAACTAGTGTCAGCTATCTCATTAGAGTTGGGTAGACTCAGGGGTGTCCCAAAAATCCCCTAATTCCTGTCTTCACCCAGATTTGAACCAGAGACCCCTCAGTTCAGAAGCTAAGCACTTAACCACCAAACCACCATAGCCTTGAGAGAGATAGTGTTTGACCATATATGTACAGATGCCTACACTACCTTGTTGAGCAGTTGGTGACTGTCAGCCCAACTATTAGTAAGTTGTCTAGACTTCTCCTCCACATTGCAGCTGGCAGTAAGCAGTGACTATCTACTGTAGGTTTTTCACAATTCATTTGGTCATCAGACTCAGCAATTGTTGTGGACTCAAATAATGGAATAAGAGACTCCTACCAAAAAATAGCCAAATGATGGCGAGATATTAAATAAGAAACAGAGGTAAAATTTATAAAGTGAAACTAATATTTAGCTAATGAAAATATTATTGCATCTAGTGGAAATGTAGAATTCGACATTTCTGAGGCAGGGTTAGGGTTTTGAACAACAATTTTTATAAAATGAAATGTCTTCTAAAGTATTTGCATAAAAGTATGTTTCAAATAACATTTTAACTAATGTTAAACAAAAGAAGAAACATATATTTCGAGTTATTTAGTAAATCATATTGTAAGATCATTTGTAGATACGACTTTAAAGATTACAAAAAATTAGCATTTGTATCTTCTCAACATAAATCTATTCCCTCCCCCTCCTTTGAACTCATAGGATCTGGATCCTTAGAAATCAAGTGTTGTCACTGCTACCTTTCCCATTCTCTCTTTCTAGTTATGCCCCCTAGTTTCAATTCAAATGAGAAATATTTGTGATATTTTTAGCATTTAATTTAACTACAAGCTGTACTCAATGGCTCAGTTCCGTAAGGTTGTTACTGTCAGAAGTAGGTAATGGATATATAAGCACTCCACCACCTATAAAATGCTTAAAATGGCATGCATATCTTAAAAAGTCACTGACAAGTCCAATCTGTGGCTCAGATATCAGTTTTCATAAACAGAAGAAGATGTAATCTAACTGGCGCCTAAACCAGTAAGCTTCGGGCAAGTGGGGCTCATAAGCCTTTGCTGGCTATCCACCTAGGAGAAGAAGGAATACTGAATTCAAACATCTGATGTCTTGCAGCTATACCCAACCTGAGAAAGGCTTTGAAAGTCAACCATGAGGAAAAATTAGGAGCCAGGGACCATTGGGTAACACACAGTGTTGCACTCTGGCAGAGCCTGCCATGATGCTGATGCCAAACTAAATCCCAAAACTGAATCGACTTTTGGCATTCCTTTGGGAAGATCAGCTGCGAGGAGAGAGGGAACTGTGTGGGTGACATCTTTCTGACCAGAGATAATGCCCAGGCATTCACTTCATGAAGATAGCCATATACCTCTATTGCTCTCATGAGTATTTTATGTTTTTGTATATATTATATATAGAAAGTTCCAATGCCAGTTAAGATTATTATAGGCTTTTAATGAAAAAAAAATTGCTTTTGTATTATTTAAAGGTATATCTAAAAAAATATTTAGGTTTTTAAATCGGTACGAGTAAAACTATGTTCGTATTTATAACTTTAACACATTTGTATTTTTGGCAATACTTGTTCCCCCTATACAAAAAAGTAAACATTACTTGACAAGAAAACTGGCCTTTTTCAGCAGAAGTCTGAGATAATTGTTTCCAAGCACTGGAGAGAAAAGCAATTTTTTTATGTAACAGTGATTCTGATTCTCGTAGCGCTGCCTCGCACATCTGTAGATAAAGTTTAGTAAGCTTAATATTAATTTTTTTGTATTCAAAAATTCTACCTGAAGACATAATTGTTATTAGTTGTTATTAATCAATTTTATCTTTTGGTAAAATTTTTACATATTTTTAGCATGAATCCTTTTTTGACTCTAGCACTTAATATTTTTCTCTGATAAATTCATTCATCAAAAAGGTTTCCATCAAAGATTTTGTTCCAATATTCTGTCTTAACTCACGGTACAAACCTTCTCTTGGAACAGCAAAGCTTGACGTGGTTTCTCCAAAAGTCCAACTTTTCCCTCTTTATGCATAAAATTACTTCTCTTCTCTTTTTGACGGCTATTTTCATCCACATTATTTTCATCCACAAGTATGATGTCTGACTCATTTATTCTGTAAAGGATGGACTTGTCTGGATGACCACCACCATAAGGGAGTAACACAACTATGAGTGACCACTGGCCATACTGTTGGTCACTGAAGCGACTGACTGTGTGAACATTTGACCAGGTCTTGACTATCTTATATAACATATTGAAAGAGAGAAAACAACATGCTATTAATAAATAGAAATTAATAAAAATGACTTTCATATTTATGTTACACTGATGGTCATAAGCTTCTATCTAAACAGGTTTTGTAATTAATTTTAAAATTGTAGTTATTAACACATTGGACTAAACTTTGCTTTTAAATTCAGGACAATCAGACCGCAGAATGACAGTTCAGAACACATACAACACAACCAGACACATTGGATTTTACCAAGAGTGAAATTAGTGTGGACACATTGAGCTTTGGTATTGGACACAGTGGACTTTAGTAGTAGACATATTGAACTTAGCTATTTCAGTGCGGCGTTACTCTCAGCGAGTAACTTGGTTTATAATATCTATCTTTTTTATGTTAAACTTTTTATTTCTCACTTTTTTTTTAATTTCCCGGATGCAGGAGTGATTGTTCTTTGTTTTGATAGTAAATTTGATGAAGTAACAACATGTTTAAAAAAAAAATAGACAACATTATGTTAATGGTTCCTCTTTTTTAGTTTATTTCCCGGGACCCGAAAAAAATGTAAATAATACAATTTCTTAGTTCATTTGTTCATCTTTTATGAAATTTAAAGTGATTAAATGTGTTTAGTATTGGGATTATTTAAATATTTATAGATTAAATGTTTAATTAAAAGGTTTAACCTTTCAGTATATCAATTTTTTAATGAATTATTTTTTATATTTTCTTTTTAAGTACTTAGTTTAAAATTAATGAAAAAAAAATTTGTTCAAATAATTAATTTAATTTACTACATTTTTGTAGCCAATTCATTTTCCTTTATAATAAAATTAAATATGTTTAAAGATTATTTAATTAAATAAAAAAGTTATAGTTGTTTTAGTAACTCTACCCCCCTTGAAAATTTGTGTTCGTTCCGGAAAACTCCAATGTTTCAATCAAAATAATTCGCACTGAAAGAGTTAGGTAAAGTAGACTACATTGGATATTTTCATCATTAAATTGTGAACTTTATAAATGAGATTATATTTGCAGCTTAAAACCTAATTTTCTTTGGCACAACAGTCAAAAACTCAAGAGGTTGTATTTCTTTTCATGTCTAAAACCCTTTTGTCAATGCTCAACATGGTGTCTGGTCTCATTTTGAAGAAGCTAAGACTTAAGCATCTACCTCTAAGAATCTTTTATGCTGGTCCATTCACATTGGAATATGGCTATGATGAGCCTCCACCACTGCCTGATATATGACTCATCAGCACTAAATGTAGCTGATGTTTTTCAGTCTGCTTCCTTTTCAGACAGCAATATCCCTCAAATTTTATCCAAGATAATGATAACATGGCTATCTTGTGGCTTGTCGCTAGGTAACCTAAGGTAAGCATATTCATGTGGGGTTGGGAAGGGGTAAATTGTGGATGACAAATGAATTGGCAGGTGCCAACATATCCCATTACAGCTCACTTGCTCGTCTGACCTACATCACCTGCCATTGTTTTACCTCACTGTCAGTGCAACATGCAATAGAATAGCTGCAACTAGATATGCAAATACAATTTTTTAAAAAATCTTCAGCCCTTTTAATAGTGTGTCATCATAATCACCATCTTTCCTTTGCATTCATCATGGAACATAGGGCTTTGGTAAAAACATGCCACTCTCCACGGTCTCTTGCTAGTTTTTTAATGGCTTCCCAGCACTTTCCTGTCCTCTCGGCTTCATCTAGTACACCGCATTCCTTTTGGTCTTCTTCTTAGTCTTGTGCCCTGGGGGTTTCACTCTATAGGGCTGTCTAGTTCTGAAGTTGGTATCTTTTCTAAGGGTGTGACCAATCTATCTCCATTATAACTATATAAAAATTGTGTGTGTCTTAGATATAAGGTATATTTATAAGTTAGATTTAGGGGTGTGGTTTACATTTTATAAAATACTGTTCCACCCATTTTCAAATGACTTGATATATTTTTTTGCTTGTGCGTACATGCATATATATCTTTTTTTTCAAGTATGAAAAATATTACAAATTAATATTTACTGTGACTTTACTGTGACTTCAAAACATTGGAGAAGGATAGTCAGATGACATTTATATTACTTCAATCTTAATACTTAGATACCAACCTTTTCTGTGGACAGGTCAATTAAACAGCAAAAGTTATCAATCTGAACAGCAATCATTCTAACGTCCTGACCATCAAGGTCCCTCAGGTTGACAATTTGTATATAAGAGCCACCCCAGCTCTCACCACAACATGCCTCAGCCTCAGGATGGCTCATAATGTTGACATGTGAAACAATTGCACCATTAACAATTTTAAGGAGATATCCTGTGTGAGTTAAAACAACCAACGCTGACAATGTGACTTCAGGTTTTGTAGAACAACTTAAGACTGAAGCAGCTGATATTATCTGAACAAGTTTTGCTATTTTTAACACTTCTTCACTCATAGATACACATAAGGGGACCTGCCTGAGCTCAAATGCAATACTTTGAGATACACCTTCACTTTTATTTGCGAATGAAATGTGAAGAGATATAAATTCAGTTGATTCTTTACTTTGTAATGAGAGGAGAACACAGGTAATTCCACAGCCATATTTATGAAAAACATCAACAATCTTGAAACAGGTTTCTGTTTTTACAT
This sequence comes from Biomphalaria sudanica, assembly GCA_036873155.1. Lineage (NCBI taxonomy): Eukaryota > Metazoa > Mollusca > Gastropoda > Planorbidae > Biomphalaria > Biomphalaria sudanica. The sequence goes on from JAZGLO010005112.1 coordinate 117,830, forward strand.
CCTGTTCAAGTTTGAAATGTTGAGCGTTATTCGACTTACAATTTGTATCTTGGTGATGAATGATCAAAGTTTTTAAATGTTTGTTTATGTATAGAATCTGAAAGTTGGATAATAAACACAACGTACTTTTATTTATGTGACCAAGATAGTCATCAATATATATCACATTTAGCTTGACTAGCTCAAAATGAACTTTTTGGCATGATGGATCGTAGTTGGCATCACCTTTTTGGCTGCAATGTTCATTTACCATTTTGCTTTTATTCTGTGCTTGTACTGTTTCCTTAATGCCAACGACGTAAACCTGCTGCTTTTGTTCTTGCAATGAAGCTGATGACAGTTTAGAAATTTTGCTTTTTTCTCTTGACTTACATGTTAATAAGATTACTGGAACTTCCCTAAGAGTTGTGATATCAAAGGTGAAGTCAACTTTAAAAATATCTATTCCATCTGCTGATATGTCCAAAACTGCTCTTGATATTTTCTTTACATTCTCTTCCAAGGACTCCCCTAATTCTTCATCAAATGGAGTTCCGAGTGGACTATGTTCAGTAAAAAGACCTGAATATTGAGACTGTGATGGAGAGAGAACATCGCTATGTTCCATCCATTCTAAATACAGCTTTGAACTTTTAAAGAAAGTTATAAAAATGCATTTCTTCCAGACAAATAAGAAATCTCCATTACTCATTATTTTATATTAAGTCACAGAATATATAGCCAGTAGTGTATTATCATGATGATACACATTCAGTTAAGTGAAATAAAACAATCACAATAAAATTATAATTAGTGTCTCTCTGATTTGACTAGAGCCCATTGAAGACCTTGATCTAGTTTAGTTGTAGTTTCAAACAAAGCTAATTTTTCAATCAAGACAACAGGTAGTAGGATTTAAGTGCACTCTTCTTGCTGGCTTTTTAAATCTACAGGACAGAAGAAAAAAAATATGTATCGTCTTATGTCATAAATTACAGCCATTCCTTAAAAACAGCTAAGATAAATACATTCTTTGCTTATCCATATAAAAAAATATTCAAATTCAAGAGTCTATTAAATGCCAAAGATATTAAATCATTTATAAATAAATAAATTATAGCTTTTATATATCACTACTTTTATGCTTATAGCATGCTCAGAGGGCTATGGTTAAATCTCATTTGTGGACCAGGTGTGTGTGTGTGGGAGGGGGTATCTGGGAGAAGGTTTTCTGTGCTGCCTTTAGGCGCTCAGTAAACACAACTCTGCTCAAGTTGGGTGTCAAACCTCAAGCCTCTTTCATAGGTTGCCAAGCCAAACCAAGTTCAAGTATACTTAGCCTCTTGACTACGTTTACCACTTTATATTTATAAATATTATAGATGAATAAGACTCTAAAATCAAGAACTAGGTCAAAGACTAATTCTTGACATACATATGGATATTATAAAGAAACATTTTATTACAAAACATTACAAAACTTTTAAGTTAGAAAACATCCATAACCATTGTCTGCTATTAGTTGGTTTTAAAAGTTCTATTTTTACTGTCATAGTCTGTCCTCAACAGTAGATTTGAGCGAAAGATCTCCAGCTGTCTTGTTCAAAAGCCACCTGCTGCCAAGATGCTTTCTAAAGATCTCTACTAGATCTAAAAGAAAAAAAATTGTCTTATGTCATAAATTACAGACGTTCCATCAAAACATACTGAAGTAATTTGAAGTAATTTGAAGTGCAGACCTGCAAAGCATACACACATTCCAAATGCAGTCCCAGCTGCGATAGGCAGGACACATATGCAGCATGGAAGACCGCCGCATCCCTAAACGACTCTTGTATGCCCAACTTATTTGCATAGTAGACAAGTCATAAAAAGTCTGGGAGCACATGAGGCGCCCTGACCGCACTTCCCCATGGTGGGGGCCGTCCAGGCCTGAGCAAGCTATTATAGCACAGTGCAGGACAGGTCATTGTCCTGTTGGCTCATATTTCTCACGGCTATGGCCAAATTTCGATTCACTGTGACCCCGCTGCTGGGAAGAAGAGAAAACCGTGCCTCATATTCTGTTTGACTGCCCCAGACTTGCTGATCTCCGTCTCGACAGGTCTGGGAAACCCAAAATTCTCGACCTGTATGGCGACATTTATGCACTACGCAAGACAGCAGGGTTTCTGTCCAGGGCTTTTGCAAGAGAAGATTTGAGCCTATCAAGCCCTTTCTCAAATGGAGTTTGATGATGAGAGAGTGGAAGTTTAGATGGATTGGTCACACCCTTAGAAAAGATACCAGCAACAGAGCTAAGCAGGCCTTAGAGTGGAACCCCCAGGGAACAAGACGCAGAGGAAGACCAAATAGAACATGGCGACACAGTGTACTTGAAGAAACAGAGAAGACCGGGAAGAGCTGGGAAACCATCAAAAAGCTAGCAAGAGACCGTGGAGAGTGGCGTGTTTTTGTCGAGGCCCTATGTTCCATGAGGAACTCAAAGGAGAAATGATGATGATGATGAACTGGATAGACGAAAATATATTTCTTTTACGAGAATGTTAACTTTGCTGTATGGTCTCCCGTTATACAATAAGTCAATATATTAAATTAGTTGGGTAGTGTGACATCACGTAGAAACCTGGTGAATGTCTGACTGTTTTGGATGCGCAGGAAAATAACGTCAGAAAAACATCAGTTACTAAGTTATTATTGCAAAATTTAAAAAAAATAATAATATATAATAATAAATTGTATATTCATTATCTCTAAATCAAAACACATATTATATCAAAAATTGTCAAAACTATTGGAGTTTCCCTTTAAATATAGAGTATATCCCAATAATATAGCATTACAGTCACAAATTCAGATCATCATTCATCTAGAGTCTAGACCTAGATACTATTACTAATTACTAGTACTAGATATAGTTATAGTAGATAATTAATAGATTACTAGAGATCTAGTAAGACTACTCAGACTAGTAGTAAGTAGATCTACTTTTACAAGTTTTAGCATTAGCCTCATACTCATTAGTAAGTAGGCTAAGGCTCTTCGCTCTACGGTGGACTACTGAGTAACTGACTACACTACTGTGACTACAGTAGTAACAGAAACAGTAGTACCACTATTATTAAATACTAGACCATACTTAGTAACGTAACACTATAGATCTAGTCTCTATACTCTAGATCTAGATCCATCACTTTCGCTTTTAGCATATCAACTTCCTGTTAGAGTTAAGGCGCCAACTACGTTGAATTATAATTTTATGAAATGGGTAACAAGAATTGGTGTGAAAAGTGTAGAGCAGGCAGGTACACTCGTATATTTGCATCAGGGCCGCCTTAGATGATTGAAGGCCCTAGCCTAGGCGAATTGACTTTGATGGCCTCAAATGAAATAGACAAAATAAATAAACAACGAAAAAAAATGAAATTACTTAATTTATTTAAAACCTAGTCACGAGGTGTAGGCCTACTCCGCCAATAACATTGGGAACAAGTTTCGCTATTTCTTCTCTAAAAAAGATTGTTGTAAGTCTAAGCGGCTGCCTAGTTTGCCTCTGCCCAAGGCCACAGGTGCAAACATCCGTCATTTTATATTAAAATTTAATAAAATACCCAGAAAGACACAAAGATAAAGGCACATTCCTCATCCCATATGCTAGGACAAGTTTGTACAAATGCTCCTTCTTCCCGAGTGCTATTAGAGCATGGAATTTGTTGCCTGAGCTAGCCAGGAAAACCAGTGACTTGGCGGCGTTTAAGTTATTGGTTAATTAATATGCATGACTGAATGCATGATGCATAGGACGTAACCATCTTCTTTTTTGAAGTAACGTCTGTTTTATATAAGATAAGAGAAACTAATTTTTAAAAAAATAATAGGCCTAATTAAAGAAACCCACATTTTCTGCTAATTCAGTAAGGCTAGAAGCAGAAAATTTATGTTTCTTTAATTTTTTTTTCTTGAAAGTTTATCTGTTTTAATAGATAAAACAACAACAAAATTAGAACGATAATTGGTAGTTTCTTTGAAGTTATTTTTTTGTAATATATTGGAAAAACAAATCAACATCTTTAATGAAATCGGTCGGATGACTAAATCCTCGTTTGGATTACTGTTCAACTTTTTAGTTGATAAAGAAAAGCAAAATGTTGGCATAGGCCTAAATCTTTCTTCCATGTAGCTAATTAGAGAAAAAAATCATATTCTTTATTTAAATCGTTTTCATTATGGCTCTTAGGACATTATAATTTTTGTTCTGGCCTTCATAATCGTATATCCTTTTCCTCTAATTGGCTTTCATTTTATTTAGAGTTTGGAATACCTTTTTTTTCAATCTAGTTTAATGGGTTTCTCTGATCCAATCACGAAATATACGCAAATGCTGAAGAATTCAATGACTAGTACAGAATGGCATAATTTGACATGCGATAAAATCTCATACCATAGATATGATAAATTATAAACATATATTTTGTGTAAAACCGAATATGTCATATACAACTACTTAAAAAATTAATGCGGGTAAGTATATAATATTTAGTGTTAATATTTAGCAATGAGGTTGAACTTCAGGTTGCACCGTTCAACAGAAAGCTATTTGACCTTTGCCCCAGAATAACCACCGAATTTAAAAGGCAGAAAAAACGTGGACACTGTCCACTTCTCTGTCATCCTTAACTGCAGTAACCGCCATCTACAACATTTGGTCATCAACTCTGCCTCTGCAATAGACGAATCCTTTGTGCTGAGTTATAATTTATTTTTATCATATATGGCTGCAGGTATATATATCTTGTTTCTGTTGTTAAATACTATATTCTAAATCTGGTATCTTCTATATATACTATATACATAGGCGTCATAGGCCTACTTAAGATTAAACTATGACTGTCACTATATACCGTAATAGTTTATTAGGCTATTGTACATGTTGTTATTTTCAGAAAACCAGCAAGTATATCTAGATCTTTGACATATCTAGAATTAGATCTAGGTAAAAAAATGTATGTAATATAGATCTAGATCTAGTGCCGTACAAAAGGGACATTTTACAAGTTTTTCTTTATTCAAAAGTTCACTATAGAGTTTAGTCATAGACCATAGACTATTCTAACAATGATAAAAAATATCTGGAACAGCGATTTTTTAAAGCTCCATTTTTCAATACTTGTAAGCATTTCTAAACTAGAAGTACATGTAGGCCTACTATTATGGGGTGTGTTTTGATCTAATAAAAAAAAAAACAACGTATCTTTAAAAATTAAATTTTATTTAAAAATAGTTAATAGGAGCTAAAAATGCGATACTAGTGTGTAAGCAAAATCATTAAATAATCATTATAAAGGGATGTTACTCTTGAAATATTATTTGGCAAGTTTTTTTTGTTTACATTAGTGACTTGGTTAGATGAAAAAAAAAACTATTTTTCTTTCAAAAGTTTGTTTGTATCTCTAGATCTAGCATTATTATATCTGCATTAGTAAAAAAAAAAAAAGTTCCCTTTTTAGACCTTGTGATCTATGTCGCAGATAATGTCAAGGTCATCTGTTTGTATGGCCCACTGGCCACCACAACGACCAAACATGATGGTTACCTGATAAACCTGAAGCCTGAAACCATATCATGTAATCGCCATAGCCATATCATGCCATATGCCCTCATATGGCATAGCATCCAGATGTCACGTACCCATTAGAATTTAGAGCTGGGTGAACTAAGTGGCACCCTAGAGATCCCAAAAGTAAAAATCCCAGTCTTCACCAGGGTTCGAACATGGGACTCCTAAAAGTCCTATGCCTCCACATCCCCATTAGCAGTGGTACAATAAAGCAAAGAGAAAAGACAGCAATACAACTTAGTCTCAGAGTAAGTTAAACAATAGTAGGCCTACTACTGCTAGAGATTAGCTAGAAATGGTCTATACAAGGATAATATAGATCTAGATCTTATTGTATTATTCTTTTAAATTACTGACATTACTTTTTAAAAAAAAGTTAGTTGTTACGTTTTGTTATATGATGAGACTCTTTAGACAATGTACCAACACAAAACGACAATGTCATTCTTTGTCATTAATTTAATCTTTATTAACACTGTAAATATTATTTAGTATATATTCCTTCATTTTAGATATCTTCTCCTTTCCACATGCATTCGCACCATTCCACATTTACACTAACATGCGCACATAACAATAGTTATGTCATGTGCATTTCATGTGTCAATCTAATCATGCAAGTTGATCAGTGACTTGAACCTTGCTATGTTGGCTCAGCAACCTATAAACTGTAAGAAAGTAAAGTTCTTCTTTCAGACCTTGTGGTCTATAGGGCAGATGATGTAAAAGATATATGTTTCTGTGGCCTACAGTTAACAAGTCTGTCATGTGGCCAGCACAACCAACCACCTTTACTTTCCCCAAACAAATTTCAGGTAACTATTAGAGCTGGGTGGACTCAGAGGCGCCCAAAGATCCCGAAATTAAAAAATCCCAGCACAAAAATAGGACTTCCGCTATTAATAGGGATCAAAGGAATCTTTCATGTTCTTAAAATTGTTATTTTCATAGCAGAAGAGCTTGTGTTCAATTAATATTAACATTTTCATATAAAGTTTGTCTGTTTGTTTCCTTAAGAAAGTGGAGATTTGTACAACACAGATCATGAGTCTAACTCACATCTTGACCAGGAAATTATCTTACAGGATGAGAACTTTATACAGAAAATTGGTCAGTTTTATAACCAGCCGGACCTCAGTGATGTTAAACTCAAGGTAAGTACTCAATTCTGTTATTTCTATTAAAAGTGTATTTGTACTAGCAGTACACACAGACTATGCCTGAGGATTTATTCCTAGGCTTTAAATTGTTTATTAGGGCTGGGACACCCCCTTTTCTTTTGCAAGTTTAATAAATGGGCCACATTTTAATGATCACCCAAACATACTTTTTAGCCCATAAATTAGGCAATGAGTTTATTTGATATAATAAAATTTAACGGTCCACTATTTTTCTTTCTTTTTTTTTCCAATCGTAATTTTTCCAGCATAGGCTTCTGACCCGCTTCATAACATGCCCCCGACACATACATGCACACATACTTAGGGCCCTTGAATTCTAGTATCTCTTTTACTTATCGCCCCACAACAATAAAGTTAGTCGATCGAACACTTTATAATATGACTTTTCTTTGGCTTCTCAATTCAATCAATATATTTCTCTTGATTTATCTTTACCAGTAAATAAAACTTTTTTCAGGTAGGCAGCACAACATATTTTGGTCACAGATTTGTGCTTGCTAAGTCCAGTGATGTGCTTAGTACCATGCTGTATAGCAACAACTGGATTCAGTCAAGTCTGCCAGAAATTACTCTAGAAGAAACTGAAGAGTGCCAGAAGTATTTTGATAGGTTTCTCAGGTACCTATACACAGCAGAAGTAAAGATTCACATGGATTCTGCAGTTGCGATTCTCTTACTTGCAGATAAATATGGAGTGGCATCGCTGAAAAATTTGTGCACACGGTTCATGGTTGAACATGCCAGGTAGTCAGTTTATATTTTTATAGGGCAGATGATATAAAAGGGTTATAAATTGCTTGTCTTACACACTGAGAGGTCTCTAGTTCAAATCCCAATGAAGACAGGAAACTGAATTTTGGCATTCCTAAGGCACCCCTCTCAGTGGCCGAGCAGTAAAGCGTGGCTTCCAAACCGGGGTCCCGGGCTCAAATCCAGGTGAAAACTGTAATTTTTAATTCTTGATCTTTGGGCACCCCTGAATCCACCCAATGCTAATGGTTACTCGACATTAGTTGGGGAAAAATAAAAGGATTTTGTCATTGTGATGGCAACATTCACCCTATGTTAACTGTGGAAACAGGTAATCATTAAATTATCTTCCCTATTATCACAGAGTATGAAAGATGTACATTACAAATTTTTTTTTTACATTTAGTCCTTTTAATTTAACCTTGTAGAAAAGAAACGGCAAACTTACTTTTCCTATTGGAAATTTCACTTTCTATAAATGACATGAAAGAGACTTTAACAGATGTAATGGTTTCATTTCCAGTTCACCCTTAATAAGTAATGCACTGAACTGGTACTCCTGGTCTAAAGTTTTTAACCTGAAGGAGCTTATGTATCAATGTTTGAAGACCATTGCCTGGAATGCTGAAAAATTTCTGACCTCATCAGATTGGCAGAAAATGGACATGGACTTTGTCTCCCAGCTGCTGAAGAACAGTGACATTGTCATCCAGAATGAATACAATCTGTTCAAAGCCTTGTTGCATTGGCTGGAGTCAGAAGAACGTATTGAACACTTTCATGCGTATGCTAAGGAGCTGTTGCCCTTAATCAGGTTCCCACAAATGCAGGTCAGCATTAATAATGTATTTATTTTAGATAAAAAAAAACAACAATGAAACAAACTAACTAAATGCTAATATTGAAGAAGCTATATATCGGTTATTATTATTTAACATCTCTTGAGACTACTGTTCATGAAAGTGCACCAGATTGGTGTTCAGAGTGTAAATCTTTATGAACTTTAATATTGCAATTTTTAACGGCCCCCAAAAGGGGAATACACACTATTAGTTTTGTGTGGTCTGTCTGTCCATCCTGTTTATATCTCGTAAACTAAAAAAGATAGTGAAAATCAGACATCATAATATTTTAGACCATTCAAAGTTCTGATGCAACGACTATTTTTTTCTTTTCTGAAAGCGAAAAATTTAATTTTTAAAATCAACTATGCAAGCAGCTTTTTAAATTAAATTACACCATTTTTGCAACCATTCACTATTAATAGTAACAAACACAGGAGGCTATTTAAAAGGGAGACAACTACCATATTTTCAACACATTTATGCAAACGGTTTTAGATTGTTTGTTAAAAAAAAAATATTTTACAATTGTTTAGCTAAGTTAAGTAAGTTTTATCATACTAACTACTACATTCAGAAAAAAGAATGTTTACTTTTTTTTTTAGTATGCATAAGTAGAACATAATTTAAAGCAAAAATTAATAAGTAGTTTTTCATATTGTCACGGGAACTGCAGCACTATACCATTTCCATGGAACGCTTAAGTAAAGGAATTTTTTATTTTTTTTACGAAATTTTATTTTTTTTCTTTAGGCTTTGAATAAGAGATGGACCTTTTACAAAACAGTTAGATCAATTAGATAATCATTATATGACATCATTTAGGCCAGGTTCACATCTAACTTCACCTTCACTTTTTCACCTATCCCTTGGTCTGCTGGACCATTAGGGCACCACACAAGATCTGTAAACCTTCTTTCTCCATTCTTCTCTGTCATAATTTAAGAAACTTAATGAACATAATGAAGACTAAATCAGTACACGTTCTATAGGATTACTTATAATTTAAAACATTTTTATGAATGTAATAAGACTTGTAAGATGAACCCACTAGCTTTTGCAATTTATTGCTTTAGGCCAAAGAGTTGCTCTTGGTTGAGCAGAATGATCTGTACCAGGACAAAGAGTTGCGACCTTTACTGAAGAAGCTCACCGGCAAGGCTTACAGATTTCATGTCCTTTGCCCTCATCAGACTGAACTTGTTGTATCCTTTGCCCAAGATTTTTACCAACCTCGAAACTATCTTGATCTTGCTGTTGATAATGTAAGTGGATTATTTTTATTTCAACAATGTTGGTAAATACAGTTTAAAAATTTGATTAACTTACACAGGCTGCTGAAGTTCATGAATTATTTTTTTTTAGCATGTTTCATTTAATACTGTTCATTTGCTTCACCATCTGTCCCTTGACTTTCATTTTGGTTGTGCTGTGGCAGTTGGCAAGACCAAATTCTCCATTTTTTTCAGGTCAGTAGCTGAACAAAATAGCTAGCCACTTTGCAGTATTAAGGAATTCAACCTTTTTGCCTTGAAGTACAAACTTTTTTTTTCTCTACACCTAGGAATGTCCTGTAGTGCTTTTCAATGCATCCAATTGAGAGTTTGGCAGAATAAATTGCTCTGCCTGCTTAAAAAAATTAATGTTTGCCAAGCAGTGGTTCTTTCAACACGATCTGAGACATGGGTATTGTACAGAAAGTCTGACTTCTTAAACAATTTCACTAAAGACGTTTATGCTCCATTATGGGCATTCGTGGCAAGACCGCACTACAAACAATTGATGCTCTTGTAAATACTAGTATGGACAGTGTAGAGCGAATGTTCAGAGTTTAGCAGTTACACTGGACAGGGCCCATATGGGGGATGAACATATTCCAAAGGCAGTCTTTTTTGGTGAGCTGAACGGTGGTCAGCATAACAGAAGTGCCCCAAGGAAACACTTTAAAGATCAGCTAAGGTGTAACTTGTTTTAACACCTGGTTGCAAGAGGCTTCTGAACTAGACAACTGGAGATGACTTACAAAGGCAAAGACCACAAGAAAAACTGCTGCTGGGGACAGATGTAGACAGCGAAAAGAGATTCTAAATCAAAATGGTCAGGCAATATATGTTGGTCGCATAGTTATGTAAAATACTGAACTCCTCATTTATCTTCTAGGACTGGAAGGCATTTTTATTATATATCTTCTATGGTAACGCTTTATTTGAAACAGAAATGTGTATTGTAACTTGTATAGAGTTTTAATTAATTCATTTCTAACCAAGTCTTAAAACCATGAAGCTCCAAACAAAACATTTTTAGATAAAGAACACTTTCTATTCAACATTATAGAATAAAATGAAAGTCAACAAATTAGGATTGATTTTAAATCTCCCCAGGTTCACATACAAAGAAATATGAGAGATGCTGCAGAAATAGATGTAAAAATTTATGGCGGTTTAGCATTCTTAGGTTCGTATGATGGCGATTGGAAAGTATATTACAAGAAGTACAGGGAAGCTTGGGTTGTGAATGTAAGACCTAAATTTATATCAATTTTTTTTGTTGTTTGTTTTTTTTTAAACCCCAAAATTGTTGCTGTTTGTAGTCTGTGTAATAAAACTTAGCTTTGGGTTTTTCCTTATGTGCTCTACATAAGATCTTTAGTTTGTAATCACAACAAACTTCCATAAGGATCAATAAAGCAGTCTTAAGTCTTAGCTGTTTAGTAAGATTGGTTGATAAAGGTTGTATTGGCTCTTTGATTGTTTTTGCTGAGGCTGAATCAAATCCCTTTGCCATATGTTTAAAACATCCTAACATTTAGCCATTTAACTGGCTTCTTAATTAGGGTGACCAGAACTGATTGTGGCCAGCCCACCTTTCATTCCATTTCGACCTTTATTGAATTTTATGTCAAATTTATTCCTTCAGATCTTCTGAAGTTACATGGACTTCACACATTCTGAGTATTTAGTGGAACACCTTGATTATTTTTCAGAAAGATTAATTCACCTAGTGGCCTACTAGTTAATTGTTCCGGTTGTTCCTGGAACACTTATTCAGGCCTTGTAGACCCAAAAAAACACACAAAAAACTGTGTACCTAGATAATTTTAGAATTTTCCAGTATTCATGTATATCATATTGTTCATATTCTTCACTCAACAGTCCCAATGTTACAAGACAGCTTCACAGGTAGGGGCAGCCCAAGTACAGTGCGCACTTATCATCACCAACAAAGATGACCAGGTGCTGCAGGTGAAGGAGTCTGAGGTTACTGTCAGCGCCCGAGGGGCCCACCTCAGTGTTCATGCAGTACTTAACATGGACCTGTCAAAGAGCATGGCTGTTCTTTTCAAACCTATACCCAAGTAAATGGGATTTTTAAGTATACAAAGAGATGTAATATTTAAAAAATTGTTCTGCCGCTTGATTCTTTGTTTAACTGTAAAATATTTGTTTGTGGTACTTAGGCAGAAGAATTGCAACTGTAATTCAAATGTGTGTATATATATATAAGATTACAACCTTTGTCTTTTCTAGGGGAGTACACTCTAACATGTTAAAATTGTAAGTTATGACTAAATTTACTTATCAAGACTTAGACTTGATTTGAAAAAATAAAAACACCTGAAAACTACTATACAGTTTACAGTTTCTTTATCGGACTTGGACACCAACCATACATGATTATTGCAGCCTCTCCAGAACTTCTAACTTAATTTATACATTTTAAATCCATAATTGTCCATTTGTTTAATTTTTTTTTTGTTCTTCACCCATTGAAATTGCTCATTGCTTTCTATTTATATTTTCTGTTTAATTTTAACCCTGACATTACATGGAGGTGCTGTGGCTGAGTGGTAAAGAGTTTGGTTATTGAACTGAGGTCTTGGGTTCAAATCCTGGTGAAGACTTGAATTTTTAATTCTGGGATCTTAGGGTGCCTCTGAGTTGGGGGAAAGTAAAGGTGTTGGTCGTTGTGCTGGCCACATGACACTCTCCTTATGGAACTCTCCTTAACCGTGGGTCAAAGAAATAGATGACCTTTACATCGTCTGCCCTAAAGATAGCAAGGTCTGAAAGGGGAACTTTACTTTACTTTACTGACATTACGCAGAATTTTCTGTTTAAAAGACTGCAAGAGTTTGATATCTGACTGACTGAAAATATTAAACTAAATGTTAGCTGAGATGTTTGGTACTGTACATTACAAGGTAAATTGCTAGAGCCTTTTTTGAGAAACGTGTCTAACCACTATTGCCAATTTGATAAATTTAGACATTGAGATTACACAACGAATTAAGAAAGCTTTTGTAGCAAGGGCAAAACTCTCTAAATGTACCGGTATCTGGGAAAATGCTAAACTGACCAGGACAACCATAATGCTAGAACACAACGCCTGTACAGTGAGCACTCTTCCTTATGACAGTACAAGCTTATCAACATACATACATAAAACACTGAACCATAATCTTCAAATACAAAAACAAAATTTAATAAAATACTCAGAAAGACACAAAAATAAAGGCACATTCCATATGCTAGGACAAATTTGCACAAAAGCTCCTTCTTACCTAGCGCTATTAGAGCATGGAATGGTTTGCCTGAACTAGCAGGAAAACCAGTGACTTGGCGGAGTTTAGGTCATAGGTTAACATGCATGACGCGTAGGACGTAATCATCTTCTTTTTGAAGTAACGTCTGCATCATATAAGATACATCAAGAGCATAGATTAAACAGCTTTCACTAGTAACGTGAAAGTTTTACAGAGAAACAGAGACAGATGACCTTTACATCATCTACCCTAAAGACCACAAAGTCTGAAAGGGAAACTTTATTTTTTTTTTATTGCAGGGATCATGTCTCATGAGCTTTTAAAAATTGGTCAATACGCAAAGTGATTATGCTCATTTGACACTAAAAACTACGTTTGTTCGGGCATGAATCCCGCGTGTCAGAGGGAGTCAGAACCAAGGGATGCCAAGGCTAACCTGCAGAGATATCTTTAAGCGAAATCTGAGAACCACAAACATAGATGAAAGTACGTGGGAGGAAATAGCACAAGATCGAACAGCTTAGAGACAGACTTAGTGCTGATACAAACCTTGCGAGAGTAAAAGAAGTGAAGTGCCCTTAAAATGGGTCCAATCTCATACACAAACTTTTCCGCTCAAGAAACATTTTTTGAATGAGCTTTTGGTTAAAATTTATGAACAGTACTTGCTACATATTTTTTAATGAAAATAATTATGTTTCCATGTGAAAGTCCAAGCTGAATCTTTTTTTCCCCCGAATGAAAAGGGCTTTTGAAAAGATGTTATAACATTTTGAAACATACGCCTCTTTCCGCAAGGTTGTCACTGCCGGAGCAATCCACTACTTATACAATGCTTCCAACTCCTGGCCTTCACGTGTGGCTCAGATATTGAGTCCGGTGGAACTGTTTTTACTGACAGGAGAAGGGGCGAAGGCGAGTGACTTGAACCAAAACCACTTCTCTTCGTGCTGTAGGGGCTGGTTACCCATATTAGGAGCAGGAAAACTCTTAATTCATTCTCTGATGCCTTGCAGTTATACACAATTCAACCCTGGGAAAACATCAGGAGCCGGCGACCCTTATACAGTTTGCAGCACCCAGTGCTACACCCTGGCAGAGCCTGCGACGTCGCTGACTCCAAACTGTATTGGCGCTTACCTTTCCTTTGGATACATCAGCTGCGTGGAGAGGTGGGTACTGATGCATGGGCGACATCGTTCCAAGCACAGTTGAATCCGGGATCTTTGGGCATTCATCTCATTTCAAATCTAAATGTGCGATATAACAACTCGCTTATCCTCAATGTTAGGTATAATATACGATGATAATTCAAAGAAGATTATATTGTGCATTAATCATTAAGATTACACTGTAATATTGCAGTGTCATTACAAATGGGCATTAATCACGTGTTCATCTATTATGCACTGCCCCATCAAGCACCCCGCCTCTTAGCACTGGGCAATACAGTCGCAATAGTGACTCTCAGTTGGAGCCAAACCTGGCCTACAACTAGTTCAACGAAAGAGATAGGTACAAAATAAATGCCGCCTTATCTGACCAAACAAAGACCCCCCCCCCCAAATGCAGCTAACATGACGGAAAAAAGGAATAAATTACGTAAACAAAAACATAATCCAAAGACAATCAACAATGCCCCCCCCCCCTGCATTATATCAGATTCCCCTAAATGTAACCTAGAGTAATAATAGCGGGGCAGGTCATATTGTTCTTATGTTGTTACCAGCTTTGCAAGACACACGAGTTCTTAAAGGTTAGATAATCCATCTGTCATGCCTTGGGGAGCCTACGTTTGGAACTGTAAACATGTAAAACAGGATCCTTTTAATTAAACGAGGCCAGTTTATTATGTGCTAAGTAGACTTTGTTCCTAATGGGCGTAATCAAAGGCCTGGTAGGTGGCTGTGATAGGTCTATATAAACCATATAATATCTTGTCTAATTAGTGAGGTTGTCCATGGTTGCCAGGTAGTGTGGCTTGTTCTTCGAAGTGTAGTCACGATGATCCCGAGTTTGAAACCTACCCGCTTCCATTCCTTTACGATTACCATCCTGCTGGATATATTGGCTACGACCTAGGCCTAACAATCTTCATTTTCCGAAAATAAAAAGTCTAAACTTAATAAAACAAACACTATTTCAAAAGTAATGGTTTTCATTGCTAACATGTAGCAAGAACTCGTTCTGTCATTATGGCACCGGGTACTCTAGAGGGTGCAATGTATTTTATCCGAATCGTTGCCATAAAAAAATAAGCGAGTCAACCTGTTACATGTCTCTCTGATATATAATACTCTTTATTGTTTTAGTAATTGCTACAAGGGTGCTAGCTAACCCTCTTTCACCTTCACCGCTCCATCCCGTACTGCCACCCTCGCCCCACACATCGTCTTCCCAATCTCGCTCACCCACTTGTTCCAATGCCGCTGCAGAGTGGCCAAGCGATACTCTCGTCTCGTCTTTAAGCCAAACGATAAGTCTTTGCGCATGTCTGTATTGGGGGAAGGATTTTTTTTTTTTGAACATTTTTTTTCTTCACTTATATTCTTCACATCCACGTTTGCCTTAACTTTTGGGAAAAAAAACAAAAGACTATTAGATAGTTAGATATACGTAAACAAAACAAAAAAAAAAGCCAAACTCGAAAAACGAACGAACTTTTAAAGTCTCCTATAAGAATTTCAGAAATACTACTACCAAGCAAGCCTATGCAGCTAAAACTGGATTCTTTCAACGCCTGGATCGTCTGTCACAGGGCGCCGAGACGCCTCGACGGTGTCCTCTTTATTCTTACGTAAGAGAGAATTGCTTGATGATTTGCGGGTCTGATAGTCCGCTGGAAATGTCGGACATGCTGAGGTGTGTTGTCACGCTTGGACTGATGTCGGGCTTCTGTTTTGCTGTTTGTGGTGGCGTCACTACAAGCAATGTTTCCACCAGGCACTGCCCGATTACTTTGAAGCCCCCTGCTCAAAAGATTGGGTAAGTTGAAATGTTAATACATTGTCATTTCCATTCCATTCTTACTATTTAGCTCTTAGTTTCGTCATTGTAACAAATTTTAAATAATATTTATTTTTTCAACTTTTCGTTATTCTATCGAGTTGCGTTTTAATACATTTTATTAAAATTTTTGAACTATTACTGCATTGAGTATCACTTTAATAAAAAAAAAACAACTTATGCTCGTTCAAACCATGTTCAACCCATAGGCTGTGCTAATATGTTTATATTGCGTCATTGTTTGTTGTGAATGTTTTTGTGAGAAAGTTCTTAAAAGGATGTGACAATAAAAGGATAGTCTTCAATGTCTACTTGTATTAACATGAAGTCTCTGTTCATAAATTGTTATTATTGATTTCTACATTGCCTCTTATTTGTAAAGTTTTTAAGAAAAAATAATTTCTTTAGCTAATTATAACAAATTAATTATCGATTTCATAGTATACAAATGTATAAACACTCAGACTCAGAAAGACACTAAGATAGAGGCACTGTTCTTATTCCATAAGCTAAAACAAATTCGTACAAAGCTCCATCTTCCCTAGTGACATTAGAGAATGAAATGGCTTGCCTGAATCAGCCAGGAAAAGCAACAACTAAGCAGAGTTTAAGTCATTGGTTAAATGCATGACTAGATTGACACCTGGAATGTGTAGGACGTGATTATCTTCTTTTTTGAAGTAACGTCTGTAATTTACAAGATAAGATAAATGTAGAATTATACAAGAATTGCCCCTACAGTTGACAGTGTAGTCTTTGACAATCGATCTATGCCGGAGAGAGGTGGAAACGCAATAGATTTTATTTTAGATATACTTATTCAATATTTTTAATGGCGGCACATTATCAGAATGCATTGAAATATTAATACATTTAAATAATTTAAACACACACACAAAAAAAACGCCCACCAAAGGATTCTGGGTCAATTGGGATAGACGATAACGTATAGCGCCCCCCTCCCCCAAAGAAAAAAAATCCCTTTTGTTACTATCACCAAACTCTGCAGATGATTCAAATTCGGAACTTACACAACGAAAGTTCGAAGCGCTCGCTGTTAAATGGCATTTAAACTGTATCTTATTTGTAGCATAGATTTGCTCTCTGAATATAAGAGGCACGAATGTATACGCTGTGTGCTATCTACACACATCTTTTTGTTATTCTACTGAACTGCATGATGTAAACAAAAGCAGAAAGAGCAGCGAAGGGGGAAAAAAAAATCAGGTTTAACCATTATCTTATATGACTTTTTAGCAGCCGTAACTAGATCTAGATGCTGCAGGGGAAATTATGGAAGATATGGCAGGCTCCAGCTGTGCGTTTTATATTACTGACAAGCTCTGCACTAGTGCTAGGAATGTGTTAGTATGCCTATAAGGATAAAAGTTATTCGAGAATTAAAAGTAACAAAGTGATATATTTCTTGTAAATTGAAGCAATACGTTGTCATTATTTGTACATTATATTAATTAGAACAAGAAGTCTATTTCATTCTCATTTTCTGTGATATTTCTTTTACCTCCCCTTGTGAGAATTATTTCTAGAAACAGATTCATCACGTCTGGAAAAAACGGAAAGGTTAAAAAGAAGCATAGGAAAAAATATAAGGCTAAAAAAATGGAACCAATTAGATATTTTAAAAAAAATACATAGGTCAGTGTATTATATACGCATATAATTCAATTAAAATGTTTATAGACATGATTTGACCTACTCAAAATATATTGGACACATTCTCTACGTCACAAACATCTACTTTGTTGTAGTTGTTGTTGGTGTTGTTGTTTTGTTTCTGTATGTTGTAGTACAATGATTGTGTGAAATAAAATTAATATAGATTTTTAAAAAGAAAATATATTTAAAAAAATAGCTTATAGTAAGCATATTTGTATCCATTAGTTTAGATCAGTTTTGTAATTAGATCTAGACTAAGAAGAAAAAGCATTAATTGAAATAAAAAAAAAGGAGCGAACGATTTGAATTCGAACTCATGACTCAAGCATTCTCAAGTCTACACGGTAACCACTCTGCTAGCAGAGAGCTTATGAACATGAAAGATTGTATATATTGTTTCTATTGTCTCGTTTTATTTTTCATGTTGTGTTCACTAAGACGATCTATAAAGGGGACTAAATCAGCTTAGACCACTACATCAGTCAAGTACAATTTCTTTCCCTTGTTTAATAAAATAATAAATTACCAATAGCTAATCAACTAATTGGTATTTTTTTTTAATTGATTCTTGTGTTGTCAGCTAAATATAATAATTTTAAAAAATCAGCTCGATCCGAGATTGCGTGTGGGAGAAATAACAGGTATAAACTTTTAGCACACAGACAGACAACTTTTGTTTGATATATGCTTTGTAAGAATAGGTGACATCAATGACTTAACATGGCATTTTTAGGTGGAAGGCGAAGTTTTTTTTTTCATTAAGTAGTAATAGTTAAACCTAATAGAGTCTCCAGCATTAATCCAACCCATTGACCAGTGTCCAAGCTCAGTGGATTGACAAAAGATTTAGCGAGACGTGAGACATCTTGAAGTAGCCTACATACTGGATTCGAGTTCATTGCACTTTGCAAGAATGAAAGAAAGTCTCATTAACTTGTCACACAATCCTCTTCAAAGTGGTCGTTTTCCCAATGACTAACACCACCACTACAGCAGTGATATAGGGAAGAAAAATGGGATAGATCTCTGCTTGGTGCTCGACATTCGGTCTTTCTAGCTCCGAGTGCCTTAAGATTTGAGCTCTCAAAATTATTTTTTTTTGGATATATCTACATCTAGATATATAAATCTAGATGTCATTGATCTACCTCAGTTCGCTGTTCATTCAGACCAGTGGATGGGAACCTTATCGTCTGCCTTAGAGTCTCATAAGACGTAGCCTGTAGTTTCGACTGTTGTAAAAATCAACAAGCTATCATATTCAGATAATGAAAGCAGTAATACTGGTTTATGTTTTTGAAAACATGGTAGAAGAGAAATAAAATGTGATGCACTTAATCAATGACAGGTGTAGATGTCGCCGACTAATAACAATCTCATAGTTCGTTTACAGCTTGCCAATGATTGTATGATGGCTTATAACTATGTGTAATCATCAGACCTCAACACACTTTCGAACTCTGGATTCGTATCTGAGGTTTTCAACACGATTTTAAAATTTCACTTTAAAATCGAGAAAAATAGAATACATACTCTAAGATTTACACATTTTTAACTAATAACTAACCACTAAACTGAAGATAGCTTACGAATTATACAAACTAGGAGCTTTAAGGTAAACAAGAGAGAAGTACAAGCAAAATAAAAAAAATTCTTAAAAAACAAAACAAATTTGGATCAGTCATGTAATTGAATTTGTAATAGATCTAGACTAACAATGATACATCTGTGCGATTAGAGCTATTTTTTGTAACCAATTGTTTTTGTTTAGCGCAATGTCATGCTTTTAACGTTTTCTAGACGCTATAACCCTATCACTTGTCTGGACCAGTTGGAAACGGGGAGAAAGAATGGGGTATCTGGGTGATCGCTTTTAAAATGTATTTAAAAAAAAAAGAAACGATTTGAATTCGAACTTGTGGGCTAAAGCTTTCTCACGCTTCTCAAGCCAAAGCGATAACCACTCTGCTAGCGAAGAGTCTTTGAACATGGAAAGTTAAATAGTTAAAAACTGTTTCTATTTCACGTTTGTGTTCCTAAGTCTTAGCGACAGCCTAATAAAAGGGGATTAATTCAGATTATACCACCACTTCAGTTAAGTACTATTTCTTTCCCTTGTTTGTGATACCAAACGAAGTAATTTATTACCCATAGTTATTAACTTAATGTTTGATTTTTTTTTTTTATCGATTATTGTGTTGTCGGGTAGAGAAATATTTGTGCAAATTTTCAGCTTGATCCGAAATTGGGTGTCGGAGAAATAGCATATACAAGCTTTTGGCCTGGCAGACAGAAAGACAGAGATGGTGAGTTGATATAAGCTTTGTAAAAATAAAGCAAAGGCGGAAGTGCCTTCGGTATTACATGAACTCTAGTGAAAAATAGTAACAGGCATTTACAATGAACTTTAAACACACAGGATTCATTCTTATCAAATCATTTTACTTATTCTGACTTATTCATAGATCTATATACCTATAAAGTTTCATCTTATTGTTGTGTGCTCTATATTTAGACTTAATTTTCGTCTTGTTTGCACTTTAAATATATACACGCTAACAAACATAATTTTTCTATTAGGGAAGTGTAAGATATAGCAGTGTCGGTCTAGAAGCTGAGATTATGGTAATTTTAAGTCGTCTGAAAGAATTAATAGTTTACTTGATAGGTTGATTTAAATTGATGGATTGGTCTATTTGTTAAAATGAAAGAAGAGAGAGCAAGAATTAAATGCAGAGACAGAGATAGAGAACGGATAAACTAAAGGCAGAGAGAGAGAGACAGAGAAGTAGAGAGAGAACGAGAGAGTGAGATAAAGGAACCAAAATAAAGATGGAGAGGGGGGGGGCATTAAACATAGAGAGGCAGAATGATAGGAATTAAAATAGAGAGGCAGAGACAGAAAGAAAAATACAGAGATGCAGAGGCATTGAGGTAGAAAGAGGCAGAGAGAGAGAGATGTAATGTTGACCTCCTTTAGTCATAGAACGACTATGGTGCATCTGGAACAATGCGAGATGAAAATCTTGACATTGTTTACGGTCGGAACAATGTCGTCTACACAGCAGAGAGAAACTCTCAGAAATAAGAATTAGACTTAGGTCCTCCTGCGCCGTTTGGCGCACAAAGTGACAAGCTCTTTTTTTACACTAACACGGCATCTTTATACAGAGATTGGTCGTAAGAGGCTAATACCGCCTCTTTTTTACAGAGCTTGGTCATAGGCGACTAGTACAGCCTCTTCCCAGACGAAGCTCACGGATTTTCGGTCTTCTAAGAAGATACGACGCCGTAGGTGGGGGTTGAAGTCAGACAGGATCATTCAGACTGAAAATGAAAAGAGATAGAAAGAAAAGGAAGAATGAAATAGTTGCCATTAGAATCAGTTACAAATAGACATTCAGATGAAAGACAGAAGGGGGGAGGAAATTAATCTTATAGACCCCGGTATCTTCATAATCTAATTATCTATTTGAATTTGAGTGTGAAAAAGGAATTTGAAAAGAGAGAGAGAGAAATGTCTCAAATGTCACAGCAATATGACAGCAAATATTGGATTACCGATGACAGATCTTCGCCCCCCCCCCAGCCTACGTTTCATCCCTATCATTTAAGTCTCCCCCCCCCCATACCATCCTTCCCTCCCAGCCACGAAACGAAGCAATCCCCTACTTCGTCAGACATTCTTGAAGTGATCGGACCTGTCAGCGAGTGACTAGCTTATGTCCACTTAAGTGTGACTGACCAGTTGACTGCTCAGTACAAACTCTTTTCAGAGTTATTGTTATTTCTGTACCACGGTGGCGACTATGTATACGCCATGGCGGGTTCTCAAACGATTCCATTCGAGTGCAAATGTCGAAGGTTACTTTACACTTTACGTAAGCAGAAATCAATTCATGATGAAAGTCATCTGCTCTTTGTTTTGATTCTTCATGCTACAGTCATCTTTAAAAGCAACGAAATACAATAAGAACAAAGAAGAGACCGTAATCTTATCTTCTTATATGGGGAAATGTGTGGGTGCAATAATGGAACCTAAAGAAAAATGTAAGGAAAAAAAAAGGAAAATTCTGAGAGAATTTAAGTAAACAGGCAAAATAAACAATCTCAAAGTAAATAGGCCAAATAAACAAAATAGGCCAAATAAATAATCTCAAATTAAATAGGCCAAATAAACAATCTCAAACTAAATAGGCAAAATAAACAATCTCAAAGTAAATAGTCTTAAGTGCCTTCGATAGAGCCCCCAGGATAGCCTTAAATGCCTTCGATAGAGCACCCAGGATAGCCTTAAATGCCTTCGATAGAGCACCCAGGATAGCCTTAAATGCCTTCGATAGAGCACCCAGGTGTCAGAGCCATACAAATATGTGGTGTCGCAATAGTGTTCAATGAAAGAGAACCTACGCTTAAAATGTTAGAGGAGGGGCAGATAGTGCTTCGCGATTTTTCAGTACGCTATGTCATCGCTAATAATAATAAAGCTTGTCTTCGAGTCCGAAAATTAGTGAGGAATGCAGTATTATACGTGGCTGCGCATCCCCAGTTGTGACCTGCTTTTTTTTTTTTGCCACATCTAGGGCAAGCGTCATCGCTAATACGACTAAACTAAAATCTGCTATTGCTTTTCCATCATCTTAGGGGTGAAAATTTGTCACAAGAGTCATTTCCCTTGCAAAGGGACCACTTATGTCATTGTTGCGTATTACGTCACACGAAGCGTATTCTATATTCCGGCTAAAGATGTGTTAGCGTGCTTATAAACTTTATTCAATAAATGAACATTCGAAATACCTTCGGAGGACGGAAACAGAACCTGTTACTCCCTCTCGAAATGTCGTGCATTGTTGCTCTAAGTATCTATAAGTTAATTTTATATATAGTCTTTTTAATTCCTATTCAAATATCAACAAACATAAAATGGGCTGTTGATAGTTAGTACCCATGAATAGTTAGGAACAGTGCTTTTTTTGTAACAAAATAGGTGCCGGTACTCAGTGATGGTTTGCCTAACTTTTAACTATACCAGTTCGCACATCGATGCACAAGTTAAATCACAACTGCAAAGATACTAAAATAATGTCTAAAACAATTTTATTTTATAATTAACCAACTTAAATTGTTTTATTATTACTTTATTAGTATACCGTAAACATTTGTTATGATTGTAAAAATTTAAGTAACAACTTATTCAAGTTATTCTTGATTTACTTTAAAAAAATTGTGTTAAGTTCTCTTGTGTTTTATAGGAAAGAACCCTGTTAAAAACTAAAATAAAATACAAATGTTGAATAAATTATTCATAATAAATTCCAAAGTTTGATCAAGTTCTTATCTGACGTATCCTCCCGACTGCGTTCTTTGCTGTTGGTATCTGTGGCTGAATGTCTGCCTCTAAGCAACCATGATTCAACGTATCTTGTTGGGTCAAAACGTACGAGTGGTGGTCCAACTAATCTGATAAATAACAGTGAAGATACAGTTGTTGTCATCAATGAACTTCTTGTCGGGGTGATGATAAGATTCATTTGCGAAAATCCTCTTTCGGCTTCACTTGAAGAAATTGGGATTGTACTGAGAGCAATTTGCAAAGGAAGTAGTTTATCCGGAATGTTTTT
The DNA here is from genome assembly GCA_036873155.1 of Biomphalaria sudanica. Classification (NCBI taxonomy): domain Eukaryota; kingdom Metazoa; phylum Mollusca; class Gastropoda; family Planorbidae; genus Biomphalaria; species Biomphalaria sudanica. Next base: position 141,046 of record JAZGLO010005112.1, read on the forward strand.
TTCGATGAGATATTCACGAAATCCGCGAATCATTATTCTTTCGTTTAATTGCAATCTTGTTGACAAGTTTCTCATTTCTGTTTCGCCAAATGTTAAGTGAGTACCAATGTTGTCCGGCCATTGCTTTGTATCGAGCACTCGAGCCCAATATGCCAACTCAGCATCTTCACTAGAAAGCAACCTTTGTTCAATTGATTCCTGTAGTTTTTTGTAAAAAGCTTTTACGTCAATTGGTGGATCACTGGTACAGTTTTTGGTGTGAAGTGAAACTCCTTTGAAAAGGTTACTATCTACAGCAGTGGCCGCAATTTTATAATAAGGGCCTGGAATAATTTGCCTTTCTTCAAAAATCTGTATAACAGCCTTGATTTTTTTATCTGCTTTGTAGATGTCTATGTTGCGCTCTTGCAAATCCAAACTTAACTCTGACAATTCTTGGAGCGCATCGCACATCAATCCGAGGTCTAGTACAAATTCAGTAGAAGTAATCTTTCGCTGCAAACCTTCATACATGCATTGATCTTTTTTGTCTCTGGTTGAGTCAAGTTTTGCTTCTTCAAAATGTTGTACCAAAACTTCATAATCTTCCCAAACTGCTAAAACAGAACGGAAGCTGGATGCCACCCATCGCGTGCTTAACATTCTTCCAATTTTTAACAACTCAGCCTCTAACAAACGAGCACATACTTGCAATTCTCTGCAATTTTTGGGTGAAGAATGATAAACTACATACAGTTTATCAATGAATGCCTTAAATCTGTTGATACCTGAAACTTGTTTTACGACATCACCAACGGAGAGTTCCAGTCGGTGATTTGCACAATGCCAAACCAGAACCGATGGAAACTTTTCTTTTAGCAATGCCTTGACGCCACTTTTGCTTCCCAACATCACAGCTGCTCCATCACATGCAAGAGAAACTAAGTTCCTTCTTAGAAAGTCTTCTGTTAACCCATAGAAATGAAGGCAGTGTAGTAAAGAAGCAAAAACTCCATTTGCAGTTACACTTTCGAGTTCTACCAAATCCAAGAATAAATTTACTGGTGAGGTCATTCCACTGTCTGCAAGACAAACCCGAATATACACAATTAAAGTCGATTTTTGGCTAAGCGTAGTTGATTCGTCGATGATCAATGAAATTTTATTGTTCGACCGTACAATTTCTTGGAACAATTTTTTTCTCATTTCACAACTAATGTGATTCACTACATTTATGCAAGCATTGGTTGAATGAAGAATACGGCCCATTTCAACTCCGTTTAGTTCTTGCAAATCTATTTCAGATTCGAAATTATGAAACGATTGGTTTTCTTTGGCTACTTTGTAAGCTGTACGAAAAATCTTTGCAGTTACGATTTTCTCACGAGTTAATGCCTTTAACAACACGTTCTCAATAGGTGCTGCCTCGGCTTCTGTTAGGATCTTAAGCGCAGCTTTGTGTGCCGCAGTTTCTTTATGATCGAATAATTTCTTTCTTAAAGACATAAGCTGTTGTTGTCGATCAGTACCGAAGTAAGTTATTTTATTGTCGGCCCATTCGTTCGATACCTTCATTCCCATCTTTGCCTCAACTCCGAGATTGCCAACTTTTCGGCAAGGGATACAACCAAGTTTTTTATTACGGATAGATAGCCAATCATATTTCACAAGGAAATAATTTCTTTGATCTAAAGTCCAGCAGGTAGGCCAGTCAACATCTGCAGACTGCAGTTGTTCAAAAGTAACAGAGGAACCACGAACGATATCTGACGGCTTTGGTTCCGATAGTTCCATTAGGGTTTCTTCTGTGACATTGGCTTCGGCCGTTATTTCGTCAGTTAGTCTGGTTTTCTTACTTACCGGCAAAGTCCCAGTCGGAACATCCACTGAATGCAAAAAGAAATCAGAAATTTTCTTCATTTCTAAAGTGGGCTAAGAAAATAATTATTTCTTAAATTATCAATTTCTAACCACACTCGTTTTAATTTCTTTAAGTCTTAATTATTACATTCAAATTTTGAAATTTTAAAGGCATTACGTCATAAAAACAAGCATGACCGGAAATGGGTTAATGACTAATGACGAGTGTGTATGGAAAGCAGTTTCGCATTTTATATTTTAATTCTTATTGCGCGCAATTTTAAAATAATTCAATTTTGACAAATTAATAATATAATAAATTAATAATAAACATTAAAATACAAGATAAGTAATAATTTTTTCCCACACTGAAAAAGGTGCCGGTACGCCGTACCGGTGCGTACCGGCACAAAAAAAGCACTGGTTAGGAAGACTTGTACAGTCCACGAGTACAAAAAAAAAAGTATCTCCTAAACAATAAAAGGACTGACTAGTCATGACATGTCAGAGATATGAAGCAATCAGAGAACCGATCTCCGCCCCCACCCAATCCCCCACGCATTAACTAGCTATCATCTCCAAGCACCTCTGCATTATTCAGAGATACCCCCAACCCCCTCTCACCAACACCATTGTTCGCCAGCTACAAACGACTAAGTGACAAAGCGAAACAAGGAGGTGGCTGAGGTAGAGATGATTAGCTTCATTCTCTCTTGACAACGCTTTCCGAGTGTATTCTCTCGTCTGCTAACTTATTTTCCCAGGAATCTGGTTCCGGAACAATACTTGGTATCACCAGCTCCCTCCCCCACTCTCAATAATACCTTAATACTCCCCTCACCTTTTTGTTAGTATTAGACCTACACGTTTCTTTCCTGGTTATCTTGGATTCTGTTTCATAGTAAGTGTGTGTGGGGGAGGAGGGATTAAGGTAGCAAAAAAAAAAAAAAGGAATTTCCTAGCTGAAGTAGTACTGGGAGACTCTCTCGTGTCTTTTCTATGATACTGTATTATACATTTAGAACAAATCTGTATTGTCGTTTTAGCTGAGCATTGTCAATGAATGCTTCAGCATTCTTTTAGGACATGCCAGAAGAGTGGCTAGTAGGAGGGTGGGGTGAGGTTCGCACCGCGTGAAACCATTAGAGTCTGACGCTAAGTTGAATAAAAAAAATGCACACAGCTTTTTAATTTAATTTTTTTTAACAAAACTTATATCAAGTCTGTCTGTCTGTCTGGTGAACATTTTGATCACGTTAGTTCTCCCATGCCTATCCTCGGATCAAGTTGAAGCTGTACACAATTAATTGTTGTACCTAACAAAATATGAATCAATTATAAAGATTTAAACAACTATCCAATTAAATATCGGTAATTAATTATTTTGTTTGATATCGAAAAGGGGAAATAACTTATGAAATATATAGCTGTAAATAAGACGTTCTTCCAATTAGAAATTTTTTTTAACGTATTTTCTTTTCTATTTTGCTTGTTTTACCTGCAATAATTGTATTAAGACAACGTGTGTATGGTAGACGCTAGGAAAATTAATTTATGACATTCAGTGGCATGAACAAATCTTGGCGTTAGTGGACTATAGGTGAGGTAGCTCAAATGTACCTTTTTTTTGTAAATCTAGAGTGTGTCACAAGAAAGAAGCCGAGAAACATTTCACTAAAAATTACACTCAACAATGCACTAAACATTGCTATTAACATTGCACATAACATTGCGCTTTACATAATCATCTTATTAATATAAAATGTGCATTGTAGACTCTAGGAGAATTAATTTATGAGATTCAGATGCATGAAACATTGCACTAAACATTGCACTAAACTTGCTACTTAACATTGCACTAAACAAAAAAGCTAAACAATATTGCACTAAACATTGCACTAAACAAAAAAAAGCTAAACATAATATTGCACTAAACGTTGCACTAAACAAAAAAGCTAAACAATATTGCACTAAACATTGCACTAAACAAAAAAAAAAGCTAAACATAATATTGCACTAAACAAAAAAAAAACTAAATATAATATTGCACTAAACAAAAAAAAAAGCTAAACATAATATTGCACTAAACGTTGCACTAAACAAAAAACTAAGCATTGCAATAAACATACCACTAACCAGCACTTTCAGTTCTGTAAACGCGCATGATTTCAACACCGCTTTGGGGCGAAAAGCTTATTTCCCCATTCAAATTTTTTTTTAATGAAGCGACTCTTAATTAACAGTTGTCTACCAACCAATGAAAGTAAATTAGTTCCATAAATGCTTTAATTTGCTAAACTAGAAGATAATGGCCATTACAATTAACGATAAATTGTACTGGGAGATGCATTAAATGTTCGTGTGGTTTGTGTGTGGGGGGGGATGAGGTGAGGTGATTGGATGACACCAAGTTCTTTTCCCCACAGACAGAGAGGCCTGACTCCTATCGCATCCCCCCGCTGATCAACGCTAATACTCAAGCCTTTTTCCTCAGCTTACACCTCCGTGAAACAAGCAGAAGGCTCGGGTTCAAACCCTTTTTTGCCCACTCTTCAATTCTGTCTTAGAGTATTTTCAATATCTGAACCACTTTAAAAACAACGAAATCAACATTTGATACCTTTTGTACTTTTCAAGAAATGATTATGAAATAAGAGAAGCGTTTCAATCGCAAACCATAACCGCGGTTAAATGGGAAGCTACTCTTGGACACTTTTGGCTTTCATCGAACTTGTGAAAAAAAAAAAGTTAACCCTTAAAGCCCGCGACTGTCATCTTCTGTCTCATCGAAAATTCATCCGTCAGCAATAAATCTCTTTGCGTCGAGCGACACTCTCTCTCATTCTCTCCCCCTTTCTCTCTCTCTCTCATTCTCTCTTCCCTACCCCTCTCTCTCTCTCTTCGACCAAGAAACAACAATAAAAAAATGATGAGGGAAAAATTATTTCCTCTTTAAAAGAGTTCCCTTTCTCTCATAGGAAATTTCATAGCACTTTCTATTTTCTATTATCATTTTTTTATGTTAATGTCTGTAATATTTTTTGAGGGGGGGGGGGGAAGGGGGTCCATTTTATTAAGTTAGTAAAGGGGGGGGGGGCGAGTGGCTGGCTGGGGAAAAAAATAGGGAGGTCCATATGTGTTAATTAGAAAAAAAAATTCTAAGCTCATTATTGAATTAGGCTTCAAGGATAAGCCGGCATGATAAGCCGGGATACTATTTCCATAATAATGAAAAATTTGAAAACCACGTATGACTGTATAAAAAGTGAATGACTTACTTAAGTCAACTAACCGAGAGATAATCATGCTATTATGTCATACCCTATTATCTCCCTTTTTTTCTCGCTTGTTTTTTTTATATTTTTCTTTTAATTACTTATATTTTTTATTCTTTATTTATGTATTTTGACAAATGAATGTTTTCATTAGATACCAAACTTAACTAATTGTTCAGTCAAATTGTCGAAATGACTATTTATTACCCTTCTCTTGACTATTTCAAATGTGTTTACCTTAATGCTTTGAATCTTGATTCAAGTATTACTCGGCCATATGTAAATATGTATTTTCTTTATTTAAAAAAAAAAAAAGCTTTTTGAGGAGAAAATGATTCATCTTAAGAGAGGTATGGTGTAAGAAGCAATGCGATAAACAATATTTGTAAGAAACTGTAAGAATAATTATGGTGTTGTTAAAAGGTGGCTGAGTGGCTAAGCGATTGGTTTCCGAACCTAGGAATCTGAGTTCCAATCTCGGTGAAGACTGGGATTTTGAATTTCGGAACTTTAAAGGCGCCCCTGACCCCACCTAACTATAATAGGTACCTGACTTTAGCTGAGGAAACTAAAGGCGGTTGGTGGTTGTGTCAGACTTGTTAACCGTTGTCCGAAGAAACAGTTGACCAACTTCCCTATAGATCGCAAGGTCTGAAAGGAGACTTAGATTTGTTTTTAATGTACTAACTACTTTGAATGAGGGAACTTAGCTCTGTTTCAACTGTAATGACTATTTTTAATAATGTATAATAATCTTCAACTAGGCGCATATAAGTGCTAACATAATTATTTATAAATTAATAATTGTCTCATTTTAGTTGGTTCTAGACGACAACTAGACCGCTGTTGTGAATGCGATTTAGTTGATATTGTGTTTACAAAGTGATATGTAAAATGGCTAACCCCCTATGGCCTCCTACGAGTAAGTGTGTAACACAAACTCCTTATTCATTAACCTATTTATATGCCATATCTTATAAATCGCTTACGTTGTCCACAGGGTGAAACCGGTCCTAAGCAAGGAAGAGACGGCCCTGTTGATGCTTGTGGGCTTTGGAGGGTTCTCCATCATTCTGGCCCTGGTCCACAACAGCATCCGCAAGTACGTCTTCCACGACGAGCACAACCTGGACACCACGTTCGACGCCGGTGGCAATGTCAGCATGTCGCTGACGGCTGTCACAGTGGCCTCGCAGCTGTTCTGGCCGGGGGACATCCTGCACAGCGCCACGCTGTCAACAAAGGTAGGTCAACTTCTGCCACTCTCTCATCGAGTGTCCAGTGAATTATTGATAACCCACCATCTGTATGTGCCCAATTTCAATATTACTAACTTTTTAACTGTAGTGTATACTAACTAGGTTTAAAGCCCAAGGCTTATGTTTCTTGTTAATGTTTACTCAAGCAGTTCAGGTTGTAAATCGTGATATTAACGTCTTGTGAATAAACCACCAGTTTTTTTCTATGCTGAGATTTTTAGTTAAAATCTTGATTTTTTTTTTCGCTAATTATTTCAGCTGATACACGAAACACTATTTCATTCTTCAATCAATGTATATTGGGAAAAAAAATCATAATAAAAACTTATTTGGTATTCCAAACTTGAAAAGGCGTGTCTACACATCCTCTCAAATTTTTTAAATGCCAAATCTATCTGTCGTATAAACTCGCCTAGCAGCATTCACACAAATTGTGCGGCGTTAATTGGTGTTATTCAATGTAAGGAAAGGGGGGGGGGGGTCCTGACGTAAATTTGTAAGTACGAGGGGAGGGGAAAGGTCATACAGATACTGACAGAAGATGTTGATGGTATGGAGCGAGACCATTCATTACAGAAGGCCTCAACACTGACCTGCTACGTCGTACAGACCTGTGACGTGGCAACCAGCTATTGGTCTAAACTGCCATAAGGTTGTGACGTTGCATGTCATTATTTAAGCCGTCTTCAACGATTGGTCTCGATTGTAGCGGTAGAGCCCGACTGGTTGTAAGGTACCCATTCCTCCCCCACCTCCCGCTTTGTGAGTCTTAACTATTCTTAGAGAAACTTGTATTTGTGAAGCATTACTTCTGTAAACAACCAGCTAACTATTCTTAGAGAAACTTGTATTTGTGAAGCATTACTTCTGTAAACAACCAGCTAACTATTCTTAGAGAAACTTGTATTTGTGAAGCATTACTTCTGTAAACAACCAGCTAACTATTCTTAGAGAAACTTGTATTTGTGAAGCATTACTTCTGTAAACAACCAGCTAACTATTCTTAGAGAAACTTGTATTTGTGAAGCATTACTTCTGTAAACAACCAGCTAACTATTCTTAGAGAAACTTGTATTTGTGAAGCATTACTTCTGTAAACAACCAGCTAACTATTCTTAGAGAAACTTGTATTTGTGAAGCATTACTTCTGTAAACAACCAGCTAACTATTCTTAGAGAAACTTGTATTTGTGAAGCATTACTTCTGTAAACAACCAGCTAACTATTCTTAGAGAAACTTGTATTTGTGAAGCATTACTTCTGTAAACAACCAGCTAACTATTCTTAGAGAAACTTGTATTTGTGAAGCATTACTTCTGTAAACAACCCGCTAACTATTCTTAGAGAAACTTGTATTTGTGAAGCATTACTTCTGTAAACAACCAGCTATTGGTCCATCAAGTGGAGCCGACTAACGGCTACTAAACTGATATTCTTTTTTTTTTCTAGGCGCCCCTTTCCCGACTTTTTAAAGCCCCCCCCCCTTTTTTTTTTCTCTTAGTTCCCAAGCTTCCCTGATGATGAGGAGGAGGATGACGTGAACGTCTAGAGGCGATTTGTGACGCCACTGATGACGTCGGAAAATGCTAAGAGGCTGAAGAGTGATTTCAGAAACCAAATACGAAGGGGTTAGGGTTGGGTGGAGGTGGAGGAAGGGGGGGTGGGATTGTAAATTATCCAGAGTCTTACCGGGCCAACTGCTCATCCAGAATGTAGTTCCACCTATTTAAATAACTCACACCAGCTCTGCCTCGTTACTGCTTCAGTGGCTGTTACTTCTCATATGGTCACACACTATAGCATCTTCCAACTCTTCCCTTCTCCGGTAAATACAAATATAGGCCTATTTTTACATAGAATAAAACGTTTGTTTACTCAATGTGTTTAAACACTATAGTAATATCTGACCTCTATGATGATGCGTGACAGTGTAGGTCTGTATATTTAGGAAATAGTTTATTGTGAATTTTTGTATATTATAGTAATACTTATTCGCTAAACAGGTCTTGAGTCTTGAACCAGTTTTCTTGCGTTTTTTTCCCCATCAGAAATTAAAATGTTCTGGCCCAAACCTTCTATAGGACTCAGAGGCGCCCAAGGATCTCGAAATAAATATTCCAGTCTTCACCAGGATTCGAAACCAGGAACCCCGGTTTGGAAGCCACGCGATTTGCCGCTTAGCTATTAAGTCTTTTTTCTAATTGTAGATTGAAACAGATATACCCCAGGGATGATATTCCTAAGTTTTAGTAACTTTTTTTATAGTTACTGTTTTATTATACATAACTGAGCAGTGTGTGATTGGTAATCTTTACATTACGTTTAAGACTTTACATAATGAACATCTGTACAACTATTCTAATACCAAATTAGAGATGTACATATAAAGATAGATCTTGAAAATTGTTCGAATGATGCAATAGCGAAACACCAATGAATTTCTTATTTCTTTTACATGTTTCTTATGTTTCGCCTGATTTGCCTGGAGAATTGTGACATTCTAGTCAGTTGAGTAGCACTTCTTGTCGGTTGCACTGGATGACCCAATGTAAAGGCGTAGTTAGCGAAACGTGCGTTTGGGGCAACGTACTTTAGTGGCCCCCTCCCCCATTTTCCATGAACATCACATAGAAATAAAGGCTGCGTGTGGCACCCGGGGCATCGTGCCCCCCCCCCTTCACTACGCCTCTGGCCCAATGACTCATTTTGTTTCCAGCGCAATGGTAGCTAGCGGGGTTTGAACCCGGGACTAACAAGACGACAGTCTAGAGCGCATACCACACGATCAGACAACCATTCACTCGGGGCAGCCCTTGCGGGGCCTAAATTAATGAATACTTGAGAGGCCCCTCTTCAATTTTTTTTTACAGTAACAACTATTACTATTAATTAGATAATTATATCAAAACTTAGTATACAACATGCATAGGAAGCAACTCAAACGCAATTGGCATCAGTGGATTAATTAAAGTTACGTCAATCGTATGATACACTAAATATGTTAACCCTTTAAGCCCTACATATTTAAAAGTCTGGAACAAGAGCCATGACTGATAGTGATATGCTAAATGTAAATTGCGGAGCCCCAGCCAGGTGCAGGGCCCAATTTTTGAACAATCTTTCAAATCGGCCTTAAGTCGGCCTTGCTTCCACTTATATCTAAAAAAAAAGTCATTGCTATTTGAATAAGTTAATACTCATAAAAAAATAATAAGTTAAAAACAGCAATGTATTTTTATAAAGTTGTTGCCTTACTGCTCGACTTCAAGGGACACACATGGACCGCGATCCACATCTGTCCTATAATGATTTACTCAGTAGAGTTCCATTATATATTTTTGCAAGGCTTAGTAGACAGGGCAGCGAAGTCCTGGACAGGGATTACTTTTCACAAGGGTCATCCTTCCCCATCTCTGCCCACTATCCCCCGCAGCCCCTTAACACCCAGACCCATCATGTGACTAGTACGTCTGTACCACCAGGGTCCGGCTGATCGCTTCCAAGTCAGACCGTGTCACGAAAGTGGTTAATTTGAGAGAGAAAAGAACGGCCATATTGCCACGGTTGTCAGGCCTGCAGCTTTCATCAGATCGCTTATAATAAAGAGAAAAAAGTCGGCCTGTGTACCACGTTCGTTGATTGGTCAGCGCACGCCCTTTGATTGCCTCTTGCGGTGTTTGATATCCTTAATTTCGATTGGTTTGAGTGTCAAGATGGCGGCGATATGAGACGTCAAAGCGAGGCTTCCACAACTGAAGATTTTCTTCTTTCTTTCTTGTAGGCCTACTACAGTCTCGCAAAGCCCCATTTTTTCTATCATAAAGAAAAAAGAAAGAAAATACTAGACTAGATCTAATATGAAAAAAGTCTAAATAAAAAAAGAAGAAGGTTCATTGAAGAAAAATGTCTCCAAGATAAAAAGACAACTAGTTAAATCAGAGGCGTACCTAGCAATGTGTGGGGGGTGAGGTCGGCACGGAAAATCAGGTGGTAAGGGGCATCACACTTCCCCACACTATGTATTTGTACCAGACAATAAACATGCTTCACAACATAAGAAGAACATAAGAACTATCTGTTCAAAATTTTTTTATATGTAACTTTATCTTATCTTATCTTATTTATAAAATACAGACGTTACTAAAAAAAACAAAAAGAAGATGATTATGTCCTTGCGTCATGCACCTAGTCATGCATGTTAACCAAGGAGCATTTGTACACGTTTGTCCCAGCATATGGAACGAGGAATGTGCCTTTATCTTTTTGTTTTTCGGAAAATTTTATTAGGTTTTGTTTTTGTATTTGAAGATTATGGTTCAGTGTTTTATGTATAATTGCTACCTTACTTTTAAGTCTTCTATCTTTAAGGCTTTCTAAATTTAGGGATTTTACTAAAGGTGTTCATTTAATCTCTCGTGTTTATGTTCATTATGTTCGCGTGACGCCATTGGCCCACTTTGTCATTATGTTTGTTAAAAGCGCTACATAAATTAAATTATTATTAGTATTATTTATCCATCTGTATGTAAAAAAAAAAGCGAGACAAACTTTATAGAAGGCCTGAACGTCACAACTTGTGGGTAGTTTAGACGAGGCAACAAGCTATTAATCTCCATTGCCCACAGGTTGTTACGTTGCAGGTCAGTGTTGAGGCCTTCTATTATTATTATAGCTTTTATATAGCGCTACTTTCATGCTTATAGCATGCTAAGAGCGTTTTGGTCCAATCTCATTTGTGGACCGGTGGGGGGGAGGGGGTATCTAGGAGTTGGTTTTCCGTGCTGCCTTTAGGCGCTCAGTAAACGCAACTCTGCCCGAGTCGGGTGTCGAACCTCGTGCCCCCTTCTAGGTAGCCGAGACAAGCCAAGTTCAAGCGCACTTAGCCTCTCGACCACGCTTCCCACATTACTAATGGTCTCGAAAAAACGCCATGGCACGTCCTCCTGAGTTGTCGCTCCGTGGGTATCACGAAGGGTCTGAAAAGAAGAATTAGAATGATAAATATCTTCAAGCTAGAGAAATGACAATCCAATCACGATTTCGTCAATGGAAGGAAAACCAACGCAAAGGGCACAAGAAAATTTGTTCTGAGAAACACTGTTTTTTTTTATTTTCGGATGTTCATTCTCTATTGACGCTATTGAAGATTATTACATACTAGCCCAAACCTCCCGCAGGACGAAGAGAGATGTCAGCAGGTAAAGGATCGAATCCTGGAACATCGGGATGACTATCCACAGCGCATACCACACGACCAGGCAGCCACCCTAAGTCTAAACTATACTTTGTTTTAAAACTATAAATTAAGTCGTTGTTTTATATGAGGCATCAAACGAAGCGGCCGCACTGGACATCAAACACCCTAGCTACGCAAATAAATAAAGCAAATGTTGACATTCACTTGTAAAGGAGGAAAACTGTATCTTCATAAAATAGTGAAGTATTTAATTACACTGCATTTCTGTTTCCTGTCTTCTTTCTAAGTAATCGAGGATGAGTTAGTTTATTGTTACGAGTATTCCATTAATATTATGAAAAGAAAAAAAATCTAAAATGCATCTACTACAGTCTGTTAGATGCACACATTTTAAAATGCCAACAAATAAAGATTGTACAGTTCATTAACATAAAGCGTATTCTAAAACAAGATTACAAAGAGTGTTTGTGTTATCTCACAAACTCAGAGTCGGCCCTTGATGGAACTGCCAATGGATAAAGAATATTCAAGGCATGGTCTAGTTTTTATTGATAAAATTACTATGTCGACTATATCGCAGCATTTAATATTTATATCAACTCAATCCGTCTGTCTGTCTGTCTGATACACATTTTCTTCCATGTTTAACAGTCATGTATGGGTAGCAATGTAGCTTACTGTTGCTACAACTATTATCTATTAATTGATTTGAATATGGTGAATACTCAATAGAATAGATCATGCAAGTAATAAAGATAAAATTTCATTTATTTGCAATTTAATTTAGAGTTTAAATATATTTTAATCAAAATATCATCAAATATTGTTTCGTATTTAAAATTAAATTTTGGCAATGCATTTCAATTAGATAGATAGATAGATAGATAGATAGATAGATAGATAGATAGATAGATAGATACAGACAGATAGATAGATAGATACATAGATAGATAGATGATAGATTGATTGTTTGATAGATAGAAACAGACAGACAGTCAGTCATATAGATAGATAGATAGATAGATAGATAGATAGATAGATAGATAGATAGATAGATAGATAGATACAGACAGATAGATAGATAGATAGATAGATAGATGATAGATTGATTGTTTGATAGATAGAAACAGACAGACAGTCAGTCATATAGATAGATAGATAGATAGATAGATAGATAGATAGATAGATAGATAGATAGATAGATAGATAGATAGATAGATAGATAGATTGATTGATTGATAGATAGAGACAGACAGTCAGACTTATAGATAGATAGATAGATAGATAGATAGATAGATAGATAGATAGATAGATAGATAGATAGATAGATAGATAGATAGATAGATAGAAAGATATGCTTAGAGCTGGAGAAATAGAAAGGTTTACATTTTAAGTGCCGTCTGTTAATAAATCTGATCTTGGAAATGAAACTAAAACAATTCGTTTGCTGCAGTCTTGTAGAAGTTACTGACCTATATAAAGTAGAAATGTCTCCCCCGCTTTCGAAGCCAAAGTTCGCGAAGGTAAAACGGAAAAAGTAGGTCGCATATGGAACGCCGTTTAAAAAACGAACGCGCGGCAAAATAGAAGCGTTTGGAAGCAGAGTTAGAAACGTAGCTAGTGTCAGTTAGTTTCGTCATGTTAATGTATCGTCCGCGTAGCGCAGGGGATAGCGCGCTGGACTTCTAATCCAGAGGTCGCGGGTTCGAATCCCGCCGTGGATGAAATTTTTTTTTGGTTTTAAATTCGCTTTTATTATTTATAATATTTTTTTTTTTACATACAAGGATTATGTTTTTTTCCTTAAAAAAAAATAAATAATAACGAGCTTAAATTTGATAATGATTTAATTTTCTTTTATCATAAAATTAAAATGATTGAAAAAGAGAGAGGGGTAGAGAAGGAAGGGGGGGAGAGAAAGAAATCCTTTTAACAAAATTATATGGAACCATTAGATATGCATATTTTGCATGAATTATGTAAATTAAAAAAATACTTTTTTAGTAACAATATTTTAGTAAAAAAAAAACATTAAAAAAATTATAATTAAATAATTATTCCCAAGAATAAAACATAGTCGTGGTTTCGATCCACGCTTCCGCTGCGCCACTCTGCTACATGGAAATACCTGTAATAATTAAAGAACTGATTTAGCTATATTCAACTGACCTCGGACGAATTGACAAATTAGACAGGTAAGGCGACACCTTCAGTATAGTCACGGGGAAAGTCGTCTAAATGCACAAAAAAAGGTCAAAGAGTTATTAATCTGTTAAAACTTGATTCGCCTCGTTCAATATACACCCCAACTATTAGACATGTAGGTCTTATTTCTAAAGAAATATCAGTTATATTTTTAGATGATATTAAGAGAATATAAGTTTATAAAATATGCGTTTACATTATATTATATTATATTATATTAAATTAGATTAGATTAGATTAGATAAGATTAGATTAGATTAGATTAGGGTTACGTATGATTAGATTAGATTAGATTAGGGTTACGTATGATTAGATTCGAATAGATTAGATTAGATTAGATTGAAATGACTTTAATTAAATTAATATTTCATTACATTAGATAAAAATGGAAAAGATTACATAACATTATGTTAGATTAAATCAGTAGCGGATCCAGAACTTTGGAGGGGGGGGCAATTTTTTTCCAAACCCTAAGTTTAACGCCTAGTAAACCCTAACCATAAGCATAAACATGCGCACAGCATATATATATATATATATAAAAACAGTGTTTCTCAACCTTTGAAAGAAAAACATCAATTTTGAGGCCTTTCTCTTGACAGCTAGAGGGTCTTGGGGAGCGCTGTAAACTACTCTAGTGGGGTCCGGAGCGAGGCCCCGACGCCAAAGGCGTTTTCTTGCATTCTTCACTGCAGAAACGCATTCTCCTGACATCTACAGCTCATTATTCATCCTATTAAAAGTGACCTTTTAAATAATGTTTAACTTGAAAAATATTCTAATATAAAATTACTGACTTTTACTACATTGCAAATACAACCGATTTGGTCCTTGAAAAGATAAGATACCCCACATATTTAGATTAAGGCTGTAAGGATGGCCACCGAAAAAAAATATTCGAAAAATAAAAAAAAAACATGTTAGGCCTTTTTTTCGACAGCTAGGTTGCTTAGGGGAGCGCTGTAAGCTCTTCCAGTGGGGTCCGGAGCGAAGCCCCGACGCCAAAAGCGTTTTCTTGCATTCTTCACTGCAGAAACGCATTCTCCTGACATCTACAGCTCGGTGGGCCGGTACCCAAGTGGGCCGTTAGGGCCACAGAAAGGGCTGCATGGATGCCACTATGTATTAAAATGTTACAGGTTTTATAATATTCTTTTACAAACAGGCCCTTTAAAATCTCTCTACAGTGTAACAGTAATTTAATTTCACAAATTATTCGAAATAATGTAATAGGCTACATCCGTAGTGCTACTAGTATGCTTTTAAGGCCTACACAATGAGCGATTAAAAGCAACGTAAGGGCTATGTTTTTTTTAATAGAAATACAGAGCTCATTGTATGCATGTGAACAGTTATCGATGCTCCAAGTAATTTAATGATTTTGAGGACCTATACTTGGATGTCCATCAAATGATGTGTAATTTACGGGCCTGATTGTATAGAAATGCCTGGGCCGATTTTGACACCCAGTCCGCCCCTGTTATTCATGCTATTAAAAAGGGGCCTTTTGAATAATGTTTTACTTGAAAAATATTATAACATTATTTTACAGGCCCGTACTACATTGCAAATACAACCGATTTGTCCTTGAAAAGATATGATACACCACATAGGCCTATTTAGATTAAGACTTTGAGGATCGCTGTCGAAAAAAAAAAAATTCGAAAAATGATATTTTAAAATTGTAATTTTGTCACGGTGTCAACAATTATATTATAATTATAATTATGTTATTATTAAGTTTCCCGCGAAGATAGAATACCAAAAATAAAATTTAAAAAAAAATATAAGCAGAGCGTGGTTTCGATCCACCGACCTCTGGGCCCAGCACGCTTCCGTTGCGCCACTCTGCTTACATGAATAAAGCCAAATAATCTCACAGGGCACGCAGGTGTAATTCGCCTGAACTTGACCTACTTTTCAATTCGCACTGAAACAGTTGACTATCATCAGGAATGACAATAGATCTGCACAGCATTGAAAAGTGTTCCATGCGCCCTTTTTCAAAGGGGGGGGGGTCGAGCCTTCCTTCGAGCCCCACCCCCCCTTTTAGCTGTCTTGGAGTGAGAAAGGTTTAATGGAAAAGCAGAACTGATAGCGCCCTACACTTCTACTCTACATTAGCAAGATCATTTTATAGACCACCCAGGGCCGGACCTTAGGCCGATTTCACCGATTGCTCTGAATTGGACCCCGCGCCTGGCAGGGTCCCGGCAATTTACATTTTGCATTTCACTATCAGTCATTGCTCTTGTCATAGACTTATAAAGATGTGGGACTTAAAGGGTTAACATATTTCGCGTATTGTAAGATTGCGGTAACTTTAATTAATCCACTGGCGTCTATGGCGTTTGAGTTGCTGCCAATGCATGTTGTATAACAAATCTTGATTTTTAAAAAAGTTAAAAGAGGGGTCTCGCAAGCATCCATTTAATTTGTCTCCGCAATTCGTAAGGCTGGCTCTGAGACCACGTGTGGACTGTTTGATTAGACAATCAATGATATGGACCACTCAAAGAAAAATAGTTTTAAAATAGTTAGATGTAGATATATGCATAAGTAAAGCATCAATTTAATTGTTCGCTAACTACTTACAAAACTTGTGACGTTTTCTGTCAATTGTAAACACTTCGGATTCACCACTGAGGCTAATTTTCCATAAGGCACCAAGAGATGTTGGGGTGAAAATGTACTATTAGGTAAAATCATAAAATCGTTGCTGGATACGCCCTTGTGTTGTTCACACTTTCCATAACTTCTGTTTGTCCATTACATTTATTCGGTCTGTCCGTCTTGTTGAATTTTTAAAAAATGGGTAGCCTACAATTTGTAAGTTAGCAGTAGGATTCAATCCAGCGCTTACAAAGGCTGCTGGATACAACTTACGATATAGATAACCCCGAAGCAGGATGTTTTGGCGCCGCCGTTTTGGCCCTGCCGTTTTGGCGACGGGACGTTTTGGCGCGAGCCGTTTTGGCGACGGGACGTTTTGGCGCGAGACGTTTTGGCGACGGGACGTTTTGGCGCGAGCCGTTTTGGCGACGGGACGTTTTGGCGCGAGACGTTTTGGCGACTGGACCTTTTGGCGCGAAATACATTATGTACGTTTATTGTATTATTTCTTTTAAAAGAATTATTCATATCTATGTTTTGCATGAGTGTTTGTCTTAAGACATATTTTTCACGTACTAAATGTAAATGTGTGTTTGTTTTTCACATCATTTTCTTTAAT
The DNA here is from genome assembly GCA_036873155.1 of Biomphalaria sudanica. Lineage (NCBI taxonomy): Eukaryota > Metazoa > Mollusca > Gastropoda > Planorbidae > Biomphalaria > Biomphalaria sudanica. The sequence goes on from JAZGLO010005112.1 coordinate 158,052, forward strand.
AAACATTTTGGCTTGTGTATGTGTGTTTATTAAGAGGCACACTTTTATTTTCAAAAAGTTTTTTAAGATATTACTTTAAAATTAAAAACAAAAATCAAAAACAAAATGAAACGATGATAGACTAAAAATGGATGCAATTATTTGTTTACATTAACATTGGTTTATTTAATGACTGTATGGTATCTCCAGTGCTCGGTGCTGGTCTTGTCTTCATTTGTTTTAACTACCTGCGTCAATGCGAGATGTGCCACCCAAATCACCCCTACCCTATTTCTCAAAATATATCTTTTCAAAGTATCTTAGTGTCGTGAATTTGTTTCTATCTATTGTCGCCCCTAGTGTTTGTTTATATTTGTGGATTCCCGTTAGATCTTTACTATGAGTGGAGTTATTGTCGTCATTCAGCGTAATAGAGCTTTAGATGTTAACATGGTTTTTGTTATATTAAAGTGTGACACTTAGCTAGTTCGTATATTACAAAAATATCAAATAACAAAAAATCTTTTGGAAAGAAATCCAAAAAATGTCTTCCAGTGTGATTAGCAGAACTCACATATAGCATGTCATTACCATTCAGGAATCTGACTTATTATAGGCCTATATTCACGAAATAAGTAAAACCTTTATAATTAAAAACAAAACAATTCGCTGAACGGTGTTAGAATTCCTACTATACATACAATATTATGGTAGAGTGAAATAAACATTGTTCTAAAAGCTACGTGCTTATTAAATTATCGTCAAATGATATCTTGCGACAAAATGTCCCACTGGCCAAAACGGCGTCGCCAAAACGTCACGTACCGAGATAACCCAACACACTTCCATTAATAATAAGGCTTGTTCTTAAGTCCAAAGATTAATGAGGAGTGCAGTATTTCACGTGGATAGGCAGCCCAGCGACAACCTACATATTCGTACACATTTGCGGATATATATTCATAGTAGGGACTCGATTATTAAAATTGATCATACATTCATACATAATTTTTTCCCGATTTAATTGTAATTCAATCAAAGGAAAGTTTAAAATTTGTAAAAAGGATTTATATAGATATATATAGTAAAAAAAAAGTAAAGTAATTAAAAACAACGTTAGCAGAGCGTGGTTTCGATCCACGGACCTCTGGGTTATGGGCCCAGCACGCTTCCGCTGCGCCACTCTGCTGTGTGCTCTAGAATATCTTGCTTTGCTACCCATTGGTTAAAAAAAAATAAAAAAATAAAAGCGTCATTGGAGCGGAGCGGAAGCGTTCGACTCAACCGCCCCTACCTAACAAGCCTCACCAGGATCCACCAATAGGACGAGAGCATATACCCGTGACCTCCGTGACCCTATGTCGAAGGTACCGATATATCCACCGTGAGGATGTGCGTCTGTGTTTTCATAATATAGCCTACTAGTCGACTTGAGGCGTAGCATACGCCGCCAATTTGCAGGGCCGGCCTTAGGCCACTGCAACCTATTCGACCGACTGCAGTGGGCCCCATGCTAATCCTAGATGTAAATTATTCAATTATACCATTTTATAACTTACAACAGATTTTCGCGGCCTCCTGATTTACCTGGAGCTCCTTGAAATCTCCTGAAATTGCAAAATATACACACAAAAAAAGTTCTGGAAATTTAAAAAATCTGTTTAAAAATTCATAAAAATCTCCTGAAATATAGACAAAATTGTCATTTTTGTGTGTCATTCAGTATGGAAAACGCCAATGCTACTTGCGATAAAAACAAACAAAAACGGCAATATAGATTACAACACCCGTTCTTGTGGAATCTTGTTAAAGAAGCTTCTCGCGCCTCAAACTAATGAAGAATTACTTGAGGTCAACAATTCTCGAAGATAGGAATGGTTAAGCCATGAAGAGAATTATTTATATATATATATATATATATATATATATATATATATATATATATATATATATATATATATATATATATATATATATATATATATATATAGTAAAGTAAAGTAAACTAAAGTAGAATGTGAAGCGTATGTAGTCTCCGTATAGAAATCAAAACCGTTTCACCGATCTTAATAAAACTTGGCAGAAATGTTCCTTGGGTACCAACTTAGACCGTAGTGTATGTATTCTAGCCCTAAAACAAACTTTGGACCCTCAAAAAATAAAATTATCCGACTCTATTAAAGCTATAGTATTTATGGATCTAGGCCATGGTTAACAATGTTGACATGAGAAAAGATTGAACGGATTTAAAGCTAGATCTAATTTTAAGAAATACACTTTGCGCAGATAGTTTTTTACTTTGACACATGAAATTACAAAAGAAGATCCATTGATTTCATTATATAATAAAATTAACCTTCAAATTTGTGTTTCAAAAGCATTTTTTACATAAATTAGTTCCTTATATTTGTGACTACAGATTTCCTGACGAACATTCTTTCATTAGACAATACCGTAATGTTACACATCTTTCCATTCCTAGGTCTAAAACTCTAATTCAACTCTAGGATGATATAACGTCTCTTCGCACAGATAGTTTTATACTTTAACACATGAAACTAATTATAGTCCATTCATTTCATATTTTGATCAAATTAACATTCAAATTTGGTTTTCTAAAGCATTTTTAATACATTCGTTTACGAAAGCTGCGAAGCCGTGTTGAGATAGGTCTATATTCATTCATGAATCACGTACTAAAAATTATTTCGTTTAATTGTTTACTAAACACTCTCAGTGACTATATCGACAGTGATACACAAGTAAAGACCCGCGGGTCGCGGGTAAAACATGTCTAGCATATATATATAGATAATGTCTTCTTTCCAAGTATTATTAACCAGCTTTTAGTTTTATTTCTAAGAAATCAAATGTTCAAAAAAAACGCTTGTCCTGAGTCCATAGATTAAGAAGGAGTGCAGTGGCTACATATTTTTTCCCACATTTAGAGCAGACATAAAGGTCGTCATCTGGTTGCCTTAAAACTATCTCATAAATATTTTAGTCTATTTTATTTATAGATTTTATATATTTTTAAAATTATAATTAATCAACCCGTACACATCAACTCAATGCACTAGTGTACATATGACTCCATTGAAACTCCTTGTCTCTCCACAGAACGGCATTGCGGGACCTTTCTGGTACGCTGTGGGCATCATGTTCAACATTTTTGTTTTCCCAATCCTTTCTGTCCAGTTCAAGACCAAAGCACCTGGTGCTAAAACATATCTACAGGTGAGGATCTACTCCATCATCTACTCCATCATCTATTCCATCATCTATTCCATCATCTATTCCATCATCTATTCCATTATCTATTCCATCATCTATTCCATCATCTATTCCAAACTTTTTTTAGATTAGTTTGTCCTGTTAGCTCTCATGTTTAGGTTTGTATTGTTATCACAGCGCCTTGAGCCTACATTTTGTTTGTTAACAGCGCTTTATAAATAAAATTATTATTAGTATAAACTCCATCATCTACTCCATCATCTACTCCATCATCTACTCCATCTTCTACTCCATCTACTTCATCATCTACGTATCATCTAGATCTACTTCCTTATCTATTTCATCATTTACTGCATCATTAACTCCATCATCTAGATCTACTCCATCATCTACTCCATCATCTACTTCATCTTCTACTTCATCATCTACTTCATCATCTACTCCATCATCTACTTCATCATCTACTTCATCATCTACTTCATCATCTACTCCATCATCTACTCCATCATCTACTATATTATCTACTCTATCATCTATTTAGAACTTCAACATTGACAGTTTTCTTGTTGTTACAGTTATTACCTTAACTTATCATTACAATTCTTTGGATTGAACTAGCAAAAAAAAAATGTGTAAAATAAAACGGATTAAAAAAATATTTAAAAAAAAAATGGACTGCTATACGAATAATGTATCAGATTCAAACCATCACAATTCAACTGCTACAAAACTAAACGAGGCATTATCAACCACAACAATTCAAGCATCTTTAAATCCACACATAACAAATTTAATTAAGCAATTTAACGGTAATTTAACCCATTCAACTGCTACCCGGCTAAACGAAACATATTAAAACATCACAATTCAACTGCTACCCGGCTAAACGAAACATTAAAACATCACAATTCAACTGCTACCCGGCTAAACGAAACATATTAAAACATCACAATTCAACTGCTACCCGGCTAAACGAAACATATTAAAACATCACAATTCAACTGCTACCCGGCTAAACGAAACATATTAAAACATCACAATTCAACTGCTACCAAACTAAACGAAACATTAAAACATCACAATTCAACTGCTACCAGGCTAAATGAAACATTAAAACATCACAATTCAACTGCTACCCGGCTAAACGAAACATATTAAAACATCACAATTCAACTGCTACCAGGCTAAACAAAACATTAAAACATCACAATTCAACTGCTACCCGGCTAAACGAAACATATTAAAACATCACAATTCAACTGCTACCAGGCTAAACGAAACATTAAAACATCACAATTCAACTGCTACCAGGCTAAACGAAACATTAAAACATCACAATTCAACTGCTACCCGGCTAAACGAAACATATTAAAACATCACAATTCAACTGCTACCCGGCTAAACGAAACATATTAAAACATCACAATTCAACTGCTACCCGGCTAAACGAAACATATTAAAACATCACAATTCAACTGCTACCCGGCTAAACGAAACATATTAAAACATCACAATTCAACTGCTACCAGGCTAAACGAAACATTAAAACATCACAATTCAACTGCTACCAGGCTAAACGAAACATTAAAACATCACAATTCAACTGGTACCCGGCTAAACGAAACATATTAAAACATCACAATTCAACTGCTACCAGGCTAAACAAAACATTAAAACATCACAATTCAACTGCTACCCGGCTAAACGAAACATATTAAAACATCACAATTCAACTGCTACCCGGCTAAACGAAACATATTAAAACATCACAATTCAACTGCTACCCGGCTAAACGAAACATATTAAAACATCACAATTCAAATGCTACCAGGCTAAACGAAAAAGACCCAGACCAGCACAATTCAACTGCTACACCCGTACCAGCAAGTCTCCACTATTGACTTCTGGAAAGCCAATTTGTTTGTAGTTAATCTCGTTCACACGGGCACAGCCTTCGGCTCATAACTTAACCAGGGGCGAAGACTTAAGCGACTTAAGCACACTTTTTTTTTCTTTAAACTTTTCTTAATTTAGTTTTTAAAGTTTTATTCGGGGGGGGGGGGGATATTTTGTTATTCTTTTAAAAATTTCAACAGTTACGTGTTAACATGTATTTTTTTTTTTTAGCTGTAATAGTTTTGTCACTTGTTGTTATTCCAGACATAAATAAAATTATTTATTTTAAAATTATTTGGGGAAACAAGATATTTAGTAAACTATTTTTAGGGCTATAACTGAAAAAAGAAAAGTAACTTGTGAAATGGGGAAAATAGCTATTAATGATATTGTATGTATCATTATTGCAAAGCTTAATTCAGCTCACTTTGTTTTGGTACAAATTTTGTTCAAGTTATTTCTCTCACTTTTCATTCTCGGAGGAAGTTGAAACTTTGCACAATTATTCAATGTTCATGACAACACACGAATCAGTCGAAAAATGAATCAATTATTTTATCAATTAGTCGTATTTAATTAATTAATGTCTTTATAGAGACAGTACTAGTTAAGGGGAGACAAGCCTTGTGTAGAGTATCAGGAAGTTGGCTAAAAATTTAAAACCAACAAAAGATAAGATTTATTTTGTGTTAAGTATTTGTATAGCTCAATGTAGTGGACAAGGTCCATACTATGTAGAGGCTGGAGACCTCGATTCAAATTGAGACTCAACTTTTTAAAAAATTACTTTTGAAAGGGCTCCAGATGACGCGTAGGACGTAATCATCTTCTTTTTTGAAGTAACGTCTGTATTATATAAGATACCCCTTTCCCCAAAACTGGTTTACAAAATAATAAATGAGCATGCTAAAAGCATGAGATTTGTGCTAAACCAAAACAGTAATCATACAACTATTTCCAATCGTACACATTTGTTATTGTCACTCTAGATCTATTACAAATTAATAACATGGTTCATCCAAAATAAATGATACAATTTCAGTCACTATAAGCTTCGTTTTTTTAAAGTATTTTTCTAAAAAATGTTTTCAATATATTTAAACTAATGTTTCATACTTCTAGATACTACGATGCTAGCGCCTATTTCAATAGATTCGATAAAAACATTGTTCTAAATCAGAGCAGTGTTTATATACATGCAGCTAATATACAGCTGAAAGTAAGGTTTCAATTCTGCTTTTGATATAAAGTATGATGTAACGTTTAGGGCATTTTGTAGAATTTTATTAAAAAATTACAATATGCTTAGCCGAAATATTTGTACAAATGTATATAGATCTATTTATCAATTGTGATTCACATGTTCCAATATTTAGCCACTGACACAATTTTTTTAATAGTCGTCTGTTCCAAAAGTGCTTTGTTTTCCCTTGAGTGTCACTCCCTAACGGACCGCACCCCAAGCACTACTAGATTGGGGCACCACACATGATTTGTCGACCGTCTTTCGTCTGATATTATTGTTAATTCTTCTTGTATTTGCATATAGTGGTAATTCTTCTTGCTGTGACTGATTGGACGTGACTGATGTTATTAATGTTTATAATGTAAAAGTATGACCCCAAAAAAACAAAGAAATTAATTCTCCCAGCATATGGTTTTTCTAGACACACACACAGAACAAGTAAACACATCTAGTCACTGTCTATCACTCAATAGCTCAGGGGTTCTCAACCTGTGGATCGCGACCCCCTTGGGGGTCGATTGACGATTTGCCAGGGGTCGCCTAAGACCATCGAAAATATGGATTGTTATTGTCTATTCTTCTATTGCTGTGGGGCGGGGGGGGGGTTGCGGCAGAGTGGGAGATTCTAAAATAGGGTCGCCGAGCTTAAAAGGTTGAGAACCGCTGCAATAGCTGGTTTCTCTAGACTCTAGACACATACACAGAACAAGTAAACACATCTAGTCAGTGTATATCACTCAATAACTTTTTCTCTAGACTCTAGACACATACACAGAACAAGTAAACACATCTAATCACTGTCTATCACTCAATAGCTGGTTTCTCTAGATACATACATAGAACAAGTAAACACATCTAGTCACTGTCTATCACTCAATAGCTGGTTTCTCTAGACACATACACAGAACAAGTAAACACATTTAGTCACTGTCTATCACTCAATAGCTGGTTTCTCTAGACACATACACAGAACAAGTAAACACATCTAGTCACTGTCTATCACTCCATAGCTGATCTAACTTAAGGCTCTAATCATAATTAATAATAATAAGTTAGTGTAAAGCGCTTGGCTTCCGAACCAAGTGGTTTCGTGTTCGAATCCTGATGAAGACTGGGATTTTTAATCTCTGTATCTTAGGGCGCCTTTGAGTCCACCCAGCTATAAATAATTGGGCAAAGGCGGTTGGTCGTTGTGTTGGCTACATTACACCCTCGTTAACTGCGGGCCACAGAAACAGATGACCCTTTACCATCTTCCCCATAGATCGCAAGGTCTGAAAGGGAACTTACTTTTTTTTTAATCCCGGAGAAAGTTACATAACAAAATCAATGCAAGTCTCAATCAAGCTTTATTTATAAACATACATATTACATATAACATTCATATAAAAATCCATTAAAAAAACATTCTGCGGGGAAGAAGAGGAAACCTTGCCTCAAATTCTGTTTGACTGCCCCAGACTTGCTGATCTCAACAGGTCTGGGAAACCAAAATTCTCGACCTGTATGGCGACATTTATGCACTGCGCAAAACAGCAGGGTTTCTGTCCAGGGCTTTTGCAAGAGAGCATTAGAGCCTCTCAAGCCCTCACTCAAATGGAGTTTGATGATGATGATGATGATGATATGATTGTGATCTATTTTGCTAATAATATATGTTCAGTAGAATGATTACTTACTATATAATATTGATTATTCTCTTTCTTTAATTGCTATGTATGAGCTTTTTACTTATATATCCCTCATTCTTTTGTTAATTAATTCCTGTCGTTAGACAGTTGCATTAGTTGTTGGCCTTAATTAACATACTTATTTGACGGACGGTCAAAGTGCCTGGGAAGACGAGCCAAAGACGTCACTTCGGATTGTTGACCTCAATGATATGAGATCTCTTTTGCCTGGTCATGCTTCCTCTCATTGACGTGGTGGTCCTGTGTTTGAATCCCGAATGCATTCAACCACTGGTCCAACATTGTTTGGACCAAATTTTTGTTCACGGTTAGACGGGATCCTTATTCCGAACGATGAAACTTAACTCTTTTTCTCCGTAATTATTTGTCCACGTTTCGATGGAATTCTTCTATTCGCCCATTAATATTTCACTTCCCTGTTATGATTAAGCTTCAAAAGATTTGCAGTTTGTTATGAGAAAATATTTTATTTGGTATATAAGTAAAGGGGAAGGCATGCTCTTTTTATATAACATAAAATAAAGTTTATAAAATTAAGCATTAATTTAATTTAATGAGGTCAAATCAACGATGGTATCGTCAATTAGGAGAGAATGACTTAAAGAAAAAGTAATATATTATTTATGATTAAAGAAAAAGTATAATATCATTTATGATTTTACTACTATAAAACTGTACAATAGATTCAATATACCTTCACCACCTTCAAATATCCCTTAGCCTGTTGGACCGTTGGGGCATCACACAAGATCTGTTGACTGTTTTACTCCATTCCTCTCTGTCTTTTACCTTGGATAAAATCTCCTACCCAGAATCAATATAATATAGGTTTTACGAAGCAAGTTAATATCAATAATGACGGTTATAATAATAATAATAATAATAATAATAATAATAATAATAATAATGCAGATCTGTCACATCACCAGAAAATTATTAATTGGAAACTGATAAAGGGACTACGCTGAATTTTGTTTCTCTTTAACGAAACTTGACCCTGGCAGTGCCAGAGAATATATACTCTTCGTTTCTAACATAATAATAATAATAATAAAAGTAATAATAATAATAATAATGGTACTAAAGCGAGATTTAAATATCTATTTGATTTGTTTTTAGAGATAAAGTGGCCTCCCTTGTTAAAAAAAAATCTAGCTACCTCCCCTGTTGAAACATTCCTCCCCCCCCCCCTTTTCCCCAAACACAGTCGACTCTTCAAATAGTCAAAAGGTACCTCAATGACCCTTCCGTTTGGATAATTACACTCGCCCCAGGTCGTTCTTTCCTATCCCCGTAGCCACCCGTCCCTAACGATTGGGGTCGCAGAACTCAAAAGACTATAGGAGGGCGTATATAACAAGCACGCTGCTACAGCAAACTACACACACAGTATATGCAATCCAGGCTACTGTAAACTAATTCTAATTTAGCGTATCTCTTTTTTACCAAATAATAACCTTAGTATTGACTCGAGGCAAGGGCCATACCATGTGACAATAAAAAGAGGTGTCGCGGATGAAATGTAGCAGATAATCTGCTGCAAGATGTGAGGCTTATGGATTGTAATATCATTTTCCCCCCTTTTTATTTTATTCTCACTCTTATGATACAGCTTTGTCTAGGTCTTCCTCTTGACTGACCATCTAGCGTCTCTACGCTCCAAGACTTATCCTATAAACGATATACTGTTTAATCACAAACCTTTTTTTTTTTCGCATCTGCTTTCTTACTTTGGCTTCAACCATACTTCAACGATGTGTTAAAAAAATCAGTTTCTCCTAATTTTTAAAGTTTAAATAAAAGAACATACACAAATATTACACGATTCAGAATAAATAAATGAATATAGTTTGTTAGTTAGATCTAAATCAAATTGACACTTAATCTGGCCTCTTAGAGTCAAGTAGAAGCTACTGCCATTGACACGCTGCACTAAAGTTCTTGTCTGCTTTTAATGAACTAACGTATTTTCTCCGTGTCTAAGTAACTTTCGTAAAACAGTTCATTCAGTCTCAATGGTCCCGGGTTCATTTCCTGCCCTCTGCCATCCCACATCGTCTAGATGGAGGTTTAGACTGGACATGTATACACATTTCACTCTGTAGGAACATCCGAAACATGTATAACATTTTTACAAAACAAGATTTGGGCTTCGTCTAATCTCTAATATTTCAATAGGATCTTTTTTTTTTTTTTTGACAATTAAAAAAAATAGAGACAAGAAATAATTCTATCGAGGGGGAGACAATGACTGGACTAAATATCTTCACAAACGTACACTTTTCATCTCTTGTTTACATGATTGTTATTAAAACCTTTTTCAAAATGTCAAATTATCGAGCTTTAATTTGAAATGTTAATTAAAAAAAAACACCATATAATTCTAATTATACACATTACAACGTACTGGAAGATATGGAAAATATGTATTTATACTGCTTTTCAAGTTTAACAGTTGTCTACGAATTATTTATACGTCATCTGCAGATGAGTTTGTGTTTTCAAAACGAGCTTAATATATAAATAATAACAGAATTATGTTACAACTAGAGTCAAGTCGAAGCCCTAAAATATTTTTTAAAATGTGTTTTGCATCATTGTTTTTATGTGGTTTTTTTTGTCTATTATCAGCCCTTGCTATTTGAAAAATTAATTTTGAAAAATATGTTTCACACTTATAATGTAAAAGTTAAAAACGAAATAATTTTATGTAAGAAACGTCTGGGAATTATTAGATAGTATTATTATTAAACAATTTGAAGTAATTGTATTACTGTAATAAATAATAATAAATTATTATAATTATACAAAATAATACTATTCAAATAGTATGACACCCAAAATGTATAACCTGTGAGACCCGGTAGTGTCGTTAACTACTACCATTGACTCCATACAGACACACTTTTATGTGATCGTTTATATAATGATCCTAACTATACTCATGATACTCTATGATACTTTATGACCCTTTTTGTTCTCAGATTATCAGAGCAAGGTTTGGAAAGAGAACCCACACAGTGTTTTGTTTTTTCGCAATTTTGACCAATCTTGTCATCACAATCGGAGTTCTATTGGCTGGCAAAGCTACTATACAGGTGGGCCTTATCTTATCTTATCATTTTAATTACTTTTTGTTAACTATGAGTCCTCTGCAAACAGCGCCTTTATCTGCACGAGTTCTGACAAAAAATGTGGAACAAATATCGGGCTATTCTTCTTCTTTATTACTTGGATTTCAAGGCATGTATTTGACTTTGCTTCTTATAAAAAGTGAGTGTCATGCGTGTTTAAGTTTATCTAGTCAGTTTTTTATTTAAATTGTTCCAACCTATTACATGTACTTCAAATAGCCAGATCATGTAGTAATATTTATTGTCTTTTTACAACTTGAAGAGATTGATTTCCGACATCTGTGGACTGGAATCTATTTGAACACATTTGCATGGTAGGAAACGTTGTATAAGATCAACCTTTCTAGAGCAAATCTAGGCTTAGGCGTAGGCATAGGTACAGGTGAAGCAAAGCTAAGGTGTAGGCATAGGTACAGGTGAAGCAAAGCTTAGGCGTAGGCATGAGTACAGGTGAAGCAAAGCTTAGGCGTAGGCATAGGTACAGGTGAAGCAAAGCTTAGGCGTAGGCATAGGTACAGGTGAAGCAAAGCTTAGGCGTAGGCGTAGGTACAGGTGAAGCAAAGCTTATGCGTAGGCATAGGTACGGGTGGAACAAGGCTTAGGCGTAAGCATCGATACATCCGGAGCAAGGCTTAGGCGTAGGTATTAGGTACGGATGGAGCAAGGCGTAGGTAAAGGTACATGTAGAGCAAAGCGTAGGTATTGGTACATGAAGAGCAAGGCGTAGGCGTAGGTACATGTAGAGCAATGCGTAGGCATATGTCCATGTAGAGCAAGGCGTAGGCATAGGTGCATGTAGAGCAAGGCGTAGGCGTAGGCGCCGATACAGGTGGAGAAAGGCTTAGGCGTAGGCATTAGGTACAGGTAGAGCAAGGCGTAGACAAGACATAGACACAGGTGGAGGATAAAGAGATTATAAAGTAAAAAGTAAAGTTCCCCTTAAAAATCTCTGTCTTCACCGAGATTCGAACCTGAAATTTCGTTTCATAAACCAAGCACTTTACCGCTCTGACTCCCAAAGAGAGCATATACTTGGTCTTCGCACATTTTCCTAGAACAGTAGATTAATAGATGGTGTAGCGTTGTGAAAGAATCCATATTGGCGCCCCAAACAATCATTATTTGATTAACATGTACATTAAAAAATAACACTACTTTACAGATAATGCAGCCGAAATGGGGCGGATATTTTATTTTAAAGTCATAGTTTCTCACTTGTAAATAAACTTAAATCTTTCAAACCCAGATATTTAAAAAAAAATCAAAGTTAATTATCTGGAAATATCCCCAGAAGGCAAAAAAAGATTAACTCTGTTAACACTTTGGCTCGTCTGATGAGGAATAGAAATATTTATTTTTGTTACTTAAGTAAACTGAAAAATTCAAAATTTAAAGTATTCATTTTTTTATATCTGGGGTCTTTGTGTCAATGTCAGGCCCTTGAGTTCAACTCTGATTTCTTAGCACTACTCTCCGTTGGCGTGATTTCGCATAAGAATTCAAAGCACGAATTACCAAAACCAAATGTCGTAAGTTCGAATCCTGTTAGAAACTGATTTTATGACGACTCTGATTTCTGTAACGCTCTAGATATAACCAACACGTGCCGCGATAAGTAATTCACTTTGGTCGTTGTGCTGGCTACATGACACCCTCTTGAAACTTGACACTTTCAGCATGAGAACATTGATAGAAAATCCTTTACTTATACCTTTACCCATCCTTAGTCTGTTGGACTGTTGGGGCACCATGCAAGATTTGTCTCCATTCCACTCTGTCTTTTGCCTTAGAACCTCATTCAGTGGCATTCTTTTATGTTGATTCTCATCATTTCTCTCTTTTTTCCTGGTACTGTTCCCTGAAGGAAGGTCCTTGCTAGCCCCGAAGACCTTGTTATATGGCCATAAAGTTTTAGCTTGCGTTTTTGTTTTTTACGATAGTTGGTAAAATCCACCGGCCGAATATATTTTACACGGAAAATAAAAAAAATAAATATATAATCCACAGCTGTAACCTAATTTTCAAGACTTATTTGATATTTCCTTTACTGTAAACAGCCGACAGATTAATTAAAGATATCTTAGTGGCTCAGTGAAGTTTGTTGAGTTTGTTGACCAAACGCTGTTTCTGAATTGATTTTTTTTTTCATTTAACCCCGACCTCGTTCTAGTAGCTATGCTGGCAGCGAGACTTCTATCGTCAAGGGTCAGGGGTCAAGGCGTGATGTGTATGCATGTTTAGGTTTAATTTTTTTAAAAATGATATCATAACATGTTGTAAGTCTATAATCAGTTTTCACTTGTCAGCGTATTGATGTAGCATAATAATGGCGACCAACCAGATAATATACACCTCTATGGGAGGCGCGGTGGCTTGGTGGTAAAATGCTTGGCTTCCAAACCGAGGGGTCCCGGGAAAGTAAAGGCGGTTGGTCGTTGCGCTGGCCACATGACACTCGCTCAACGTGAGCCACAAAAAAAATTGACCTTTACATCATCTGCCCTTTAGGTATAGTTGGTCTGCAATGGGCGATTTCTGTTGTAAGGATAGGATTGTACTCTGTGATTGGGGCTGCGTACTCGAGAACTTACTTTCAAAGATTTTCTGTTGTAAGGATAGGATTGTACTCTGTGATTGGGGCTGCGTACTCGAGAACTTACTTTCAAAGATTTTCTGTTGTAAGGATAGGATTGTACTCTGTGATTGGGGCTGCGTACTCGAGAACTTACTTTCAAAGATTTTCTGTTTGATTTGTTTTTGTCGAGGCTAGGAGCACGACAAGTAGTTTGAGCCCCCAGTAGATACATGTCCATCATGACACGCTAAGAAGTCCTAGTTATTATGATCTACCAGTAACACATACTTATTTTTAATTAATGTATCGAGTTGAAAATTCGCACGTCAACACGTTTTCCGTGACAACACATTCTCGTAACGTTTCATGAAGATCACCTCAATAGTTATTTGAATATTTAACATTCTATTTACCGTTAAAATGTAGTGTTCCATCTTCTAAGTGGAAGTAACAATTATAGTGTATTTTTTTTTTCTTTTTAGTGAGTAAATTACCCGCTAGACCGGTACCCAAATAGACCGGTACCCAAATAGGCCGGTACCCAAATAGGCCGGTACCCAAATAGGCCGGTACCCAAATAGGCCGGTACCCAAATAGGCCGGTACCCAAATAGGCCGGTACCCAAATAGGCCGGTACCCAAATAGGCCGGTACCCAAATAGGCCGGTACCCAAATAGGCCGGTAGGGTCACTGAAAGGGCCGCATTAATGCAACTATGAAACGTATTAAATTGTTAAAGGTTTAATTTTATTCTCTTATAAAATGGGCCCTCTAAGGGTCGTGTTTTTTTTTTTTTTTAATCTTTTACAGACATGTTCAGAAATAATGTAACAGCCTACATCCGTAGACAGTGCTACTAGTAGGCATTATTTTTTTTAGGGCCTACACACTTAGCGATTAAAACATATGGCCTTTATTTTTTATAAGGATAGAGAGTTCACTGTATGCATGCATACAGTTATCGATACATAACGAAACTTAACATAATGACTTAGAGGACAGGTAGTCCTAGAAATGGATGTCCAGCATATGATACACAAATTGTGGGCCGGAGTGCCTGGAATGGTTATGGGGGTTTCATCCTTTTAGTGCCTACACACTTGGCGATTAAAAAAGAAAAATAAGACCTGTATTTCTTATAAAGATTAGAGCATACATACAGTTATCGATACATTATCCAACTTAACTTAATGGTTTTGAGGACCTAGAATTGGATGTCCATCATATAATATACAATTTTGTGGGGCCGGATAGTATAGAAATGCCTGGGGTGAGTTTTGACACCCAGTACGCCCCTGGTGAGTATTTGTAATATTCTTTGTGCATGTGACCGCCCCCATGCAAAGTCTTTCGTCACTATGTTATTAAAGTATTAATAAAGAATTGGATCGGTTAAATAACAATATATTACTTATTTCTTATTAGGAGCTGAGACAAGGAAGTAATATAGAAAATACAAAATTACATTAACAATTCCCTATTATGCCTACTTCTGCTGTTTTTTTGTTTTTTTTATATATATATAACTTCCAAACCGATGCATGGTAATCGCTCTGCATTTAAATCATTAAAATACTGATGCAACGAGTTGAGACTATTGGGAAAAAATATCAAAGAGAGGTAAATCAATAAAAGTAAAATAATTGTCATATATAAGATTATCCCCCTTAACATTTTCAATCCTGTTTACACATCTCTTAAACTCGTCGAGTGCAATGCATGATGCATAGTAGGGAAGATTTTCTGTGTGCTGGAAAGCACCGCGTCACGGGCAGGATATGTCCCACGGGCCGTAGTTTGTGAATCAACGCAACCAGTAGACTAATGATGGAATTGTCTTGTAGTCGAACAGGACAATGAAGGAGCATTTTATATCAAATGAATGGGGGGGGGGGGGGGGGTAATATCAAAGCTATATGTTTACTTTAACGATTTAAGGAATACTTTTTATTCAAAAATAAATGTTTATGCTTTAATTACTGAGTTTTACAAGACACTCCACACACAATTAACACATACACTACACAAGGGCCGGCCTTATGTAATTGGAAGCCCCTGTCAAAGTAAATTAGGTGACCCCAAATTAAACGCGAAAAAAAAAATAAGCACCGAAAAAATACGATTTCGACACTCATAAGAATGAAAAAAAAACAATAACAAGGGTTTTCTAATATAAGTAGTCTAACACGTATATTTAAATAGTTACATTTGTAAATAAACCTTGAGTCATAGCAGAGGCTTAGAGCTTGGCTATTGGACGTAGTTCTCTGTTATATTTGAGATTGGATAAAAGTTTCGCAATGTATCTAGTCCAGTGCGATGCCCCCACCAATCGGAGGCCAGTGGCATAGCTAGGGTGGCGGGAGTGGTTGAGAAAAATTGAAAATTCCCCCGGTACCCCACTTGAGGTGGACCCCAAACGAGTGTTTTTTTTACATTAAATATTACTCAAATTGCAGGGACCCCCAAGTGATGGAACATTCCTTGCTTCGCCCCTGTTGGCAACTGAATAGTTTGCCTAAGCGTAAGTCCGGCCCTGACTACACACACACGTTGTTGAAGTCCACTGTATCGTCTAATAATATCTCGTCTCTTTCAGTCTTTGACAAAAGATGCCTCGGACGAGTTCGTGGTTCTCATCATGGCTGCGTTGTTCGGCTCGTACTCTCTGATTGGTGGACTGGGGACTACTTTCTACGTCTCCTACTTCAACGCCTGCCTTGTATTCATACTCTTCATAGTCTTTGTGGTCAAGATCCTCCACAACACCGACGCCGAGTTTGGCAGCACCAAGAAGATGTTTGAGTCTATCACCTGCCTGACAGGCCCAGACGACAACGCCAACAACAGGTCAGTAGAAAAATGCCGGAAATGAAGAAATGGATCTCCAGCAATTGTACTTAATTGTAGTTATGAAAGTAGCTTAGCTAAGAGAGAAAAAAATCGATGTACTCCTGGACTCTGGACAGCCCTAAAATCCCAAAATTCAATTTCCCAGTCTTCACCAAGATTCAAACCCAGAACCCAAGGTTTCGGAAGCCAAGCGCTTAACCACTCAGCCACCGCGTCCTAGTAAGTAATATATCTTGTATCAAATAAGACAGAAGGGGAGGGGGCAGTAACAAAAGAGACAGAGATTTTGTCTTGCGATTGCATTTTCTGACTGAGTGTTTGTCTTACAATTGCTTGTGGTATAGCTCGTCTTCCATGCTATTATAACAAACAAACTGGCGCTTTGGTTCCATTTTTTTGTGTGGACATAGTTTAGGGAGGGAAAGGGGGGGGGGTATCTGGTAGAATGTTTCCATGCTGTCTCTTCGTGCGAAGCAAACACAACTCAGATTGAGTCAAATATAAATACCTGGTCTACACCGGGATTCGAACTCCGGCCCCCAAGCCTTCTTTGTTATGCCACTCAGACACACATCCCACAAGGTAAGGATAGGGAGATAAATGCAATTTAAATAAGAATTGTTGTTATTTCAAGGTAGAGACATGTAAACTTTTGAGTAAATCTTTCTGCTGTTTTCGTTTATAATCTTCTTATCTTATATAATACAGACGTTATTTCAAAAGGAGGACGATTACGTCCTACGCGTTATACATCTAGTCATGCATGTTAATCAATTATTTAAATTCTGCCAAGTCACTGGTTTTCCTGGCTAGCTCAGGCAACTCATTCCATGCCCTAATAGCACTAGGGAAGAAGAAGTACTTTTACCATTTTGTCCTAGCATATCATTTTCTTCTGTATTCTTTTTCTGGTTCACAATTCTGCGCCTTGCTTTTTTTTCCCTTGTTTCTTCAATTCAACAATATAATGTGTCCTTTGGTTCTGTCTTGTGAGTGTCTTCTTATTGTGCCTTCTAATTGTTTCGTGTGACTGTCTTGCAACTGTGTCTTGTGACTATACATTATTTGTGTCTTGTGGATGTATCATGGGGATGTTTTCTTTCTGCATATGCGTTTTTATAGCTGCTTCATCTTGTGATATAGTTTTGTAACTGTCTTTTGGGTGTGTCTTATGACCGTAGCTTGTGATAATGTCAAGTATTGTGTTTATGTTAGTCATGTTTGATCTTTTTTCGAATTCTTTTATTTTTTGGTTTCAGTTTCTTAACCTTCAGATCTTGGGGGGCATTCATGTTCGGAATCATTGAGATATTTGTGTCGTCTGCTGTCACATACTGTGACCAGGCATCGTGGCAGAGCAGAATAGCAGCTAAACCAGTCCAGGTAAGATTTCCCTACGATACACAGACATACATCATTAGTTATCAGAAACCAAGTATTGAAAGCTCGACATTCAACATATAAAATTTTAAATCGAATCAATATTGAGTAATCGAAATCCAACCAATAAAAAGCATTCTTTATAGAATCAACATCGATACTTTGATACTGGACTAACATTGAGTAATCGAAATCGAACGAACATTGAGCTTTAGCAATGGGGCCAGCATTGAATCTTTGAAATGAAATCAACTGGGCTTAATTTGGGCCCTCACAAAGAAATGTATACTCGGGGCTTTTAAGTTTGGATATTCAACGATTTGGATTCAATGTCGATTTAATCTTTGTCGAATTACAAACATTTTAAGCTTCTGGCATTTATGACTCTGCGATGGGTTTCTTGTATTCACTTTTGTCACGATTCGATACTGTGACCAAATTCGACCTGTTTCTAGAAGCCTGGGTCGGGTCATAGAAGTCCAGAGCAAACACGGTAATTATAATCATCCAATCAGGGAAAGGGGTCAGGGAAAAATAGAAAAAACGTAAGTTTCTAGATGATCACAGTTAATAAAATATTTAGAATGGAATATTCTATGATTCTGGAAAGTACGGTTTAGAAAAGTATAAACTAGGCGAAAGTTAGTTAGTTGGGGTCCTCGCCTTGTGACGGTCTTTGTTTAGTAACGGTCTTATGTTAGAATGAGTTTAAACATTTACGGGTCTATTCATTGAAGTTATATTAATTGAGGTTGTATCTTCAAGTTGTTTTAAATGATAAGTTATATCAGTTGAAGTTATGTTAGTAAAAAAAAATAATTAATATTATCAAGAGGTTAAAGTCAAGTCAGCATCGAAGTGAAAGTCTAAGGATATGTTTTGTTTGGAAGAACTTTAATAAAGAAGTGTGAAGAGAACACAGATGTTTCGTCAGTTTATTATCAAGTTGTTTCTATAATCTCCGGCAAGATGATTCTGTTTGAAGAAATACCAAGCAATAAATAAACAGGAAATCATCACAACTTTCACCTATCCCTTATTCTGATTTCACGGGCAGAATGTGGCCCGCGTTCCGTAGTCCGCGCAACACGTTTGTAAACAAATTCAAGAAATTAGAACACATTTAGGTTTTGTTTACTACTATCAATGTTGTGTACGTCCTTAGGGCGTGTGGGGCTTTATCCTGGCTGGATTCATCTGGTTCTCAATACCCAATGTCATGGCAACAACAACCGGAATGGCCTACCTTGCGCTCAGTTCTGAAAACGGGTCCCATTTTTTGGATTCTTTTCAGATAGATGAAGGTAATAAACATTATTGGCGTAGATTAAGTGCCTTACTTATAGTAGAAAACAGAGGTTAAAAATATCATTCTAGAATAAGTGTTTCAAATCTTTCCACAGGCCTAGTGACGCCGCTGATCGCTGAGAAAATTCTCGGGTCAGCAGGTGGTATCCTCATCTTGACCATGGGGGCCATGGCACTTATGTCCACTGGGTCCGGAGAGGTGATGGGCCTTTCATCAGTTATCGTCTACGACATCTTTCAAACTTACATTCGACCGTTCAGGTAGTGTTTAAGTTCTGTGGTATATTCACGAGTTGTTGTTTTTTTTCGAATTCAGTTTTTATTTCAATTTTTTTTCACGTGGAGATCTAGGTGGGAGTTGTTCCCCTTTTTAAAAAAAAGTTTTTTGTTTTTTTTTCATATTAATAATTCAGGAATGCATGTAGTATCAAGGTTATAAAGGAAACAACATTTTCAATTACTCTTTTATTGGAGTAATAAATGAGCTCCTGAATACTGTGAGGAGGAACGCTGAGCTGATTCGGTTCTATTGTAAGACATGACTCACTTTCAAAACTCTTCCTTCAAGGTCCAGTGGAGGGAACAGGAAGAAAAGCTGACCGGACGACGTAAAAATATGGACCAGTGTCTCTCTTGATACCCTGCTTAGAACAGCTGCTGACCGGGACAAATGGAGATATTCGGTTACGCGAACTGTTACAGCACCCTCACGACCAAGGTCAAGGTGAAGATGGGATGAGATGAATTTTAAAAATTAAGAAACAAAACAAAAACACAAAAAAAACAAAACAAGCAAATAAACAAAAACAAAAACAGAATGATAGGCAAGTGAAATCAGTAAAGAATTTTTATACATTGTATTCTCTATTTTATGTGATGAAAAGATGATAAGAGTTGTGTGTGTCCAGTACAAATCATCATCATCAAACTGAAATCCTCTCTTGAAAAAGCCCTGGACGGAAACTATGCGGTTGTAGGGGTAATTAGTAATGTACGGCTAAATTCAATAACCGGATGTTGTTTTTAATTCCTCTCTCTCTCTCTCTCTCTCTCTCTCTCTCTCTCTCTCTTGGGCCTACTTGTGACAACTAGTATTAAAAGTATAGAAAACTTGATTAGCGTTAATCAAGAATAGTGAACAAAAGATGAAGAGATGCACATATATCAGTTTCTTTTAGCTCCATAACAATGTCCTATATTGGTATGAATTTTAACTCAACTAGAACTCGGAGCTAAAACTCTAATTTCGCCCTAAAGATCAGAAACAAAGTGCCGTATTTACCCCTTCCTACCACCCTGAAAAATTATTGTGTTTTCTTTTTTTCAAGCTGCTGATTTTCTGTTTCTAGAAACCACCTCCTGCCCCACCATTGTGTGCTGTGTGGGAAGACGAGGAAAGGGCTGGAGCAGACCAGCACCGCCAACAACTCTCACACCCAGAGGAGTGAGCTATGTGCCTGTGTAGACGCCACCAACTGCAGGATCTGCGCCGAGGACGTAGCGAAAGCCAAAGAAACTAGCCAGTACTATTTAAAACAACCGTACTCATGCGTGACCCACGGGCGCTACAGGTTCGTGTCTCTCTCTCTCTCTTTTCACTAGGTCAAAAGAGATTTGTGGCTCCCTCCCTTTCCCCAGGTCTACAGGTTTGTGGCTTCCTCCCTTTCCCCAGGTGTACAGGTTTGTGGCTCCCTACCTTTCCCCAGGTGTACAGGTTTTGTGGCTCCTTCCCTTTCTCCAGGTCTAAAGGTTTGTGGCTCCCTCCCTTTCTCCAGGTCTAAAGGTTTGTGGCTCCCTCCCTTTCTCCAGGTCTACAGGTTTGTGGCTCCCTACCTTTCCCCAGGTGTACAGGTTTTGTGGCTCCTTCCCTTTCTCCAGGTCTAAAGGTTTGTGGCTCCCTCCCTTTCTCCAGGTCTAAAGGTTTGTGGCTCCCTCCCTTTCTCCAGGTCTACAGGTTTGTGGCTCCTTCCCTTTCTCCAGGTTTACAGGTTTGTGGCTCCTTCCCTTTCTCCAGGTGTACAGGTTTTGTGGCTCCTTCCCTTTCTCCAGGTTTACAGGTTTGTGGCTCCTTCCCTTTCTCCAGGTGTACAGGTTTGTGGCTCCCTACCTTTCCCCAGGTGTACAGGTTTTGTGGCTCCTTCCCTTTCTCCAGGTGTACAGGTTTTGTGGCTCCTTCTCTTTCTCCAGGTTTACAGGTTTGTGGCTCCTTCCCTTTCTCCAGGTGTACAGGTTTGTGGCTCCCTACCTTTCCCCAGGTGTACAGGTTTTGTGGCTCCTTCCCTTTCTCCAGGTGTACAGGTTTGTGGCTCCTTCCCTTTCTCCAGGTTTACAGGTTTGTGGCTCCCTCCCTTTCTCCAGGTCTACAGGTTTGTGACTCCCTCCCTTTCCCCAGGTGTACAGGTTTGTGGCTCCTTCCCTTTCCCCAGGTGTACAGGTTTGTGGCTCCTTTCCTTTCCCCAGGTCTACAGGTTTGTGGCCCCTTCCACTTCTCCAGGTCTACAGGTTTGTGTCTCCCTCCCTTTCCCCATGTCTACAGGTTTGTATCTCCCTCCTTTTCCCCATGTCTACAGGTTTGTGGCTCCCTCCATTTCCCCAGGTTTACAGGTTTGTGCCTCCTTCCCTTTCCCCAAGTCTACAGGTTTGTGTCTCTCTCCCTTTCCCCAAGTCTACGGATTTGTGGCTCCCTCCCTTTCCCCAGGGCCATTTACCGGTACACCTACATTCTTCTCTATTCTCATTTAACCTTGACATTTAAATTTCTAAACGCCTGCTTAAATCGTTCAAGTCTCTGCACGTGCCTTGTTCTTCTTTTAAGCACACTAGGTTGGATTATCTTCTCTTCCTTACACTGCTTATCTCTTTCTCATCGCCGTGTATGTGAGGTCAAGAGTTAGGCATTATACGTACATGTTTCAAGGTTTATTTCGTGTTAGGTACTTGAGAAGTTTGCTGTCATGTTGTCTAATAATTCTCAAATATCTTTTAAAAAAAAAAAAAAGATATTCTTCCAGCAGTAACCAATAATAGGTCTATTTAAATAGCTTCTGTATTATATAAGAATAAAGTTGTATATAGTGGCCACATTTATATTACATTGTTTAGAAGATTTTTAAGGGAAGTCCTACATTTCTTTGAAGAGCAAATTGACACTTTTTTGTTATGGTAATTTAATATAGTAATCGTGTTTACAATAATTTAATTTCGATAATTTTCCGTCTATAACAGCGGTTCTCAACCTTTTATGCTCGGCGACCCCTTTTTACAATTCCCCACTTAGCCGCGACCCTCCCTTTCCCCCCCCCCCCCACAGCATTGAAGAATAGACAATAACAATCCATTTTTTTAATGTTCTTTGGCGACCCCTGGCAAATTGTCAATCGACCCCCAAGGGGATCGCGACCCACAGGCTGAGAAACCCTTTTCTATAACCTTTATTATTACGGATTGAGTCAATGCTATTTTATGAAACTACAATATAGTTTTTGAAACTTTTAATGGTTGGGCTTAAAGCGTAGAACAAAAATATGGGATATCAGGGGAAAAAATGCATGTAGATATAGCCAGTAAATCCAAATCTGTTGTAATCAGTAATTAAAATTTTGTGTTTTAAATTACATTATCAAAGTCTTTAAACATGAGCTTTTGATTATTTCCCTTGTCTATGCTGCAGACAGTATATGGACTACTTGTTTGACTTCAAGAACTGGTGCATCGTCTGGGTCACCGTGTCCATGGTACCCCTGGGCCTGATAGTCTTTCACTCCGGCATCAACCTGAACTGGATTTTCTACTCCGGGGCTACGGTGACCATCCCTTGCTTCCCCCCAGTCGTGCTGTCCATCATCTGGGTCAAGGCCACTGGCACGGGGCTTATTGCAGGCAAGTGACTGGTATGGAGTGTGTCCAATGTGACTATGAAGACAGGGAGCATTGATTGTTTAAATTGTTAAATGATGAAGAAAGGACTATTAATTGTTAGTTTTGTAGAATGTTGCAAGATAAACGGCACTGTCGTAAGCCCGTGTTAAGTACGTGAGACTATTCCAGAATGCCAGAGTGAAAGGACGTGGTTTGGTTATTAGATTTGTTATTTCATTTCAACTCAAGTTTAATTTCTCTACATTGCAATGAAAATTAATATTTAGTTTTGTTCACAAACAAAGTATTTCAACCTTTATAAGTTAAAATACAATACCCCTACAGCGGCTTAGTTGTCTGCTAGTATTTCTGTACTACAAGCCAACGACCGTCAACTAGAGTCAGCTATGAGATTAGCGTAGAAGTAAATTATTATTATTCTGTTGATGTTGTAGATTTGTGTTGCGATGTAACTCCAGACAGCTGAAGTTACTGTTGGTGTTTGGGTGGGGACAACAATCTTCTATCTCTAAGCACTAAGTTTAGTGACCTAACCTCAAAGTTTTGCCGGGGATATTAGAATCGTTAAAAAAAATATTATACATAAGGAATAGAATGATTAAATAATCCAAGATGAAATAATCAAATACCTTACACACATACAAAATTCCAATATACAAAAAACAATGCACAATATAATCCAATTCCGAAAATAAAATACGCAGAGATAACTTAATGTTGAACTTCGAGCTTCGAACTCTTTTTCCTTATCAATGATGATCATTGTCAGGTCTTAAGT
>JAZGLO010005113.1:0-13949 GCA_036873155.1 Biomphalaria sudanica
TATATCATGTTTATCTTGGACATGAACTTCATGACCAATCGGTCCATTTATTTACCATACTATAATGTAACTATACTAGACTATAGTCTACTTCAGTTTAATAATTAATTATAGTCTAGATCTAAATTTAAAATAATTTCATCTATAAAAATTCTAACAAAGTAAAACTGACGACTTTTATTAATTATTAATTAACCACCTTTTTCTTTATTATATGATGATCTACGTATAGATCTAATTCTAGATCGTAGTTCTAATCCCTGCAAAGTCAAAATCATCTGGGTTTCTTTGCCTTTGACTCTCACAGATTCTCTCATGATAATTTCTTCATTCATTTTTAAACAATATCATGTATATCATAGAATATCTGACTTCTCCTGATCCGGCCGACTTGTTGTTGACAAAGTAAAAAAAAAAGCAGAATGATCTCCCTTGTCTATAATAATCGTAGTGACCTGGTTGAATGATTTTTCGGATTTAAAATGATTGTAGTGTTTCACATGACAAAGCAAACCCAGTTGCGACCTACACATTTTCCTGCAATCATGCAGACAAAGAGATTGTCCGCCGGCTTCTATTTAAGTTTTCTTTCCGTCTTCTGCGCCTGTTTTCCTTTGGGTCTCAAATGTATGACCCGCAGACTTATGAGAGCTCTCCTATTGTCTCTTTCAGATGCCATCTGGTGCCAGCAACTTTCCTCTATGCCATTGAGGGCGAAATTGCCCTTGAGTTAATCTTTATAGGGCCCCTCTGTTATGCCGCCCTGATTTTAAGCTCGCTAAAGAAGATCGCACCTTTGGCATGCGGTCGTTTCCCATACAGTATAAGTGACAACGTCTGACCCAGCGCAGCTATTGAATGGTAATTAGTGGTTCTATACTGTCCACACCGGCCTCCAGGGGACATAGTTAAAATTATTTGTCATGTAGTCTTGCCAGCATAATTATACTGATTATGGAGCGTTGTTCGGCGCACTGGGCGGCACGATGTATCCACAAAGATCTGTCACTGGCAATGTCCGAAGCCTCTACCCACTTGCTATCCACTGCTCTTGGGTCCTCCATGAGTGGAGGTGCCGCCTCCATGTGTAAAAGTGTGGCGCCACGTAATATGAGGACGTGCGCTTTCCTTGTTGGCCTCCATGCATTAGCGGATCCAGAACTTTGATGCGGGAGGGGGGCGATTTTTTCCAAACCCTAACCCTAACCACCCGGTAAGCCCTAACCCTGTGCATAAACGCGCGTACAGCATATATATATATATATATATATATATATATCCCCTTTAATGCGACTATATATATATATCATGGGCGTAGCCAGGATTTTTTTCGGGGGGGGGGATCCCCGTGTGTGTGTACATAATTAATCTTTATTACATTCTGACCCTTTCGGAAGACGTTTATTGTGCCCTAGAATAGGTTCTTCCTGGAATTAGTGCAAAAACTTGTAGACTCCCCGCCCTTGCTAGAAAGGGGGTCTGGGGAATCTCGCAGTGCTCCCCCAGCGAATTCCCGCCGCCGAGCACTATTTCTGGTATTGGGGGGGGGATCCCCGTGTGTGTGTACATAATTAATCTTTATTACATTCTGACCCTTTCGGAAGACGTTTATTGTGCCCTAGAATAGGTTCTTCCTGGAATTAGTGCAAAAACTTGTAGACTCCCCGCCCTTGCTAGAAAGGGGGTCTGGGGAATCTCGCAGTGCTCCCCCAGCGAATTCCCGCCGCCGAGCACTATTTCTGGTGTTACGTATCTAGGCATTGTTTTTTTTCTTCTTTGACCTGTTGCGGTCGAGAGACGGGTAGGTTGTCTGCCCCTTGTGTAATAAGTTTTTTTTTTATTCGTCAAGCCACACAGACAGTGACCGGTCCTTGACCTGTGTGTGTACCTCTGGTTGAAAGGAGGGTGTTTTTTTTTCTGTCTCTTTGAAGAGCGTTCTAGATCTGGGTGTTGACGACTTTCTGTTCTAGAATATACTGGATATCGACGCGCGGTAGATTATATAAGACCGCTCGCGTAACGTTGACAGACAGACATACGGAGACAGCCGTGGGACAGAATAGCGGAGACATTGCGCGACCCGTGCGTGGTATGCCACTTGATCGTGTAAGTTTTTTTTTTTACAAGGCCTTGCTTGCTTGTATTTGTAATTACATTTTCAAACTCTTGTATTGTAATATTTTTACATGCCATTTTTGTAAAAGGGTTTTGGTCAACACATCAAGTCTGTATTGAGTAAATGTTTATGTTTCTTTCTTGTAACTTTATATTTGATTAAACATTAAGTTGATAGTTTACCTTCCGATTTCTTGTGTCATTTTTTTTTGTTATTCATTGTAAGTCTTTGATTAAATTCAGACTTAAGATAAGTGACACAACTCCTTTTCTATTGTCACGTTCCCCTAGGCAAGCCATTTTAAAAATTAGAATTCAATTCGTAATACGTGACAAAAGAAGTTTGAGGGCTTTCGTCCGGGATATTTTTCTGAACCTATTTTCGTCTTACTTGAGTAATTTTGTAAAGGCGAAGTTGACTTTAACAAAATTTTTTTTTTGGTTCAAAGAGTCGGAAGTAAAGTATCAATAGTATTGACCAAACTCTTAAGGTTTTTTTGTTGTACTGATTTTGTACTGTATATTTACATTGTATACATTTTTTTTTGCTTGTAATAGTTGTTAGTTAGTCATGGATATTCAGGTTTTTCTTGCAAATCCCTCTGTGGAAGAGCTTGATGCTTTTACTAGGAAGGAACTGGTCCTTATTTCTAAACATTTAGGGTTAAAAATAAAATCAAATGCCCTTAAACAAGAAATCAGAGATAACATTGTAATCCATTATGTAGACGAGGAAGTGTTTTCTGAAGACCTTTTAGAAACCCTTAGACCCGATGAGGGTAAATCAGATTTAGAACTTCAGATAAAATTAAAACAAATGGAAATAGAAGCCCAGAAGGAAATTAAACAAAAAGAATTAGAGCTTGCAGCGGCTAGAGAGCAGAAAGAAATAGAAATGAAATTACAAATAGAGTTAAGAAAATTAGAGTTAGCTGCTAATGTAAGACCAGATTCTTCCCCTGCCAGTCATACTGCTGAAGCAACAAAATTTTTGAAAATAATTCCACGCTTTAATGAAGCCACAATTGACAATTATTTTCCACAATTTGAACTTGCTGTGAAAAATTTTAATGTACCTGAAACTTTGTGGCCCACTTTGCTGCAAACAGTTTTGACTGGTAGAGCTGCAGAGGTATTTTGTTCTTTGACCATTGAACAACAAAAAGATTATAATGTTGTTAAGGCCTTAATTCTTAAGGCATATGAACTTGTTCCGGAAGCTTACCGAAAGCAGTTCAGGGATTGTCGCAAATCGGATGGCCAAACCCATGTAGAATTCCTGCGGGAAAAGGAGCGACGCTTTGAGAAATGGCTCACTTCCAGGGAAATCGGCACCGACTTAGAAAAATTCAAGAACCTAATGCTGATGGAAGAGTTCAAGAGTTGTGTGCGGCTGGACGTCCGTACGCATATAGCTGATCGTGGCGAGGAAGATGTGCACAAGGCTGCAGTGTTGGCAGACGATTATATAATATCACATCAATTTGCCAAGTATACGACGGATGTCAAGCCAAAACAAGTCAAACAGCCTGAGTCCACTGCTAGCAACTCCATCAAGAACAGCAGTACAAATGACAGAAAACCTACTACAAGTAAAGCTACTTGTTCCTACTGCAAACGAGAAGGCCATAAAGTTGACGATTGTTGGAAATTGAGGAAGAGAAACGAAAAAGCTCCTTCAAAAGTCAGCGCTTGCACAGTACAGTGGTCGTCGAGGTCTATTCCCTCATCATCAAGCCATATCAAGAATACCTCGACACCACCTGTTTCAAATGTATTGACTGTACAAGACTCTCCGAAAATGTCTCCACGGTGTTCAAATGACTCAACAGCGAGTTCTTCAAATTCATCTTTACGATGTTCCAATGACTCAAACAAGAGTTTTTCAAATACATCAAGCCGATGTTCCAATGACTCAAATAAGAGTTTTTCAAATACATCAAGCCGATGTTCCAATGACTCAAACAAGAGTTTTTCAAATACATCAAGCCGATGTTCCAATGACTCTATCCAGAGTTCCCATAAGACATTACCCCGATGTTCCAATGACTCTATCCAGAGTTCCCATAATACATCACCCCGATGTTCCCATGACTCTATCAAGAGTTCCCATAAGACATCACCCCGATGTTCCAATGACTCTATCCAGAGTTCCCATAATACATCATTCCGATGTTCCCATGACTCCATCAAGAGTTCCCATAAGACATCACCCCGATGTTCCAATGACTCCATCAAGAGTTCTCCAAATACATCCACAAGATGTTCTACTGACTCAAGAAAGAGTTTCTCCACTGCGTCTCCTAAAGATGTCAATGACTCCAGCGAGAGTTCGACCCAAGTCCAGTCTGCATCAACCAAAATTGATGTTTTATTAGAGGATTTTAAGCCTTTCATTTCGGAAGGATTTGTATCACTACCCGGTGATTCTACAAGTCTACGACCTATCACCATTCTGAGAGACACAGGTGCCTCACAATCGCTACTTTTAGAGGGTATCTTGCCCTTGTCAAAATCATCATCGACTGGGAAGAGCATCCTGTTACGAGGCGTAGAGCTTGGATGTATAGATGTGCCTCTACATCTAATCGACATAAAGTCAAATCTCATTACTGGACCGGTTGTTGTAGGTGTCCGACCAACATTACCATTGGAAGGCATCTCGTTGCTGTTAGGCAATGACTTAGCAGGTGGAAAGGTGATAGCCGAACCCATCGTCACTCAAACACCCGACTTATCTGCCACACCCGAGGAAGACCTAGAGTTATATCCAGCGTGTGCAGTAACAAGGGCAATGAGGTTGAAAGCAACTCAAGAAGAGAACGTCGTCAAGGCCAACAGTAACCAAGATGATGTGGACTTGAGCACCACATTCTTTGCTTCTCTTGAAGAAGAACCAACGCCAAATTCTGAAAAGCCGGCATCAACTCGAAAACAGTTGATTGAGGACCAAAAGAAGGATCCAGAGCTCGCCAAACTCCGAGAAACCGCAATGACATCACAAGAGGCAGAGCTAGCATCAACGTGCTACTACATCCAAGATGATATGCTCTTCAGGAAATGGAAACCTCCAGACGCATCCAACGAAGAAGAATGGAGAATATGCCATCAAATCGTGTTACCAGAAAGATACCGAGCGTACATCATGAATCTGGCTCATGACACACCAATGTCAGGTCATCTCGGCATCCACAAGACATACCACAAGATTATGACACACTTCTTCTGGCCATGTTTGAAGAAAGATGTCATCCAGTACTGCCGATCATGTCATGCCTGTCAGATGGTTGGCAAGCCAAATCAAAAGATCCCTGTTGCTCCTCTGAAGCCGATTCCAGCCTTTGAAGAACCTTTCAGCAGAGTACTTATTGACTGTGTTGGTCCTCTCCCAAGGACAAAAGCTGGCAACCAATACCTGTTGACCCTTATGTGTGCTTCAACTCGTTTTCCTGAAGCTATTCCTCTAAGGAACATAAAAGCATCAAACATTGTGAAGGCCTTAATCAAGTTCTTTACTCTATTTGGTCTACCAAAGTCCATCCAATCGGACCAAGGAACGAATTTCACGGCCAATCTTTTCAAGCAAGTCATGACTCAGTTGGGCATCAAACACTGCATGTCGAGTGCGTATCATGCCGAGTCGCAAGGCGCTCTTGAGCGATTCCATCAGACTCTCAAGAACATGATCCGAACCTATTGCTTTGAGCACGAAAAAGACTGGGACGAAGGAATCCACATGCTGCTGTTTGCAACCCGTGAATCCGTCCAGGAATCGTTGGGATTCAGCCCTTTTGACTTAGTCTTTGGCCATTCGGTGCGCGGTCCCTTGAAATGTATAAAAGAGACTTTGTTGTCACCAACAGCCACTGAAGGACTTTTAGACTATGTAATTAAGTTTAAAACTAGACTTTATGATGCTTGTGTTCTGGCCAAAAATAACTTACAAAACACCCAATCCAGCATGAAACGCTGGTATGATAGAAAGGCCCGTGTTAGAGAATTTTCTCCCGGGGATAAGGTGCTTGTATTTTTGCCCATACCAGGTCAACCCTTGCAAGCCAGATATTTTGGTCCCTATGAAATTGAGACCAAAATTAGTGACCTCAATTACACAATCAAAACCCCTGACCGTAGGAAAAAGACTCAGCTATGTCATATAAACCTGCTGAAGCCTTATGTATCTCGGCCAGATCACTCAGATAAGAGTAATTGTGTTTTAAATACAGTCAAAAGTTGTTCAAATAGCCATGTTTCTCCTATTGATGATGATATTGTAAAGGAGAAATTTGGACAATACAAAATACCTAATTCTTTTGTATTACAGAATTTGGATGTAAAACTGTCTCATCTGTCTTCGACAGAAAGGCCAGTTATCATGAAACTCATTAATGAATTTAATGACATTTTTTTTGATGTACCAAAACAGACTAATGTTATAATGCATGATGTAGATGTTGGCGAGGCTACTCCAGTCAAGCAGCATCCTTACAGGGTCAACCCTGAAAAACTTGCCATACTTAGGTCAGAAATCAAGTATATGCTTGAAAATGACCTCATTGAACCAAGTTCCAGTAGCTGGAGCTCCCCATGTGTCTTGATACCTAAACAGGACAAGACTTATCGTTTTTGTACAGACTACCGTAAGGTAAATGCTGTCACAAAGACCGATTCGTTTCCTATCCCTAGGATAGACGATCTCATAGATCGTATTGGTGACGCTAAGTACATCACCAAAATAGACCTACTTTCAGGTTATTGGCAGGTTCCCCTGACTGATAGGGCAAAGGAAATCTCCGCCTTTGTCACCCCTGATGGTCTGTACCAATACAAAGTGATGCCATTTGGCATGAAGAATGCTCCTGCCACTTTCCAGAGAATGATAAATGCCCTGCTTGCTGACATGGAGAATTGCCACGCATACATAGACGATGTAGTAATTTTTAGCCAAGATTTTTCTAGCCATTGTAAACAACTGCATTGTCTTTTTACTAAACTGTTACATGCAAAAATTACTGTAAACCTGAGTAAGAGTGATTTTTGCCAGGCTTCAATCCAATACTTAGGCCATATTGTAGGACAAGGCCAGGTGAAACCTGTAATGGCCAAAGTAGAAGCTATCCAAGCTTTCCCTATCCCTGCTGATCGGAAACAACTCCGAAGATTTTTGGGAATGTCTGGATATTATAGAAAATTTTGCGAAAATTTTTCTGTCATTGCCAGTCCTTTAACCAACCTCCTGAGAAAGAACGTCCGATTTACTTGGACGGATGAATGTCAGGAAGCCTTTAACCAAATTAAGCAGATATTATCTAGCTCCCCCATTTTGATGGCTCCTGACTTCGGAAAACCTTTTAGGTTAGCTATTGACGCCAGTGACACAGGTGTTGGGTCAGTCCTTTACCAAGAAGATAATTTCCAAGTAGAGCATCCTATTTGTTTCTTTTCCAAGAAATTTAATAGACATCAAAGAAATTATTCTACTGTGGAAAAAGAATGTCTTGGGTTGATTCTTTCTATACAACACTTTGATTTTTATATCAGTGGGTCCAGATGGCCACTGGTTGTATTTACTGACCACAATCCCCTTACATTTATCCACAAAATGTCTGGCAAGAACCAACGACTTCTCAGGTGGAGTTTATTTTTACAAGAGTACAACCTAGATCTTAAACACATAAAAGGCAGCGAAAATGTTATCGCCGATGCCTTGTCTAGATTGTAAAAAGTATTTTGATGTATATATTTTTTATATATATCATGATAAATACATTCTGTAATGTAAATATTTTTTTTGTAATTCTAAAAAGATTTCCATTTCGTGGAAATGTAAACTTTTTATTTTTAGGAGGGAGGTGTTACGTATCTAGGCATTGTTTTTTTTCTTCTTTGACCTGTTGCGGTCGAGAGACGGGTAGGTTGTCTGCCCCTTGTGTAATAAGTTTTTTTTTTATTCGTCAAGCCACACAGACAGTGACCGGTCCTTGACCTGTGTGTGTACCTCTGGTTGAAAGGAGGGTGTTTTTTTTTCTGTCTCTTTGAAGAGCGTTCTAGATCTGGGTGTTGACGACTTTCTGTTCTAGAATATACTGGATATCGACGCGCGGTAGATTATATAAGACCGCTCGCGTAACGTTGACAGACAGACATACGGAGACAGCCGTGGGACAGAATAGCGGAGACATTGCGCGACCCGTGCGTGGTATGCCACTTGATCGTGTAAGTTTTTTTTTTTACAAGGCCTTGCTTGCTTGTATTTGTAATTACATTTTCAAACTCTTGTATTGTAATATTTTTACATGCCATTTTTGTAAAAGGGTTTTGGTCAACACATCAAGTCTGTATTGAGTAAATGTTTATGTTTCTTTCTTGTAACTTTATATTTGATTAAACATTAAGTTGATAGTTTACCTTTCGATTTCTTGTGTCATTTTTTTTTGTTATTCATTGTAAGTCTTTGATTAAATTCAGACTTAAGATAAGTGACACAACTCCTTTTCTATTGTCACGTTCCCCTAGGCAAGCCATTTTAAAAATTAGAATTCAATTCGTAATACGTGACACTGGTATTGAAAGCCAACAAAATGCATATTCTGAGGTATCTACAGTGCATTACCTTGCTATTAAAAAGTTTTATTTCAAAAACATAATGTGCTCTTCTTACTGACTTAGATCCTCCCGCGCCGTTCGGCGCATTTTCCGGCAAGCTGTTTCCACAAAAATCTGTCACTGGTAATGTCTGAAGCCTATTTCCACCTGCTCTTAGGACCTCCATAAAAGTCTGGCGCCAAGTTGTACTAGGATGTCATTGCAACTCTTATTATGCGTTATTCATTTTGTCGGAGAACATGTCCCGCAAAACCTCATGCGACGCTCTGTCACAACCTTACTAAGGGTTCGACTCCCAGTTCGGCATTTGATTTCTTTGATTTAGACCCGATCTCTATAACTGACTCACTGACTCCTAAAATCTGTCTTGTTGAGTCACATTTAGTGTTTTTCAATTTCGGCAGATGACTATTCACACTTTATTAATGGAGCCCAGCCACTGGTAGAAATTTGTAACATCTTTTGACTACGCTCTTGGAATTACATGCCTGTATTTCGCTTTAGATTTTATATCGAAAAGGGAAGTTTTATCGTCAAAATCATCTGTTGAGGGGTTTAAAACTAAAAAATCTCTGGAGTTTTTTTGTGTTTTTTTTTTAATTCAAAACCCCATTTAGCTACGGTCATAGAATTTGGTGACTGTAGTTTGCTTTAAAATAATATTGAAGAGAGAGGTTTTCAACTCTAAACGCTCTGTAGGGGAATTTTGAACTCAAAACCATCTGGAGGGGTTTCAAAAATCAAAACCCCTCATTAGCTTAGCTACTCTCAAGAATTTTAGTGAATTTTTTTTTTTTTTGCATTAAAACCCTCTGAAGGGGATTTAAAAACCCCTTTGGCTACGCTCATAGCATTTTGAGTGCGTAATTTGCTTTTTTTTTAATGTTGAAGAGGTATTTTTCAGCTTCCAACCCCGCTGGCAGGGGGGGGGTTTAAACTCAAAATCCCATTGGCTAGCTACGCTCATATATTTTATAATGTGTAATTTGCTTTTTTTTTTATATTGAAGAGGTACTTTTTAGCTTCAAACCCCAACTGGAGGGGGTGGGGAAAGTTAAACTCAAATCCCCTTTGACTACGCTCATAGATTTTATAGTCTGTAATTTGCTTTTTTTTTTATATTGGAGAGGTACTTTTTAGCTTCAAACCCCAACTGGAGGGAGGGGGGTTAAACTCAAAATCCCTTTGGCTACGTGAAGAGGTACTTTTAAGCTTCAAAACCCAACTGAAGGGGTGTGTGGTTAAACTCAAAACCCCTTTGGCTACGCTCATAGAATTTTGAGTGTGTAATTTGCTTTTTTTATATTGAGAGGGGTTTATCGTAAATTTTGGAGGGGGGTTTTAAATCAAAATCTTCCTTAGCTGTTTTCTAAGCATTTGGGGATTGTCGCTTGCATTTTTTTAGTTTTGTTTTTAGAAGAGGGGGATTTAACTTCAAAACCCTTGGTAGGGGTTTTTAAACTCAAAACCCCCTGGTAGAGGGATTTTTATCTCAAAACCCCCTGGTAGGGTTTTTTTAACTCAAAACCCCCTCGGCTGTGCTGGGGGGATTTCATTTTGGGGGGGGGGGGGTTGAACCCCAAACCATCCTCCCTGGCTACGCCCATGATATTTATATATATATATATATATATATATATATATATATATATATATATATATATATATATATATATATATATATATATATATATATATATATATATATATATATATATATATATATAATATATATATATATATGAGAATTTAAAAAGCAGTGTTTCTCAACCTTCGCGAAAAAAAAAATAGTCATGTTGAGGCCTTTCGAAGCTTAGGGGTCAGTGCTCCCCCAGTGTGGTTCTCCTACGCCAAAAGCGTTTTCTTGCAATTTTTCACTGCAGAAACGCTTTCTCCTGACTTCTACATCTCATTATTCATCCTATTAAAAAAGCACCTTTTGAATTATGTTTTACTTAAAAAATATTATAATATTAATTTACAGGCCCTTGCTACATTGCAAATACAACCGACTGGTTCCTTGAAAAGATAACAAACATAAAACATATTTAGATTAAGGCATTGAAGATCGCCGCGGAAAATATATATTCGAAAAAAAAAAGCTCATTTGTAAGTGATACATTTTGTTTAATTGGCGTGTTTGTAACTTTGTTTTGTTACAGATTAGTAAGTCAAAGCTCTAAACAAAATTTCGGAAGTGAGAGGAGAAATTAAGTCGACCAATTGGATTCTACTGTAATTCTTTTTTTAATTTTTATGGGATTCAATCAAATATCGTGAGTTATAGTCCCAAATTTATTTATAGGCCTACACTAGAAAAATATCAGTATGAGTAGAGATTGGGAAAAGGTGACTAGGAAAAAAATATTTGTGTTCAACTCATCTCAATTGTTACTCGTATACTAAAATTTCGTATGAATTTTAAATTTAAAAAAAAAAGTCTTTCTTAAAATAATTATATAAATCATGTGCAATTACATAAACTTTGTCGCCATATTTGACTATTCCGTTTTAAAACGTCATGATTTCGTCTGGAAAGGGGAGAAGGCGGTAGAATGAAAACAATTAATCCTAGTTCCTTTATATTATTTATGCTAATGATTGCATTTGGCATCTAAGAATAGGGGTGGGGCGACTCGATATAACAATTTAATTTATAGCATATAAAAATTATATTAGTGACAGTTTATTTTTTAAATTTGTAATTTCTTAACTAAAATACAAAAATAAAAAAGTATCCATCTGGTACAACCCTTTTTCATTTAAATTTACTAATGATAATATTTGAGATTAGAGTGTGTGTGCGACATAAAAACAAATGGGTTCAAATTTCAATATGTAGCTTATAATATATAGATATTCAACTAATTTTGTTCACAAACTATGATTTCTCCATAAAAAAAAATATGACCCCTCCACTTAGAGGAATAGAGTGGGGAGGGCAGTAGAAGCAATAACCCTCCCCCCCCCACTTCACCGGATTGGTCAAGATACCAGAAGGGTAAATGATATAGTAATTCAACTAATTTTGTTCACAAACTATGATTTCTACATAAAAGTAGGACCACCTGCCTCCCACCACTCAAAGGGTT
The DNA here is from genome assembly GCA_036873155.1 of Biomphalaria sudanica. Taxonomy (NCBI): domain Eukaryota; kingdom Metazoa; phylum Mollusca; class Gastropoda; family Planorbidae; genus Biomphalaria; species Biomphalaria sudanica. The sequence goes on from JAZGLO010005113.1 coordinate 11,814, forward strand.
TAGGTGGGAAGGGCAGTAGGTGTATTCGCCCCCCTCCCCATTCCATCCAATCGGCTAACAGGGGAGCAACAAATTAAAAAGGTCGGTTAAAACATCAATAACAAGTTTTAATTATATAAATATTTAAATGATTCTTTTAACAAGCTGTGATTTCTACAAATAAACTGGACCGCCCCCACCCACTCGAAAGTTTATGGTGGGGGAGGTTTAATGCCATTGCACCTCCCCACAAAATATAAATAATTAGTATATATTATTAACATAACTAATACATTCTTAAACAAAGTGTGTAATTTCTTTACTAAAATAAGTCTATATTAAGTGGATCTTTATTAAGTGGTTCGACTCCCAGGTCGTCATAGGATTTCCTATTCCGATCTCTATAAAGTATAGTAAGTTACCCTTTCAGACCTTATGGTCTATAGGGCAGATGATGTAAAGGTGATCTGTTTCTGTGGGCTACGGTTAATGAGGGTGTCATGTGGCCAGCACAACGACCAACCGCCTTTACTTTTCCCCAACTAATGTCAAGTTTCCATTAGAGCTGGTGGACTCAGAGGCGCCCGAAGATCCCGAAATTAAAAATCTCAGTCTTCACCAGGATTCAAACCCCCGGACCCCGGTTCGGAAGCCAAACGCTTTACCACTTAGCCACCGCGCCTCCTTCGATCTCTATAACTGACTCATAAAATTCATCTTTGTCTTTTCTCAATTTTTGCGGATGACTTCCAAGTCTCGCATGGATACCTTGCTGTTGATATGACGATTGTGTTAATTAGCTGCATTTTTGTCTCAAGTCCAATAACTTGGTTTTAGAACTCATGTCAATTGTTACTCCTTGTGACGATACGAAACTTGCATGCAAAAGTTCATTTGAGTTTTTCCCAGCAAATCGTGGGAAACTTAACTTTAACTAAAACAATTATTTTCTTGTCCACCCATAACTAAATTCTTATAGAATTTATCTCCCCTCGTCGAGACAAGGTACTCGTCGTAAATTATTAACTAGCTTCTCTAGGGCTAAGTTTTAATTATTAACTGCTGGACGGTTGAGCGACGACAATAGTCGCTGCACCAGCGCTACACGCAGCGGACTAATAACTTTTCACACCTATCCTCTCCCCCCCCCCGTATGATACAGGCCGCTCTAGGGCTGGACAGATACATATTCGCTTAAGTCCCTATCTCCGGTACCTAGATACATGTGAGAAAATCACCTAGCTTTCTTCCCCACCCGTTAAACAAAAGGTCCCATCTATATATAATGAGAGACCAAAGCATTCTAAGTTACGCCCGCTAGAATTCATTCAGTCTCCTCTGTTACGAAGTTTATTTTATGAGGTTTCATTAGGGACAAACGGGTGAGTGTAAATATTTTGCTATCCTTATTTTATAGGAATGTGCGTTTGCACAACCACGTTCCCCGTCATTGCTTTATGACTTTATTATGTATATTATTTTATGTCGATGCTTTATCTTCATATAGTATTATTAATGCCGCTATGGTTGTCTACATTTGAAACCATAGTTGTTGTATTTGATTTGTTATGTTTCATCCATTCCTGTATCTTAGTGACTGATGTAAACAATAACCTTTCGTGAATCTAAGTACTGTCTAAGAACTTAGATCACAGTGCTCTAAACTTACAGAGCGCATGGGAAACTAATTATTTCACATTCCTATTATATCCCGCATACATATTATTACGTCTTACACCCTTGTGAACTTATGGTTCCTTGGATGAATATAATTGTGATTAATTATATCAAACCCTTATTACTGTAGCCATATCCCAAGTATTTTATTTTCATCTTATCCCTTAGTATATACTATGCTCATTCCCCATTTTACTATAACTGATTACTTATCGTTGTAATCAAATTTAATGGATGAATCTTGACTAGTATCATCCTACATTGTATGATAACACATTTATTGTGATTATCTTACTTGTATCTTTTTGTTGTTGAGTTATATGCGTGTCTTAAATGCCTTATTGGGATTGATACCAATGCCTACATCTGATTGATTGCAAGGCATATGGGAATCCCTACTCAATGCTTTTAGGGGGTTCCTAATTATCTGTAATATCCCCATCCTGGTTGCTACACCCGATTGCTGTACTGATTGCCATA
>JAZGLO010005115.1:0-11283 GCA_036873155.1 Biomphalaria sudanica
TGACTATGGATCTTCCTATCTTAGCAACAGCCTGGGCGTAGGTCTTTGTTAAGCCAAACTGGCCGTTGGGTAGGGCCAATACAGCCGATTTCGCCTGGCTGCAGGTACCTCCATTTCTTGCACGGCAACCTCCTGTTTCCCCACAGGGCAGTCCTTGGATTAGGCTGAGTGGCCAGCGTGACAGTTTGGGCATTTGAACTGGGCTGTGCAGCCCTTGTCCTCATGACCTTCTCCAGCACATCTGGCACACACAGTGTTCCTCTTGCAGACTGCCGCGCCGTGTCCATAACCCTGGCACTTGAAGCACCTCATGGGGTTAGGTATGTAGGGCCTCACTGGAACTCGTAGGTATCCTGCCTTCACATACTCTGGTGGTGTCCTAGTTCCAAATGTGAGGATAATAGTGGCGGTTTTGACCTCCTCACCATCCTTGCGCCTGGTAATGCGCCGGGCATGGGTGACTCCTTCAATGCCCTCCACTACTTCCTTCTCGGAACATTCCAGTAGGTCCCTAGAGCTGATTACACCTCTGCTGGTGTTCAGACTCTTGTGTGGCATGACTTCCACTTGGAGATCACAGAGTCTTCTGCATCTTAAAAGCCCATCAGAGTGTATCTTGCTATCAACTTCTACTAGAAGTTCCAAAGACTTGTGTAGCTTAGACACACTCTTGGGCTCTCCCACTACTGACTTAAGTCCCTTGTAGATGACAAAAGGGCTCATCTTTGTCAGACTTTTCCCCTCCTCTGTGCACCTAACCACCAGAAATGATGGCCAGGTAGCACAGCTTTTTGTGGCCTCCTCCTTTCTGTCCTCCATGCGGCGTCTCTTGCCCAGACATAGGTCTGGGGCAAGTAGTTTTTTTGAAGTTTTTTTTCCATAGGTGTTATTTATTAGTTCGGCACATGTGCTCCCCACCCGCCATCGAGTCCAACAAGGGGACGGGCCATTCGGAAGTCCAGAATGAGCCCGCCAGGGCTACACATGTGCTATACTCAGTCAGCTACTGCATCGGACATGTGCCCGATACAGCAGCTCCCTGATTGACCCTCCAGCCACCGCCCTCCAGCATAGGTCGAAGACCTATGTTGGTAGCTCGGCATGACCAGCCGGTTGACCCAGAGCGGGCCATCTGGGCCTCAGGTCTAGGGGAACTTGGAGCCAAAGTATTGTGTTGTGGTGGTTTATCCTCAGATAGCCACCACTCAAACACCAGGATCTCTTTATCCCCTCTTACCCGTCGAAGTCCACGGCAAACGGACTGGTCTAGGATGTAGTGAGATATTTAGAGATAAGGAGACAGAGTGATGATCAATGAAGGCAGACTGAGGAAAGGAGGAGGCAGACACAATGATAGAAAAGAAGTAGAGCACTTTTGAGCTCCAAAAGTGCTAAGGAAAAAGGAGCGCAGTTTAACGTCATGTCTCGGGACGCTTTCCGTAAGGAGCTCTTAAATAATTTTCAAAAAAAAATGTTCTTATCAATGTTTCTCTATTCAATTATAGTACATTTAAATTAATGTAATGGGCTATGTTGGACTATCTTATCTTATCTTATATAATACAGACGTTACTTCAAAAAAGAAGATGATTACGTCCTACGTATCATGCATTTAGTCATGCATATTAACCAATGACTTAAATTCTGCCAAGTCACTGGTTTTTCTGGCTAGCTCAGGCAACCCATTCCATGCTCTAATAGCACTAGGGAAGAAGGAGTATTTGTACAAATTTGTCCTAGCATATGGGACGAGGAATGTGCCTTTATTTTTGTGTCTTTCAGAGTATTTTATTAAATTTTGTTTTTGTATTTGAAGATTATGGTTCAGTGTTTTATGTATAATTGCTACTTTACTTTTGAGTCTTCTGTCCTGAAGGCTTTCTAAATTTAGTGATTTTACTAATGGTGTTACTCTAGTCAAATGTGAATATTCGTTTGTTATGAATCTCACTGCTCTATTTTGTGTTTGTTCCAGTTTCTTAATGTTTTCTTGAGTTGAGGGGTCCCAAACGGTGGATGCATATTCTATTATTGGCCTAACCAATGTTAAATAACATTTTAGTTTTATGTTCTTATTTGATTTATAGAAATTTCTTTTAATAAACCCTAATGCTTTGTTGGATTTTTTAATAGTTTCATCAATATGTGGATTCCATGACAGTTTTTCATTTATTATTACACCAAGATATTTTGCGTTTTTAGTCTGTGTTACTGGTTTGCCATGAATAAGATAAGTGGAAATAATTTGTTTTAGTTTTTTTGTTACTCTTAACAACTGACATTTTTTCTGGGTGGAAAGACATGCTCCAATTTGATTCCCATTTCTGTAATTCATCTAATTCTCTTTGTAAAATATCTGTGTCCGTTTCGTTTCTTTGATTAAAAAGTTGAATCACAAATTGGGACGGGAAGTTGCTTTTTTCCTTATATATCTTTGCATTTTTCAGTTCTCTTTTAAACTGACATTATTATGCCTGATACCTGATAGAGAAAAAAAATTCTGCACAAAAATACGGGTAGTTGGGATATAACCCGATAGAGGCTATACAAATAAAAGACATGAAACTAGCGCGTGAAACTACACATTTACAGTACTTTATTTGATGAGTATTTTACCCAAGATCTGTGTTGTTTTTTTAGGACTAGCTTATTTCAAGTACCCGGCATTTTCCGATACACAATTTCATACACAAAATAATTGTTTAAAAAAATTGCAGTGATTTTAAACTTTAAATGATTACTTAAAAATGTGTTACTCTAATCGATTTTAAATATTAGTTTGTTATGAATATCACTGTTTATTTTGTGTCTGTTCTAGTTTCTTAAATTTTTTTTGAGTAAAGGGGTCGTTTTTTCTCCTTATGGGTATACCTGATTTCTCCAAGCAACCTTTGTAAAATATTGGTTATAAATAATGCCATGTTATAATGTTTATAAACGAAAAATCGCATGGCTGTATTATGATGAATGTACGTGTTAGTTAAATAGACGTTTCATTTTTTTTTCTGTTAGACAAAGTCATATGGCAAATTTTTGTTAATATCCTAATTCTAAAAAGGAATAATAATAGAATTATACAGTAAAAATAATCACTAAGTTTTATTTTTATTTTTAATAGTTTTGAAAGTCTAACTGATAAGATTACAAAGAGAGTTTGTGTTTTTGCAAATGTACACAATTTAAGGTACACTATGAGTCAGTCAATCTCTTCTAATTGTTTAGCAATGAGTGTAAAATGTAGGCTTCGATATTTTTAGTCTGAATTTAAGAAGTTTCAAACTTCAAACAACTAATATATTGCCTCTTCCATAAAACTTTGTATTTAAAAAAAATAAATGTATCCCATGCTCGAGATCCTGCTTGTATACTTAAGCCCTATATGAATCGATTCGGTATCAATGTATTAAGTAGCAATAACCCCGCAAAAAAAAATTAAATGAAAGAAGATTGAGATATACATATATTTTTGTGACGGTACGCATCGCTACGGGGTACTGGCACCTATTTTCAATGTCGCGAAAAATTATTACTTTTCTTGTATTTCAACGTTAATTGTTAATTTATTAGTAGGCCTAGTTGAATGTTAGGCAATCTATCACTAAGTAGCCTACATCATCTATTTAAAAAAAAATCACTTTATTTATGTATACTTTGTATACAGCTTACTTTCAGCCGACATGCCGTATTATTATTATTATTAACACCTATATGTGAAAGTCTCAATCATTTAGAGTCTTAGACAGTCATTATTTTAGACTAGATTTAAGTAGAGTCTAGACCTAGATATAGTAGGCCTCTTACTATAAAAAAATAATCAGTCATTAGACATATCATTAGCAATTTTATTATTAGGTCTAGGCATTGAAAAGTAAATCTATTTATAAACTATAATAGATCTAAGTCTAAGTAGGCCTACTAACTTATTAAATAAGTCTTATAAGTAGAAGTATTATAATGACTATTGATTAGAGTAACACATTTTTAAGTAAATGTATTACAATATTATTAGATCTATGTCCTATGTCTATATCTAATAATTAATAAACACATATATAATTTTTATGCTCAGCAACAAAGCCCATTACTTTTGATAAAAAAAAAAACAACAACAAAAAAACAACGATATTTTAAAATAGAATCGAAAACCATTTTCGTGTGTAACCATCAAAGAATGAGCTTAATGTTTTAGCGTTCAACATTAAGAAACAAACAAAAAACTAGTTATTTTTTTAGGGGGAGATTTTTTTTCATGGGGGTGGTGACACTTGTTAATTATCATGAACGAATAATAACAAGACTCTGGATATAACTTATAAGACATGAAATCAGCTGTTTAATCTAACGCCATCTTGGTTGACAACAACAGTTACAAGGGATGTTACTCCCAAACACCGATTGGTGCAATATTTATAAAACACACATCAACAACACTGACTCTATTATGACGCCACCGATTCTAAATTCTAATGATTTCTAGATCTATCTATGTCCATGACAATTTCTCTACTAAACCAAAGTTTTGAATATTTTATTTTTATATATTTTTTTTTGTAATTTGGCTCTTTTGTACGGTATGCGGAGTATGGCAACCACTGACACTGGTCTGGTCAAAGAGGTTATATTAAATATAACCTCCTTGGGTCTGGTGCAACAGTTAATTTTTTGACAGAGTAAAATAGATTTAGAGTAGCATCCCTTTAAAATCACATCCACAAACAGTTTCTATCTAATCTAGATTTTAGTAGTAGTCTATATCTATGGTCTAGATCTAATATAAATGTGGATCATGCCGAATTTTAATTGTAGACATTCTAGATAGCTTTCGTGTGATCCTCTACATTGATAAATCTAGATCTATATTCATTCTAGATCTATAATAATAGACTATAATCACAATTTAAAAAAGTATATTAATATATAGACTAATATAGTATATTATTATTTAATAAAAATTAATGTCATAATAATCCACTCACAGTGAGTCACAGTGATGCCCAACCTAATTCGACCCGCGGGCCCTTTTTTTTTAAAGCCTTATAATTTCAAACACTAATCTCGCGGGCCGCATGAACGAAAAGTTATAAAATGAAATGAAATTGTTCTGAAACTATTTTGGGTAATTCTGCAGTATTTCAAGGGGCAACCATCTTTGTTATTATTTAGACTGTAATCTTGTATCTTGGGTTTTCTCTCCGATTTGGGTTTTTGTTTATTTTTATTTTTGAAGGTAAAAAATATGCTAGATCTAGCTATACCGGTATCATCTAGTCTTAATAAGTCTATTAATTAGACTCATAATCTAACTGCTAGAACTAAAGTAGTTACTATATTAATATAACAAGGTTCTTAAAGGCAATAAAGGTGAATTATAATTTAATAAACTGTGCTGATATTTATTGTAGGCCTAGTTAAATTTAGATCCTCTATATCAGAATAATTCAGAATAGATATAGACAGTATTTAACAATTAAAAAGAAGACAGAACAATAAGAAATGTATTTTATTGACACCAAGTCAAAATTAAAACAAAAAATAGCATTGCTTTGAAAACACAGAAATAATGTTAATTCTTGGTATTTTTTAAGACACTATCTTGGGATTTCTTTGGAACATAAACAATAACAAAATAGTAACAAAGATGGCTGCCCCTTGAACTCCTGCAGAATTACCCTATTTTGTTAGAAATCTATGGATTTGATACTTAATTAATAGGTTATTTGACAATTATATTTGTTTACGCATCAGACAATACTTGACAATACCTACGTGTGAGCAACACCGGCTCATTTTGTGGTCTCTTTTAGATAAATATTTCCATGGATCCTCCAATATCTAAGCATAGTTTAACTATCTTTTATTCGCGGCAAAAACCAAGAATGCCATTTTTATGTTGTTTTTTTATTAAAGAGTCACACTTTCTTTATAAAATAAATATGTTGGCTCATTATCATGTTGAACAAAAAAAAAAAAAAAAGTAAAGATCTGTTAACTTTTCCAGGTAGATTCTACAGAGTCTTATTTCATAAACACACAAATGTTAAAGAACTTGATACCAATCCATCAGAGAAAAAGTGAGGGCCCAAACATAGGTAAAGAATAGTAAAGATAAATTTGTTCAACTTTTTTTTTAGTTTGGAAGGTAGATTTTTACACTTAGTGCTGACGTTGCGGCGGGTCTGATGGAACCACGTCGCAGGCCGGATATGGCCCACGGGCTGTAGTTTGGGCATCACTGTGATAATCCATCCAGACTTAAGACTTAGGACTTAGCTTAGGGCTAGAAATAGATTAGATCTAGAGTAGTTTAAATTTAATCCAGACATTACAGGAATTCGAACACTCGTTGTTTATTTCTTTATTTTGATATATAATATGAAACTAGCGCGCTGTATAATGACTAATGATTCTAACCCAATTTCCTTCCATTTACTATAATTTTTATGTTTTTTTCCTATGTTACCAGGATGACATTACCTCTTCCTAGGGTTAAGACTAAGACTATATTTTTTGATTTGCCAAGTTTATGCTAATGAGCCAGGCAATATTTATTCTCTCTTTGGAGCTGAGTTATTTGATTCATAAGAGCCATGTTGTTTGATTCCATTGAATTTAATTATGATTTTCTTACCAAAATTAATTTCAAACAGCCAGTTTTGGACATCAGTGTTAATGATCTTATATTATGTTTGTTTTTTGTTGTTGTTGATGCTTTTTGATAGAGAATAATACAGCTGGGTACATTGAATGAAGTTAAATGCCTAGATCTAGACCTACTAGATAGATCTAGATTTATATAGATAGAATATAGAGGATTCAGCTATTTAGGCAAGAATGTCTATCCTAACCTGTACTATACTACAAAAGATCATATGTATTAGATATTTATTAAATTAATTATAAAAAAACCCACAAACATTCAATACACATCTAATCATGCAAACATAAAATGTCTAAAAGTCTGTGTAGAAGTCACTATCCCAGGACCTAATTTTGGTAGAATAAGTGTGTTCATATTTTTATTTTTTGTGTTCGTATTTATGCATAATTTGAGGGGCTATGCCTGGGAATCTTAAAATTTAGTTAAATGTTAATATAGAGATTATAGAATTAAAATCTGAGTTTATTGATGCCTAAATATAGACTGAAATAAATTATTTTTGGTGTCGGGAATCAAATAATGTGGGTCAAATATAATTACAAATATAAGTAGTCATCCTTATTCTCCTTAAACTTAAGAAGATTTTAATACTTCATTTTCTTTTTTATGTCCATCCATTGTCAAATAATGCGCTGTTAAAGTCAAACTTTAAAATTTTGGCCTATAGATAGGTGTCCAAATAGCATAAACTACTCTAGAATAAAATAAAATAGTCAATACAAACCAGAACTAATGAACTAGATTTATTATATTTATATACCTAGTATACCTATACTATTCTAGATCTAAATATTAATAAGTATAAGTAATAATAATAATAAGTATATTAATAATTTTATATATTATTATAGTAGAATCTAGATCTATCATTAATTGGATCTATTCTGGATCCGTATTTGTTATAAAATGATTTGATTATAAATCATGATATAGATGATTTACTAACTGAGAAACTCAAATTAACTTCTTATATATAATAGACATCTGAAGTCTATCATAGATCTTGATTTAAAAAAACAATCTTATAGACTATCTAGATCTAGACATTTCTAGTTCTAGATTCTTGTCGACAGAGCGTGATAATGTGTCTTGTGAACATTTCAGAATAGAGAATGGTCAGGCTTAAAAAAAATGTATTGTGCATTTTGGCAATCAACTTTACTCTACTAATATTTTTGAAAAGTTTCTTTCCGGTAAAAATAACTTCAAAAGAACTTGCGGATAGAACTAAATCTAGCAAACTACAGTGGCCCTTGGAAGCTTCGGAAAAAAAAACAATTAAAAAAGTAATTCTGATGATCATTGATGCTTTAAGATCAGATTTTGCATTTGGAGAATACAACTTTTTTCCGAATGTTCTAGCTCTTATGAAAAAAGGCCATGGTATTCACTTTAGAGCAGAGATGCAACCTCCAACTGTTACTTTGCCAAGGATCAAGGTAAACCATCCTACTAGATTATGTAGAATTTACTACATCTAGTTTACAACTTAGCTACTAATATTTAGAAATATTAGATCAAGATATAGATTGACATACTAAAATCTAGATCTAGTACATTAGGAGTTATTGGGGTGACACTCTCAAAAGTACTTATTCTTACTTTTTTTTTTTTTTATATTTCAACTTTTGAGATTAAAAGTGTGCAACAACAAACCATTGTGCTAACCCAAAAAATGGGTTTATGAGAAATTAATAAAATCCTGGAATCACATTAAATGTTCATTAAACATATTTCTTGCATTGATGAATGCTAGTGGTGTTGCATATCCTACTTCTTCTCCTTTATCTAGTCAACTTTTTGCTTTTTAACTGTAGGCACTGTGCTATGGAAAAGTATCTAGCTGTTTCATGTTACCAAATAGGCAATTTAAATTGCTGGGTTGATGAGGTAATAGGTGATGTTACTTAAATTATGTGGACAGTTTCAAAAGTGTCTGTAATGAAGTTTTGATGGGTTTTATCTTTCTTTGTTTGTATAGTTCTGCTGGCTTTTCTAAAACCAACTTGTACATTGTTTAACTCATTATCTTCCATTTCAGTTTTAAAATCCTTAATATACCCTGAGTGAAGAGAGATAACTTTTTTTAAAAAATTACCCATAAAGACCTTATTCCTAGTTTGAAAAGCCTTTAACACACCCATGCAAAGAGGGTTAACCTATATAAAAAAATCTTTTAAAAAAATAACAATTTGAACAAAAAAATCTTTAAGAACTTTTACTAATAAATAAATAATTTGAAAAAATAGTTTGTAATATCTATTTTTAAAATAAATCTACTTTAATAGTTTAGAATATTAAAAAGCTAAAATAAATACTAATTTTCCAGGATGGGGACTTAAACACTGGGTTTAAGAATCTGTCAGTCAAAGTTGCATGGACTCGTGCACCTCAAAAAATCCTGAAATTAAAAATCTTCACCTAGATATGAACCCCAGGACCCCCTTGCTTCTGAAGCCAAGCACTTAACCACTCAACTGCCATTCCTCCTGTGTATTGTTTAATGAACAGGTATTTTCCAGAACCACAGAGACATAGCGAGCATAACTTGCACCTGGTGCATGGATAGATAATATGGTTAGTCTCCAAATATACCATAGCCAAAAACAGAAGAGAGGTAACTGTTGTGATAGTTGTGAACTCCTAGCCTATGACTTTGACATGGATACATTACGTATGCAATACTTCAAGAACACCAGGGATGAATTAGAAATAAGAAATATGTAATAAAGAAATAGGAATAAATTATAACTGTAGATAACGCCAACCAAAAGCTGAATTCCTAAAATATACATTAACTATCAGAACTGCCTTATAATGGCTCCTACTATGCTATCACAAAACTCCGGTCCCCTGTCAACAATAACAAAACTTCAAGCGAGCTGTCACTCTGTCCCCAACAATGGACCAATGAAAAAATAGTAAAATATTAAATAAACATAAAATGCTTTAAGTCTTACAACCAAGGTTCTATGACGTACCGTTTACAATATTATATACAAAACATAATCACCACATTCCCCCCTTATCAAAATAAGCTATTAATATAACTTATTAATAGCATTCAAAGTTACTAGCTTATATTTCAGTATCAGGTAAAGAACGAGTGCACACACAAAATTACACAGATGCACTCTACCCTCAATCGCATTTAACTCAAAACCAAATTGGAAAAAGAAAAATGACAGAATCACACAAAGATTACATGTTAACATCTCAATTAGTTTACATTTCTACATTTTCCAAATAAATCCCTTTGTTACAATAGCAACAATATTCTCTACAACATCAACAAACAACTAATATAGGAGAAAAAAAAAGTTAAAAATTTATTTTTTTTAAAAATTAACAATTCGCATTGTTAACTTAATCAAATCAAAATCTGGTCATCCAGTACTCAAGTATGATACTAATAGGAGACTTGCTTCACTACTTTGTGAATTTTTTACAACAGGAAATACATTTCAACTCTCAACAGACTGAATATCACAGATACTACACTTCTAATTGAAATCAATAGGATTGTCGATAGGACTGGTGGCAATTTAAGAGAAAAGAATTAGCGCATTCATTTCTTTACATTTATCATTAGAGTAGAATAATTATAAAACAGAACATTTAGTCTATAGTTAGGTCGCCTCTGAGTACATTGAGCAATTCAAGAACTTCAACATCTTTCTCGATACCACTGACTTTGCAGGCTTAAAGCCAGTGGAATATGTCTTATGCAGTTCTTTCTAAGGTGCCCCACTATGAGGCTCAATAATGAAAGTTGATGCGTAACAGTCTCACCATTTCTACAATGTGGGGTCAGCCCTCACACCGTTCTTTTAGTTCATTAACTATAAGTCTCACTATTTTCCAACCTTGACAGAGTGTCTGCGATGACGTTGTCTACCCCTGCCACGTGTTTTACGTCAAATTGAAAGTCAGACAGTTTTAATGCCCAACGGGCCATTCTTCCATTGTTTAATTTGCGACCGTTCAGCGCTTTGAGAGGTGCATGGTCCGTTTGGAGAATGAACGGCTTGCCTAATAGATATCTAGCAAGTTTAGAGGTGGCCCAGACGATGGCTAGGCATTCTCTTTCTACAACTGCATATCGTTGCTCAGTGTCCGTCAGCTTACGACTGACGTAACAGACGGGATGGAGATTGCCTTCATGTTCCTGCAGTAAGCACGCTCCAATCCCCGTAGACGACGCATCGGTTGCTAAGGTAAATGTCTTTGACAGGTCTGGTAGTTGTAGGATAGGTTCCGCTTGGAATACTTGTTTTATTGCTTGCACAGCTTGCTCGCAATGTTGGTCCAACTCAATTTTCCTCTGTGTGTTACTCTGCCTACGTTCCGTTTTACTGTTCTTGGTTTTTGTAAAATCTGTCAAGGGTGTGATCATTTCTGCACAGCTAGGAATGTATTTCCTGTAGAAGTTAACCAAACCAATTAATCTCTTAACGTCCTTTACGTTCTTTGGAGTCTCAATTTCTAGGATTCGTTGTACGGTGTTTCCCTTTGGTTTTAACTGTCCATATCTTATGTCATGGCCTAGAAATTCAATAGTATCTGTAGCAAGTTCTAGTTTACTTGGTCGAGCAGTTAGACCATGTTGTTGAAGGGTGTTCAAG
>JAZGLO010005116.1:0-17711 GCA_036873155.1 Biomphalaria sudanica
GCGGTTGGTCGTTGTGCTGGCCACATGACACCCTTCTAACCGCCTTTGACACACGGGATGTAAAGATTTATCTCTTCAGACTGAAAAAATAATGTGTGCCATTATGGAGATCGGATAATTGTATAGGTCCAAACAAATGGAAATTCAGTTCGACTACAAGTGTTTGATCTACCTGTTTCGGATGTTCCTTCAGAGCTGAAGATAATCTACTTCCAAGTCAAAACCTCCCGCGATACGACGAGGGATGGTAGCGGGCTGGGTTCGAACCCGGGACTATTGAGTCGACCGAACGGCAGTCAAGCGCTTACCGCACGACCATGTAGCCATTGTCCATCCCAGCATCACTACAACAACAATAGTAATATAGATTGCAAACATAAACAGCATTCACACACACTCAAAGTCACACACAACCAGTGCTGGATGAGCTAGGCTTCTTAGTACTTCCGGGTGACCACAAGTGACCTGGAAGCACTCTGACTGATAGTGGAGTAAAAGAGTTTTAAAATCTTTCTGTTGAGAGGACACGACCACTTCGTCCAATCCTGACGTTACATGAATCCAAATGACAAGAAACGGCTTTAAAAACTTTTTAAAAAGTTGTAGGCCTCTAGGTATGAGATCCACGCTACGGTTGTTGGTTGTGTTGTATCTTATATAATACAGACATTACTTCAAAAAAGAAAATGATTACAAGCTTATCGAATACAAAAAAACAACAAAAAACTCTGTCATTATGACGTAAACAGTTTATGTGTACCTTGAAACAGAAACAAACTCTGTCTTTATGACGTAAACAGTTTATGTGTACTTCGAAACAAAAAAAAACTCTGCCATTATGACGTATACAGTTTATGTGTACCTTGAAACAAGAAAACAGCTGCCACTAAAAACATGAAAACATCTTTGGTGAAACTCATTTCAAGTTTTTTGTTGGTCTTTTAAGGAAACTTCTGTAATCAGAAAATTTTAACATTGATACATTGAGATTTTCAAAAAAGCGTTTCTTTTTAATTCGCAAGAAAAAACAAAACAATCAAATAAACAACAAACAAGCATTGACAGTAAGATTTCTAGAAAGATTACATAGTAATATAATAAATTGAATACACTCAATAAGAATGTAATACAGTTAATTGAATGTATTATCTAACTCAAAATATCTACATTATAAATTATATTACGGATAGTATCTTATCTTATCTTATCTTATATAATACAGACGTTACTTCAAAAAAGAAGATGATTACGTCCTACGCGTCATGCATTTAGTCATGCATATTAACCAATGACTTAAATTCTGCCAAGTCACTGGTTTTTCTGGCTAGCTCAGGCAACCCATTCCATGCTCTAATAGCACTAGGGAAGAAGGAGTATTTGTACAAATTTGTCCTAGCATATGGGACGAGGAATGTGCCTTTATTTTTGTGTCTTTCAGAGTATTTTATTAAATTTTGTTTTTGTATTTGAAGATTATGGTTCAGTGTTTTATGTATAATTGCTACTTTACTTTTGAGTCTTCTGTCCTGAAGGCTTTCTAAATTTAGTGATTTTACTAATGGTGTTACCCTAGTCAAATGTGAATATTCGTTTGTTATGAATCTCACTGCTCTATTTTGTGTTTGTTCCAGTTCTTAGTAAAGCATGAATAAAATGCAAAGACGAATTTATTTTCTTATTCAAAATTTTAATTTTCACTATTTATCCTTATCCTTACCAAGACTGGGCCCCGCACAATCCGTTTTGCATAGAGCACCGCAATCTGTAGGACCGGCCCTAGCAACACGACACAATAACTACCAAGGCTTCGCTGTACATAACCGTCCTGCTGTATTAAACTCTACTGGTCTCACCCTGGAGTCGTACTGCTCCATTCTGGACTTACTGTATCTGACTGACTTCACTGGGGACTACCAGACTGAATCGAATTGTGTGTCTCTTGACATACTCGGTCTTTACATGGGGTCAATCAACGACTTATCTCACTAATTTACTTAAAGGCTAGTCATTTCTGCATGATCCCATGACCATTTCACGAGCGATATTAACGTGGAGAGTTCATACACCCTCCACGTTCTATCATGGAGCATAACGAATCCGATTAGGCTCAGCTCAATCCACTAGATTCATATTTTTCTTCTACGGTAATACTGCCCTTTGAGGCGCGGTGGCTGAGCGGTTAAACGCTTGGCTTCCGAACCAGGGACCGGGGTTCGAATCCTGGTGAAGACCTGGATTTTTAATTTCGGGATCTTCGGACGACTCTGGAGTCCACCCAGCTCAAATGGGTACCTGACATTAGTTAGGGAAAAGTAAAGGCGGTTGGTCGTTGTGCTGGCCACATGACACTCTTGTAACCGTAGGCCACAGAAAAAGATGACCTTTACATCATCTGCCGTAGAGATCACAAGGTCTGAAAGGGGAACTTTACTTTTGTTTTTTAAATACCGCCTTTGACACACGGGATGTAAAGATTTATCTCTTCAGACTGAAAAAATAATGTGTGCCATTATGGAGATCGGATAATTGTATAGGTCCAAACAAATGGAAATTCAGTTCGACTACAAGTGTTTGATCTACCTGTTTCGGATGTTCCTTCAGAGTTGAAGATAATCTACTTCCAAGTCAAAACCTCCCGCGATACGACGAGGGATGGTAGCGGGCTGGGTTCGAACCCGGGACTGTTGAGTCGACCGAACGGCAGTCAAGCGCATACCGCACGACCATGTAGCCATTGTCCATCCCAGCATCACTACAACAACAATAGTAATATAGATTGCAAACATAAACAGCATTCACACACACTCAAAGTCACACACAACCAGTGCTGGATGAGCTAGGCTTCTTAGGACTTCCGGGTGACCACAAGTGACCTGGAAGCACTCTGACTGATAGTGGAGTAAAAGAGTTTTAAAATCTTTCTGTTGAGAGGACACGACCACTTCGTCCAATCCTGACGTTACATGAATCCAAATGACAAGAAACGGCTTTAAAAACTTTTTAAAAAGTTGTAGGCCTCTAGGTATGAGATCCACGCTACGGTTGTTGGTTGTGTTGTATCTTATATAATACAGACGTTACTTCAAAAAAGAGGATGATTACAAGCATATCGAATACAAAAAAAAACAAAAAACTCTGTCATTATGACGTAAACAGTTTATGTGTACCTTGAAACAGAAACAAACTCTGTCTTTATGACGTAAACAGTTTATGTGTACTTCGAAACAAAAAAAAACTCTGCCATTATGACGTATACAGTTTATGTGTACCTTGAAACAAGAAAACAGCTGCCACTAAAAACGTGAAAACATCTTTGGTGAAACTCATTTCAAGTTTTTTGTTGGTCTTTTAAGGAAACTTCTGTAATCAGAAAATTTTAACATTGATACATTGAGATTTTCAAAAAAGCGTTTCTTTTTAATTGGCAAGAAAAAACAAAACAAACAAATAAACAACAAACAAGCATTGACAGTAAGATTTCTAGAAAGATTACATAGTAATATAATAAATTGAATACACTCAATAAGAATGTAATACAGTTAATTGAATGTATTATCTAACTCAAAATATCTACATTATAAATTATATTACGGATAGTAACTACCGATCTTCGCTTCTACAAAATAAGGTAAGTATTTTTTGAGGCTGAAAGAAGAAAAGACTAAGGAATTGTGTGGAATTAATGTCCTATTTATTAAAAAATCCTTTAACAGTTAATTTTTAGCGAATAATTGATTAGCACCAAAGTCCAAATTGTTGCACGGAGATAAGACATTTTTTTTCAATTGGAAAACAGAAAAAATAGTAATGAATATAACAAAAATAGATGAATCATTAAAACATTTGAAGATATAATCTGCATAATGGATCTATCTATATCAATTCGTCCTTTACATAGATTAAAAAATCGTGACCTAAATGAATACAAATGTCGAGAACCTATTACCTAGAACTAGTAGCTCAGTTTGATTAATTAATACCAAATCATTTTTTTAATCATGGAAATACTCTGAACCAGAACCGACTTATTCCTGTCAACACAATTTTGAAATAAATTAATTATATCTTCTGGAATGTACAATTAAAACATCAGCCAAGAATGAGATAAAAGATAAGGACCTTTACTTGATTCGACTTCTGTTTTTTGGAATTTATACAACATATCAAAGATGCATTCTCAATTTTAGAATGAAAATCGATCCTATTTCATTAATAAACAATAGAAGATAATATTATGACACCGGTGCCCTGTTGCCAGTCAACATACTTGGCGTTCAACAAGGAAATATGGCGAAAAGAATAAAAATGCATAATTTGCGTTTTCTTCATCGATTTCATTTAGGCGGTGTTACTTTAGCCAAACAAAAATACATTTGATATTAAAAAAAAAAGTATTTGAATACAAATATTTTTTTTTAAACATTCAACATCAGGATTGATTGTCTATCACTCTCTAGAACTCACAGCAAGAAGCGCACAGGGATAGATCAGTGTTTCTCAAATTTATCCACATGGCATCAGCCAAAAATTTCATGTGCCACCACCCTCCAACCATTAGCCAGCCAAGGGATCCGAGTACCACAGTTGGCTCCCTCAGCGGAGTACGAGGGGAACCCCCGGGGGCATTGTTAACTTGACAAATTCACCCCCTTTTGGTTTACGACTCACAATTTCTCTTAGTAAGAAAAGCTTAGGTCAGCGGCTCTCAACCTTTTAAGCTCGACGACCCCACTCTGCCGCGACCCCCCCCCCCACCATAACATACACAGCAATAGAAGAATACACTAAATACAATCCATATTTTCGATGGTCTTAGGCGACCCCTGACAAATCGTCAATCGACCCCTCAAGGGGGTCGCGACCCACAGGTTGAGAACCCCTGGCTTAGGTCCAATAAAGTTAACTCAAGAAGGACATGAACTTGCCGCTACTGAACTGTGAGAGACACTCGAAGTATGTTTGTACAAGAATTAATCGTCATAAGATCCTAATTAGATCATCTTCGTGTCCAGAAAGACGCTATGCACCTGGCCTGATTGTTTACGTAAAAGTGTGCCCTAAAGTAAGGTACCGTTCTGAGGTCAGAAAGTAGACTCTGCACTTGTTGTTGTGGTCCTGACTTTGTCCTTTGCTTTAAGTTACTGGACAGCCTTAGCGATCGCCTTGGATTTAGTCTTAATATGACTTCTTGACCCCTGCTTTAGGGTCAGTTTTATTTCATGTTGAATATATATTTTATAGTTTTATACAAATTCGTTCGTATTGATAGTTTTTCAGAGTTAGATTCTCTGTTATTTATTTCTATAGGGTTTCAGTGTTGGCGTTAGACATTGAGACTGTTTGGTTCTTGTTTTACCCTGGACATTGCGGTCATCATCGTTGTTTTTCTTGTTGGCCGGAGGTTAATGGCGGTCCTTTTATGTTACTACCAATATTGACAGTTTATACAGTACCTACTACAGATACCGTCGATCGTCTTTCTCCATTCCTCTATGCCTGTTGTCTTAGTTAGAAACTCTCAGTGGCAGGCCTGTCCAATGGTTTTCGTTATCTTCCCATTATTTTCTCTATCTTTTGTTTTGTAAAATGTTTTACAAGTTTCGGATGTTCCTTCAGAGTTGAAGATAATTTACTTCCTAGTCCAAACCTCCCGCAGGACGACGGGGGTTGGGAGCGGGCAGGGTTTGAGTCAGGGACCATCGATAAGTCCGAACCACAGTCCATTGCGCAAACCGCACGACCAGGCAGCCATCCATTCCTGCCTCGTCTTCTTTTTCTAGGTACTGAGACATAAGTTCCGGAAGTTTAAAGTCGGGACGAGCGAAACCTACCCATGCAGAGCATCCCCAGAGAATGCTACAATGTCCTTCAAAGCTGCATACTATATCAAGACATCCAGACTCCATAGCAGACATAACCGCCATCTGCCTGTGTTCAGCTTGGGTCCTCTTTCCGTCGTCTACGCCTATCATCGGCAAAGTATTTTTTTGTGTGTCTCAATTGTATATTCCAAGGCTTTTGCAATAAGCCGCCACCTTCCAAATTCTCACCTGCACGCCAGTTAAAGCTTCGGTGCCAGCTTAATTTATATTACATTGAGTGTGCATGCCCGTTTGGGATGTATTATACATATAAATATTGCATTATGTATCTAATAATATAAGTAATATATGTGGTAAAACGTTTACAGCATATTAAAATTCAGTTATTTCGATACATTGTTCCTTACCTTTTGTATTCCAAACATTTTATTAATTCATTTTTTTTGTTGATACGTGAAGCTTTTCTGAATCGTTGTATAGCGGAAGTTATTTATCAGATGGCCATGCTCTATTCCTAGTATACTCCATTAGATTGGGTTCCAATCCATACACGTTCCACGTAGAGCCTGTGTGCTAAAAATGTATGCATGAAAATATATATGTCACTGAATGTAAAATGTTTATTTGTTTGTAAAATGTTTTACATGTTTCGGATGTTCCTTCAGAGTTAAAGATAGTTTACTTCCTAGTCCGAACCTCCCGCAGTACGACGGGTGGTGGGAGAGGGCAGGGTTTGAACCCTCGACCGTCGATAAATCCGAACGACAGTCCAGCGCGCAAACCGCACGACCAGGCAGCCATCCAAATGCTATTTACATTTCGCTCTGTGACATTACGAGGTAAATGGGTCTTCTATTCAACTCTAAGAAAAGGATAAATGCTTTGATATCGAATAATAAAATTACCTCTTCATTATTGAGAGATATGGTTTCAAGTGCGACGTTTTAAAAATAATGATTTTTTTCTAGTATGTTTTATAATGAAAATTATCACTATACTATAGTATACAACTAGCCGCGGCCCGCGGTTAATGTGAGTGTCCTTGATATAGTGTATTGGAAACAAATAAACAAAATAATAATGTGATAAGTAAAGAGAATGCGTGAATGTACAATTAATATAAATGATGCTATTAAAAAGCTAATCGACCTGCATATATATTTTACTTACACAAATATTTGCTTGCATGATCTATATATTGAGATCTAGCTCTAGAATCATATATAGTTTTTGACCTAGGCTATACTTAGATTCATTTGCTTAAATTAAGTGATTCACAAATTCTTTCACTAAGCATTTTGAGAACTTGTCGTTTCGAACGCTGCACCATGGTACCGTTATGGAAGAACAACTTGGTGTAGAGGTGTCGTCATCAGTTCCGGATTGCTGGATTGGCGACACTCGCACGGAACAGTGGCGGTTACATTGGAATATGAGACAAGCTCCCCGCAGTTAGCATTGTTCCCGACCACTTGTAGCGAGTGGGGTCTAGCAACGGGGACGGTGCGCTGTGTACACGGCACGGCCCGGCTATGTCCAGTCAGGGAACCGATATGGCCGTTTACCGTTGGGAGCCCTCAGACAGGACAGGGGTTAAGAGCCCCATGTCCAGGCCTGGTGGTTGGATAAAAACCTTTCTAACCATCAACGGGATAATGGCGCCTACGGCGCCGATTCCCTACTGGACTTCATCGAAGGTGTAGAGCTGCCTGATTTGGAAACCACTGCGCAGTTCATCTTAGATACAGGACTACTCGTCTGATCCATCTTAAAACGTAAAGAAAATAACAATACATGCTCTGAATTTTTTTCCCAACGGAATTCCGAATAGGTCTGATCGAATTAAATATTATGTTTGAAATTTGTGTAAAAATTTAAAGAAACAAATTAAATGTATAAAAAGCAAGGAAATGGTTTAACTCTTTCTCTCCGTAATTACTTTCCTCGTTTTGGTAGTATTATTTATTTTGCTCATATGTATTTCACTATTCTGTTAGGATTAAGCTTAAATTCTTTTATCAGAAAATGTTTTATTTGGTATCGAATTACAAGAGAATGCATGATCTTTTTACATAACACATAATAGCGTTTTTTAAATAAAACCAATTTAGTTTAAGGGGTGTCAAACCAACGTTGGCATCGTCAATTAGGAGGGAAAGAGTTAAGGAATAAATAAATAAAGTTTAAATTACCTTAGTCGAGCCTTCTACAAATGTACAAATTAGACGAGGATGTGTAATGAATCAATGGCACAAGAAAACAGAAGATAAAAACTGGTCATGAAATAAAAAAGAAACATTGACAATCACTGATAAGGGGGTGTATCATTGTTTAGTCAATGAGGATTGTCTAATCAGGTCTTAAAACCTCGCCACCATGAAAGGTAAACAAAACACGAAAGACAACATTGCCAACGGGACATAACAAGGAGAATGTAATTCGTTAGTTACTCAAACCATATTAACATTATAACTTTTGTCATTAAATGTAACACAATGCTATCTCTAATCTTGTGTCTGGATAGACTTCAGTTTCTTGTTCGGGTGATATTCCAGTGTAATTAACAAACAACACAGACGGACAATATCAATTAGACAAGTAGAGAGATGAGTCTCAAACACTGATGAACAATTAAAATACTATTTAATCCATGAAAAAGCCACAGTCTAAGTCTTTGTCAATAAAACACGTCTTTACCTATAGAACAGTGATGCCCAACCCAATTCAATCCCCGGTCCATTTTAATTTCCAACACTAGTTTCGCGGGCCGCATGATGGAAAAGATACAAATAAAATTGACCTGAAAATATTTTATTTAAAACCTGGAGATCTAGTACTTACATTGAATTATTTGGATATTTGAATTTTCCATTTTTAAAAAAAAAAAAAAAAAAAAAAAGGACAAATGTTTTGTTTATATATTGTTGTTCTTATTAATAAAAAACAACAAACAGCCAGACTTTCTTTATAAAAACAAAACATGTTGGCTAGCAATGGTATCATGGTCTACAAAAAGTAAAGATCCGTTCACTTTTCCTAGTAGATTCTATAATCCTATTCATGAACCCACAACTGTTAAATGCCTAGGTAGTAATCCATTAGTAAAAAGTGAGGGCCCTAACGTAGGTAAAGACACATTTAGAATTTTTTAGGGGGGGGGGAATATTTTCTATGTTTTTTTGCCGACGTTACGGCGATCCGGATGGATGGACGTCGCGGGCCGGATCTGGCCCGCAGGCCGTATTTCGGGCATCACTGCTATAGTACATATATGTTCGTTAAATACAGACTGTTGTTAACATTAGTTCACGTGTATCATCTATCCACTGGCAGACAACTAAACTACCGTAGGCGTTATATAATTTTGTATTTATGAAACTTACAATAACTTGGGTAACCTCTTTGTAAACTTTTATAACTATATAGACAAATTCATATTTTATTAGCCAAAGTCAACAAGGTTGTCATGTGACCAGAACAACGACCTTTTGCTTTCCCCAATTTTAAGTCAGGTACCCATTGGAGCTGCATGGACTCAGGGGCGCCCTAAAAATCCCGAAATTCAAAATCCCAGTTTTTGAAGAGATTCGAACCCAGGTCTCTCGGTTCGAAAGTCAAGCTTAACCATTCAAGTTAATATTATCCTCAAATATCATATTAGGTAAATACAATATTCTCAATTATTGTCAACTTCTTCATTACCTCCTTGGAGATGCAAGATAATACGTTGGATACTATTATCTCCCTATTGCTATCGATTTCGATGATTTTCATCTCCCCTTGAATTTACACTCTAATACAAGACAGTTAAATGAATACATCTCTACATTTGGATAAAGGAAATCGATAATCCTGTGTCATAATATGGCTTCAATCATTTTTGAAGTATTAGTTTCTAATGTATTTAAATATTTATTTTACGGAGCACCTTGATAACATCGATTATCAATGATCCATAACCAATCAAATATAAACAATCAATAATCAATCATAACTATCTTCAGCTATATTTACCTTGTAAATGTTTCATCACTGCTACAGATGGCGTTAAATTGTTAATTTATTACCACCGATATCATAAAAGTAAAGTTTCCTTTCCTATAGGGCAGATGATGTAAAGTTCATCTGATTCTGTGACCCACGCTTAAAGAAGGTGCCATGTGGCCAACACAACGAACAACCGCCTTTACTTTTCCCCCAACTAATGTCAGATATCCTTTAGAGCTGGGTGAACTCAGAGGCGCCCACACACACACACACACACAAATATATATATATATATATATATTCACACACACACAAAGGTAATAACTGTATTGGTTATTGCGACAATCAACAAAATAATTTATGAATCAGCTTCATTTTGTTGTGATTCGAAGATTCTCAATCTTGCTTTCTTTATTGATGTTGTAATTCCCCCCCCCCATTTATGTTAATCTTAATAATAATAAAACAATTATTATGGTTGTGTAATAAAAGTATCCAGAAAGACAAAGGACATTTCAACACAAACATTTCTTTTTAAGATATATTTATTTTAATATCAATCCTAACATTGCGTTCTAAGTACGACATGCAAACACAGCTATTCAATTCATAGCAGTGCTATCAATACATTTAAAAGTACATTAGAATAATGATACATGCCACTGGCATTTGTCACGTTAAATAATAAGAAACATTTTATTCACAAAGCCTTCACAGCAATAGACAAAGCTTGACGCATGTTACCAATGAAAACATAACTTTTCACATATGTATCTGATATATTCGGAGCAGACGGCGTCGTTGAGGGCAAAGTTCACGGGTTCATACCTCGCACAGTTTTCGTTATTGTTGCCGTTGTTTGGTTCACCTGGAAGAAAGGGGAAAGGTTAAAGGCTACAATTCAAATAGGCCTACATCGCGATTCAAACAAAAGGCGTTTCCAATGAAAATTAAAAAAAAAAAATTTTGAATAGAGTGGGGCGATGTGGCCGAGTAGTAAAGAGCTTGGCTTCCAAACAGAGGAGTCTCAGGTTCAAATCTCGATTCAAAATTGGATTTTTAACCGTGGGATTATAAGAACGCCCACGAATTCAGCCAACTCTAATGGGTACTTTTGGTTTGGAAAAAGTAAAAGCAGTTGCTCGGTGTGCAAGCCACATGAAACCCTCCTAAACCATTGTTCGAAGAAACATGATCTGTCCTATAGATCAACGACCAACACTTTGTTTTAGAAATAAACTCAGAAAAGACTCTCGCTTTAAAGAGCCTCGAGATGCGTTCTAATATAGAATCACCAGCAGGAACATTACTTATCTTAGTGACTCTTAGGTCAAAAGACTAAAACATAAAGTAGCACTAATACAAAAAACAGGAAACAATAAATGAAAAAAAAAAAAAAACCTAATCAAATACTAAGAAAGATTTAGATACAAACGTACAATGGGCCTCTTTCACCAATCGCCAACAAGCAACACCTAGCCACGTGGTTCTCTATCTCTTCTATACAAATTACGTAATACACAGGCTGTGACGTGATACGTTTTTTTTCATTGTTTTATCATTAATATTGTTGAATGAGGTCCATTCATAAATTCACAGAAGTGTATATTCATCCCTATAGACATTTAAGCATTTAATGGTTGCCTGAATCAGACAGGAAACAATTAACTTAGTAGAGTGTGTCTGTTAACTGGAATCTATTACACTAGAAAGCACTATAGTATAATAACTTAAGTGAGGCTACTCAAAGAGGCAAGGATGTTTATTTACAGGGGCATCACAAGTACATAAAACAACATCTGCCTTGAGCACAGTTTCTTCATATCGGATCTAGACTTGGGCGAACTTGTTCTCTGCCTTCAAATGTCAACATCCGTCTCAGTCTGGTTTCTGGCAGTGGCACCTTCTGCACTCTCTTGAATGGCGGCGTGCATGGCGGGGTTATAACAATATATATGTACACAATATATATGTATATATAGACAATACTAATAGCGGTTTTTCCCCTTTTGGGGGGCCACTGAAAATGGATATTTTATATGCCATCAGATGCAATTTACTTCTCGATATTTCCCCAAATCAAAAGTAATTTAAAAAGCTGTTTTGAAGTTGTCAACTCAACAAAAATATTCTTACCTGATTTGAATAATTTACGAATCATTTCAGTTTTAATGACAGTTTTATCATCGTGCCAGACAAATGTTCCCTCAGATTTCATGTCATCAAGTCCGATGTATGCAAAGATAGAAGTGTTTCTCTTCAGAATCTCTAGCTTCTCCAAGTACTTGAGTGACATTAAGTTTGAGTTCATACCTAATTAAAAACAAGAATTATTTTCTTAAGTAGTTTTTTATTTTTAGACGAGTAGAGCTAACGAATTTTAAATTATAACAAAAAAAAAAAAAATTTCCATACTATGCGCAATTAGGTGAAACCGAATTTAGCAAAAAATAAGATCTTCTAGTTTTGAATATCTGAGCATGACTGACGGACTGAAGAATGGACATACAGACCATTATATTTGTTAATCAAGTATTAAATAATCAAGGCAACGAATGTCGATGTTGGGCCGTACACTTTTACTCAATCACCACTGGGCGCCATCTTGGGCAGAACTCCTTGTTCACAACAATAAGCGCATAACTCTCAAATGGCTAAGGGCTATAACTCACATATATCAAGGATTAACGATAATCCCACTTGTAAGAGACATTTTTGTAAATATGTGCAGAACTTCCGGATATGGAAATCACTGCGCAGCTTATCTCAGATATAGGATCACGAAATACTGATCTGAACCCTCCGACAGGGAAAATGGAGAAGAAAGAAAACGGAAATAAAATGTAGGGCATCATAAGGACAATGTATGAGAATTGCCGGTACAGTATTTGAATTTGAACTCCGTAATTATTTTTCCACAATTTAAAGGGATTCTTTATTTTGCGCATGACTATTTCACTGTTTTGATTGGGCCTCAATAGCTTTGTTTGTTTGTAATCAGAAAATGTTGTATTTGGTATAGAATTAAAGGGAAATGCTTGTTCTCTTTTTATATACTTCAAAGTCAAGTTAAAAAAAAATTAATATTAATTTAATTTAATTAGGTCAAATCAACGATGGTATCGTCGATTAGGAGAGAAAGAGTTAAGTAGTTTATGCAGTAGTAGTAATGTTAATCTTGAGCAATATCAGAAAGCTGAAATCTGTCATCATTACGATAATTTTAATGATTTTTATATATACCAATTGCTATTAGAGGCTATTAGATGCTACAAGATACTACTAGATACAACTAAATACTACTAGATACTACTGGATACTACTAAATGCGATTAGAGGCTACTAGTTAATACTAGATTCTATCAGATACTACATGATGCTGGTAGATACAATTAGATTGTATCTGATGCTAATAATATTCAGATACTGATGATGCTACTAGATGCTAACAGATGCAACCAATTGCTGCTAGATTCAATTAGATGCTACTAATAGATGCTATCAGATGCTACTAGATACTGATGATGTTACCAGATGCTTACAGATGCAACCCATTGCTGCTAGATTCATTTAGATGCCACTAATAGATGCTATCAGATGCTACTAGATGCTTCTCGATGCTAAGAGATGCTACCGATGGCAAGTGGCTCTCCACTCAGCTCTCTGAACTGCGAACACTCTTGCAAGGCGTGCGACCGACTCCCTTGACACTCCGCTGACATCAAGTATAGGTGCCCATTACCTTTAGATAAGTGTCCCGTTTTACGCTGTACAAAATCGTCTGTTCCAACTTTTTAAAAAACCTTTACCTCAGGACTTCAACGACTCTTCATGTGCACACCCTTGTGAGTCAGTCAGACTGTTGAAAGTGTGCATGGTCAGTACATCCTTCTAGAGTTTCTATCATGACATACTCCAGAAATATAGAGCTGCGAAGAGAATGCATCCATGCTGTATTCTAATAAATGTCTGTAAACTTGATATTATTCTAGAGTGCTTAAAGGTGCCCAGAAATGAGCACATCATTTAGACTTAGAGCAATAATCCGCGTATAATTTCTTTCGGTATTCTGTACATCGAATTCTCAAACAAACAAAAAAGAATCTATTTACGGCATGTGTGTATAGATATCACTGAATAAGTCACGTGATCTTCCGGGGCTAAATATAAAAGTTCAAAACATTTGGTTCGTTTGCAAAAAAAGAAAATGACATTTGAAACGATCTTTATTGAGGCTAAGTGGAAAAAGCGCTTGGATTCCGAACTGGGGATCCTGGATTCTAATGTCAGTAAAGACTGGAAATTTTGAATTTCGGGATCTTTAGGTAGTCTGTGAGTCCATCAAACTCTTATACGTACCTGACATTAGTTAGGGAGGGGAACGCGGTAGGTCGTTGTGCTGGCCTCATCTATGTTAACTATGGGCCGCAGACATATATGTCGGCGATATCATTTGTCCTATAGATCTAAATCGCCAGGTCTGAAAGATGAAACTTTAACTTTGAGTACCTGCACATTTAAGTGCTGCATCTGTAAAGTTTTTATTGCCTGGCGAAATCCAGAGGCAGGCGCTGATGTTTCCATAGGTGTAGACCTTGAACCCTGGTGTACTCTCACACAGCGGCTGCTGTACCTGATACAACAGTACAGCAGGACTTGTTTCATTAGGCCAGGAAATGATACAATGGCCTGTTTAATAAAAAAAAAGGTCAAAAAAAAATGTTTACATGTCAAACAAACAAGCACAAATTTTTAAAGACATTTTTAAAGACATTTTAAAGACATCTTTCCAAAAAGAAAAACATCATCAGCTCTATAGACCAGATGGTCAGAAATTGGAACTGTCCTTATTTTACTTCTGTATGGACGTCTGTAGTTTATAAGATAAGAAGAAAAGATAAGAAAATATTAAGATCTCACACTAAGTGCCGTTTAACATTTTTTTTACAAAGCTGATATCAACTCTGTTTGTCTCTCTGGCCGAAAGTTTGTACACGTTATTTCTCCGACGCTCAATCTAGGATCAAACTCAAATTTTGCACAATTGTTTCTTTAACTATAGGTAATGAATCACTTTGTTTGGTATCTCAAACAAGGGAAAGAAATAGTACTTGACTGAAGTGGTGGTATAAGCTGAATTAGTCCTCTTTATATTAGGCTGCCGACTCAGGCTTAGTGAACACAAACATGACATATAAACAATAGATAGCAATCTTCTATATTCACAGACTCTTCTCTAGTAGAGTGGTTACCGCGTTGGCTTGTGAAGCTTCAGAAGGCTTTAGCCCAAAAGTTCAAATTCACGTCGTTGCCTTTTTATAAATTTATTTCTATAAATGCTTTTTTTAATTGTTAGTCTAGATCTTTTACAAATTAAATTACATTACTGATCCAAACTAACGGATACAAGCCGCTTAATATAAGTTTTCTTTTCGTTTTTTTATCAAGTATTATTTATGTTTTTTTCTGTTAACGTAGGTCAATATTCTTACAAGCTACGCAACACTCTCACATAGTCTTAATATTAACTCTTTCTCTCCTAACTCTCGATACCAGCGTTGATTCCACCAGAATGTGGTAAATAATTACGGAAAGAGAAAGAGTTAATAATAAAATAAATGGTAAATATGTAAACTTTGTGAAAGTAGTACTACTCTACTAGATAAAAGTAGGCTTTTTGTTTTAGTTGAATTGTTCTACACTACGTTAATATTACCGAATTTATTGACCAGTTGTAAAACAGGAATTAATTTTATAAGTAGACATAAAATTTCTATTTCCTCTTTGTTTAGTTAATAATTAAAGTTATAGAAATGTTATTCCTGACATCTCAGTGGAAACAATAAATCACAAGAACGAAGAGGAGGAAACTTGATAGAGTACCTTTATCTAAGGGCGTTAAAATGCAATGATTGCACATTTTAAATAAGTAAATAGTCAAATTTGTATAATGGGAGATAGACCCTTCATACCTTATCGTACACCGTTTCATTTTGTTAAATGTTAAAGCAAGAAGCTCCAATTAATTACAACTAGAATCTAAAAGACCCCTGTGGCTAAAAAAAGAAATTAGTTACAGAGAAATTGATGAAAAATAAGAGTAACTCTTCCAGACACGAGTTCCATCTTGACAACAATTGAATGAAGTCTTAAGGTAAAACAGTCACATTGCTCTCGAGAATGCACAGGCAAGAGGAACAGTGGAATATGAAATAGTGAGAATTAAAACTTGTCAAAGAAGCTAAGGCTTTAAAATACAACTACAACTAAATGTGTTTGCTGTACCAGAGAAGGGAAACAATTACGCCTGAAAGAGATCGACCCCCCCCCCCCTTCCACCCTCAAGCAAGGGAGACAATGGATTAGAGGTTAAGCTATTATAATGTAAAAGTATTTAGGAGAAGGTTTTCTGTGCTGCCTTTTCACTTTTCAAACGACTAATAAAAGACAATCAAATTATCGGAAAACCTAGGATCCAAACATGTTGCAACGCTGACCAATGCCATTGAATTTTTCAAATGACCCGAAGTTTGAGATCCTTGCTTTCGTTATCCCATGAGGAAAAAGTGTTTTTGTTTCTTTTATTGTCTTGTCTTAGGTGAAGTTTACTTGGAAATACACTCTCGCGTTAGATACGGTATGGCTCAATTTCAGTGTGAAGAAACAAGTCCTTTTACGTTTAAAGTGTCTTTTAATTGTCGAACATCTTAACAAAACATATCTACACGGCAACGTTATGTACAGATCTCCTACTTCACTCGCTGACTTCTCTCTCTCTCTCTCGTTTACACACTCCTCACTTCCCCCAAGTCCCCTAACTCTCGATACCCAACACTTGACCGTGTGTCACGGTTGACCACACAGTAACCGTGTCACAACATTCAGATTTACTAACACTTAACTTATCGAGGGTGCCTAACGTCCTATTCCTGACCCAGGGCCTACCGTACTAGTGGCAACGCCGCTGATAGCGTTAGACGGATATATACGTGAGAGGAAAAGACTGCAAAAGTAAATGTTAGAGGGTGAAAGACAAATAAAAACAAAAATGAAGAGAGAGAGAGGGAGAGACAGAGAGAAGGATAGACAGAGAGAGGGAGAGACAGACAGAGAGAGGGAGAGACAGAGAGAGGGAGAGACAGAGAGAAGGATAGAAGAGAGAGGGAGAGACAGAGAGAGGGAGAGACAGAGAGAAGGATAGACAGAGAGAGGGAGAGACAGAGAGAGGGAGAGACAGAGAGAAGGATAGACAGAGAGAGGGAGAGACAGAGAGAGGGAGAGACAGAGAGAAGGAAGACAAAGAGGAGAGACAGAGAGAGGGAGAGACAGAGAGAAGGAGAGACAGAGAGAGGGAGAGACAGAGAGAGGGAGAGACAGAGAGAGGATAGACAGAGAGAGGGAGAGAGAGGGAGAGACAGAGAGAGGGAGAGACAGAGAGAGGGAGAGACAGAGAGAGGGAGAGACAGAGAGGGAGAGACAGAGAGAGGGAGAGACAGAGAGAGGGAGAGACAAAGAGGGAGAGACAGAGAGAGGGAGAGACAAAGAGAGGGAGAGACAGAAAGAAGGAGAGACAGAGAGAGGGAGAGACAGAGAGAGGGAGAGACAGAAAGAGGGAGAGACAGAGAGAGGGAGAGACAGAGAGAGGGAGAGACAGAGAAATGAGAGAGACAGAGAGAGGGATAGACAAAGAGAGGGAGAGTTAGCAAGAGGGAGAGACAGAGAGAGGGAGAGACAGAGAGAGGGAGAGACAGAGAGAGGGATAGACAGAGAGAGGGAGAGACAGAGAGAGGGAGAGACAGAGAAATGAGAGAGACAGAGAGAGGGATAGACAGAGAGGGAGAATTAGCAAGAGGGAGAGACAGAGAGAGGGAGAGACAGAGAGAGGGAGAGACAGAAAGAGAG
>JAZGLO010005117.1:0-19839 GCA_036873155.1 Biomphalaria sudanica
GCCTCCTGATTTCATAGGACTCCAGAAATAGCAAAATATACGAAAAAGTCATGAAAATCTCCTGAAATTATTAAAATATGAAACCTGATACAAATCTCCTTAAAAGCAGACCAAAATGTCAATCCGGTGTGTCATTCAATTTGGAAAACGCCAATCATTCTCGCAGTCAAAAAAAAATCATTGTAAGCTTTCATTTAAAAACTTAATAATAAGGCGAAACTTTATCCAAACAAGAAGTTCAACTACTTAATTTACTTCAATAGTCACTGGCCTACAAATATCGATCTAAATCTATTTGAACCTCTTAAAAAAATCAAAAGCAATATTTTGGTAGTCGTTAGTTAATTTAAAAATCAGATCTGAATGTTTATCGTTTTTTTTTTTTGGAACACTACTATCTACTATAGATGGCTCGTAGAGTTAATTTGACCGTGATATTTTATCTTATCTTATATAATACAGACGTTACTTCAAAAAAGAAGATGATTACGTCCTACGCGTCATGCATTTAGTCATGCATATTAACCAATGACTTAAATTCTGACAAGTCACTGGTTTTTCTGGCTAGCTCAGGCAACCCATTCCATGCTCTAATAGCACTAGGGAAGAAGGAGTATTTGTACAAATTTGTCCTAGCATATGGGACGAGGAATGTGCCTTTATTTTTGTGTCTTTCAGAGTATTTTATTAAATTTTGTTTTTGTATTTGAAGATTATGGTTCAGTGTTTTATGTATAATTGCTACTTTACTTTTGAGTCTTCTGTCCTGAAGGCTTTCTAAATTTAGTGATTTTACTAATGGTGTTACTCTAGTCAAATGTGAATATTCGTTTGTTATGAATCTCACTGCTCTATTTTGTGTTTGTTCCAGTTCTTAGTAAAGCATGAATAAAATGCAAAGACGAATTTATTTTCTTATTCAAAATTTTAATTTTCACTATTTATCCTTATCCTTACCAAGACTGGGCCCCGCACAATCCGTTTTGAATAGAGCACCGCAATCTGTAGGACCGGCCCTAGCAACACGACACAGTAACTACCAAGGCTTCACTGTACATAACCGTCCTGCTGTATTAAACTCTACTGGTCTCACCCTGGAGTCGTACTGCTCCATTCTGGACTTACTGTATCTGACTGACTTCACTGGGGACTACCAGACTGAATCGAATTGTGTGTCTCTTGACATACTCGGTCTTTACATGGGGTCAATCAACGACTTATCTCACTAATTTACTTAAAGGCTAGTCATTTCTGCATGATCCCATGACCATTTCACGAGCGATATTGACGTGGAGAGTTCATACACCCTCCACGTTCTATCATGGAGCATAACGAATCGGATTAGGCTCAGCTCAATCCACTAGATTCATATTTTTCTTCTACGGTAATACTGCCCTTTGAGGCGCGGTGGCTGAGCGGTTAAACGCTTGGCTTCCGAACCAGGGACCGGGGTTCGAATCCTGGTGAAGACCTGGATTTTTAATTTCGGGATCTTCGGACGACTCTGGAGTCCACCCAGCTCAAATGGGTACCTGACATTAGTTAGGGAAAAGTAAAGTGCTGGCCACATGACACCCTTCTAACCGTAGGCCACAGAAACAGATGACCTTTACATCATCTGCCGTAGAGATCACAAGATCTGAAAGGGGAACTTTACTTTTTTTTTTTAAATACCGCCTTTGACACACGGGATGTAAAGATTTATCTCTTCAGACTGAAAAAATAATGTGTGCCATTATGGAGATCGGATAATTGTATAGGTCCAAACAAATGGAAATTCAGTTCGACTACAAGTGTTTGATCTACCTGTTTCGGATGTTCCTTCAGAGTTGAAGATAATCTACTTCCAAGTCAAAACCTCCCGCGATACGACGAGGGATGGTAGCGGGCTGGGTTCGAACCCGGGACAATTGAGTCGACCGAACGGCAGTCAAGCGCATACCGCACGACCATGTAACCATTGTCCATCACTACAACAACAATAGTAATATAGATTGCAAACATAAACAGCATTCACACACACTCAAAGTCACACACAACCAGTGCTGGATGAGCTAGGCTTCTTAGGACTTCCGGGTGACCACAAGTGACCTTGAAGCACTCTGACTGATAGTGGAGTAAAGGAGTTTTAAAATCTTTCTGTTGAGAGGACACGACCACTTCGTCCAATCCTGACGTTACATGAATCCAAATGACAAGAAACGGCTTTAAAAACTTTTTAAAAAGTTGTAGGCCTCTAGGTATGAGATCCACGCTACGGTTGTTGGTTGTGTTGTATCTTATATAATACAGACGTTACTTCAAAAAAGAGGATGATTACAAGCATATCGAATACAAAAAAAACAAAAAACTCTGTCATTATGACGTAAACAGTTTATGTGTACCTTGAAACAGAAACAAACTCTGTCTTTATGACGTAAACAGTTTATGTGTACTTCGAAACAAAAAAAAACTCTGCCATTATGACGTATACAGTTTATGTGTACCTTGAAACAAGAAAACAGCTGCCACTAAAAACGTGAAAACATCTTTGGTGAAACTCATTTCAAGTTTTTTGTTGGTCTTTTAAGGAAACTTCTGTAATCAGAAAATTTTAACATCGATACATTGAGATTTTCAAAAAAGCGTTTCTTTTTAATTGGCAAGAAAAAACAAAACAAACAAATAAACAACAAACAAGCATTGACAGTAAGATTTCTAGAAACATTACATAGTAATATAATAAATTGAATACACTCAATAAGAATGTAATACAGTTAATTGAATGTATTATCTAACTCAAAATATCTACATTATAAATTATATTACGGATAGTAACAACCGAGCTTCGCTTCTACAAAATAAGGTTAGTATTTTTTGAGGCTGAAAGAACAAAAAAATTAAGGAATTGTGTGGAATTAATGTCCTATTTATTAAAAAATCCTTTAACAGTTAATTTTTAGCGAAAAATTGATTAGCACCAAAGTCCAAATTGTTGCACGGAGATAAGACATTTTTTTTCAATTGGAAAACAGAAAAAATAGTAATGAATATAACAAAAATAGATGAATCATTAAAACATTTGAAGATATAATCTGCATAATGGATCTATCTATATCAATTCGTCCTTTACATAGATTAAAAAATCGTGACCTAAATGAATACAAATGTCGAGAACCTATTACCTAGAACTAGTAGCTCAGTTTGATTAATTCATACCAAATCATTTTTTTTAATCATGGAAATACTCTGAACCAGAACCGACTTATTCCTGTCAACACAATTTTGAAATAAATTAATTATATCTTCTGGAATGTACAATTAAAACATCAGCCAAGAATGAGATAAAAGTTAAGGACCTTTACTTGATTCGACTTCTTTTTTTTTGGAATTTATACTACATATCAAAGATGCATTCTCAATTTTAGAATGAAAATCGATCCTATTTCATTAATAAACAATAGAAGATAATATTATGACACCGGTGCCCTGTTGCCAGGCAACATACTTGGCGTTCAACAAGGAAATATGGCGAAAAGAATAAAAATTCATAATTTCATTTCATTTAGGCGGTGTTACTTTAGCCAAACAAAAATACATTTGTTATTAAAAAAAAAAGTATTTGAATAAAAATATTTTTTTTTAAACATTCAACATCAGGATTGATTGTCTACTCACTCTCTAGAACTCACAGCAAGAAGCGCACAGGGATAGATCAGTGTTTCTCAAATTTATCCACATGGCATCAGCCAAAAATTTCATGTGCCACCACCCTCCAACCATTAGCCAGCCAAGGGATCCGAGTGCCACAGTTGGCTCCCTCAGTGGAGTACGAGGGGAACCCCCGGGGGCATTGTTAACTTGACAAATTCACCCCCTTTTGGTTTACGACTCACAATTTCTCTTAGTAAGAAAAGCTTAGGTCAGCGGTTCTCCGCCTTTTAAGCTCGACGACCCCTTTTTTACTATCCCCCACTCTGCCGCGACCCCCCCCCACACACACACAGCAATAGAACTTAATAGCGCTTAACCAGGGCAGAGTACCAAAGGACTGGAAAGAAGCTAATGTCACCCCCCTATTTAAAAAAGGAGAAAAATCTGATCCAGGAAACTACAGACCAGTATCACTTACCAGCATCACATGTAAAATACTAGAACACATAATATGTAGCAACATCATAAACCACTTAGACAAACATAATGTCCTCACCCCATACCAACATGGCTTTAGGAAATATAGATCATGTGAAACACAACTAATAGGACTAATTGATGATTTCTCAAAAGGTTTAGATAATAGTGAACAAATAGATGCTATCTTACTAGATTTTTCCAAGGCTTTTGACAAAGTTCACCACCATAGTTTGCTTAAAAAATTAAAATATTTCGGCATTAACGGTCCACTGCATCAGTGGATTAAAGATTTTCTGATAGGGAGAGAACAAACTGTAATAATAAATGGCTCTAAATCAACACCAATAACAGTAAACTCAGGTGTACCTCAAGGAACAGTCTTGGGTCCACTACTATTTTTAATTTACATAAATGATTTACCAAATTGCATTAGTTCAGGAACAAAAGTCAGATTATTTGCAGACGATTGCATAATATATAGAACAATAAAAACAAAACAAGACACAGATATTTTACAAAGAGAATTAGATGAATTACAGAAATGGGAATCAAATTGGAGCATGTCTTTCCACCCAGAAAAATGTCAGTTGTTAAGAGTAACAAAAAAACTAAAACAAATTAATTCCACTTATCTTATTCATGGCAAACCAGTAACACAGACTAAAAACTCAAAATACCTAGGTGTTATAATAAATGAAAAACTGTCATGGAATCCACATATTGATGAAACTATAAAAAAATCCAACAAAGCATTAGGGTTTATTAAAAGAAATTTTTATAAATCAAATAAGAACATAAAACTAAAATGTTATTTAACCTTGGTTAGGCCAATAATAGAATATGCATCCACCGTGTGGGACCCCTCAACTCAAGAAAACATTAAGAAACTGGAACAAACACAAAATAGAGCATTGAGATTCATAACAAACGAATATTCACATTTGACTAGGGTAACACCATTAGTAAAATCACTAAATTTAGAAAGCCTTCAGGACAGAAGACTCAAAAGTAAAGTAGCAATCATACATAAAACACTGAACCATAATCTTCAAATACAAAAACAAAATTTAATAAAATACTCTGAAAGACACAAAAATAAAGGCACATTCCTCGTCCCATATGCTAGGACAAATTTGTACAAATACTCCTTCTTCCCTAGTGCTATTAGAGCATGGAATGGGTTGCCTGAGCTAGCCAGAAAAACCAGTGACTTGGCAGAATTTAAGTCATTGGTTAATATGCATGACTAAATGCATGACGCGTAGGACGTAATCATCTTCTTTTTTGAAGTAACGTCTGTATTATATAAGATTAAGATTAGAAGAATACACTAAATACAATCCATATTTTCGATGGTCTTAGGCGACCCCTGACAAATCGTCAATCGACCCCTCAAGGGGGTCGCGACCCACAGGTTGAGAACCCCTGGCTTAGGTCCAATAAAGTTAACTCAAGAAGGACATGAACTTGCCGCTACTGAACTGTGAGAGACACTCGAAGTATGTTTGTACAAGAATTAATCGTCATAAGATCCTAATTAGATCATCTTCGTGTCCAGAAAGACGCTATGCACCTGGCCTGATTGTTTACGTAAAAGTGTGCCCTAAAGTAAGGTACCGTTCTGAGGTCAGAAAGTAGACACTGCACGTGTTGTTGTGGTCCTGACTTTGTCCTTTGCTTTAAGTTACTGGACAGCCTTAGCGATCGCCTTGGATTTAGTCTTAATATGACTTCTTGACCCCTGCTTTAGGGTCAGTTTTATTTCATGTTGAATATATATTTTATAGTTTTATACAAATTCGTTCGTATTGATAGTTTTTCAGAGTTAGATTCTCTGTTATTTATTTCTATAGGGTTTCAGTTTTGGCGTTAGACATTGAGACTGTTTGGTTCTTGTTTTACCCTGGACATTGCGGTCATCATCGTTGTTTTTCTTGTTGGCCGGAGGTTAAAGGCGGTCCTTTTATGTTACTACCAATATTGACAGTTTATACAGTACCTACTACAGATACCGTCGATCGTCTTTCTCCATTCCTCTATGCCTGTTGTCTTAGTTAGAAACTCTCAGTGGCAGGCCTGTCCAATCGTTTTCGTTATCTTCCCATTATTTTCTCTATCTTTTGTTTTGTAAAATGTTTTACAAGTTTCGGATGTTCCTTCA
The DNA here is from genome assembly GCA_036873155.1 of Biomphalaria sudanica. Lineage (NCBI taxonomy): Eukaryota > Metazoa > Mollusca > Gastropoda > Planorbidae > Biomphalaria > Biomphalaria sudanica. The sequence goes on from JAZGLO010005117.1 coordinate 6,275, forward strand.
GAGTTGAAGATAATTTACTTCCTAGTCCAAACCTCCCGCAGGACGACGGGGGTTGGGAGCGGGCAGGGTTTGAGTCCGGGACCATCGATAAGTCCGAACCACAGTCCATTGCGCAAACCGCACGACCAGGCAGCCATCCATTCCTGCCTCGTCTTCTTTTTCTAGGTACTGAGACATAAGTTCCGGAAGTTTAAAGTCGGGACGAGCGAAACCTACCCATGCAGAGCATCCCCAGAGAATGCTACAATGTCCTTCAAAGCTGCATACTATATCAAGACATCCAGACTCCAGAGCAGACATAACCGCCATCTGCCTGTGTTCAGCTTGGGTCCTCTTTCCGTCGTCTACGCCTATCATCGGCAAAGTATTTTTTTGTGTGTCTCAATTGTATATTCCAAGGCTTTTGCAATAAGTCTCCAGCTATCTCGTTAGGAAGCCGCCACCTTCCTAATTCTCACCTGCACGCCAGTTAAAGCTTCGGTGCCAGCTTAATTTATATTACATTGAGTGTGGATGCCCGTTTGGGATGTATTATACATATAAATATTGCATTATGTATCTAATAATATAAGTAATATATGTGGTAAAACGTTTACAGCATATTAAAATTCAGTTATTTCGATACATTGTTCCTTACCTTTTGTATTCCAAACATTATATTAATTCATTTTTTTTGTTGATACGTGAAGCTTTTCTGACTCGTTGTATAGCGGAAGTTATTTATCAGATGGCCATGCTCTATTCCTAGTATACTCCATTAGATTGGTTCCAATCCATACACGTTCCACGTAGAGCCTGTGTGCTAAAAATGTATGCATGAAAATATATATGTCACTGAATGTAAAATGTTTATTTGTTTGTAAAATGTTTGACATGTTTCGGATGTTCCTTCAGAGTTAAAGATAGTTTACTTCCTAGTCCAAACCTCCCGCAGGACGACGGGAGGTGGGAGCGGGCAGGGTTTGAACCCTCGACCGTCGATAAATCCGAACGACAGTCCAGCGCGCAAACCGCACGACCAGGCAGCCATCCAAATGCTATTTACATTTCGCTCTGTGACATTACGAGGTAAATGGGTCTTCTATTCAACTCTAAGAAAAGGATAAATGCTTTGATATCGAATAATAAAATTACCTCTTCATTATTGAGAGATATGGTTTCAAGTGCGACGTTTTAAAAATAATGATTTTTTTCTAGTATGTTTTATAATGAAAATTATCACTATACTATAGTATACAACTAGCCGCGGCCCGCAGTTAATGTGAATGTCCTTGATATAGTGTATTGGAAACAAATAAACAAAATAATAATGTGATAAGTAAAGAGAATGCGTGAATGTACAAATAGTATAAATGATGCTATGAAAAAGCTAATCGACCTGCATATATATTTTACTTACACAAATATTTGCTTGCATGATCTATATAATGAGATCTAGCTCTATAATCATATATAGTTTTTGACATAGGTTATACTTAGATTCATTTGTTTAAATTAAGTGAATCACAAATTCTTTCACTAAGCATTTTGAGAACTTGTCGTTTCGAACGCTGCACCATGGTGCCGTTATGGAAAAACAACTTGGTGTAGAGGTGTCGTCATCAGTTCCGGATTGCTGGATTGGCGACACTCGCACGGAACAGTGGCGGTTACATTATAGGAATATGAGACAAGCTCCCCGCAGTTAGCATTGTTCCCGACCACTTGTAGCGAGTGGGGTCCAGCAACGGGGACGGTGCGCTGTGTACACGGCACGGCCCGGCTATGTCCAGTCAGGGAACCGATATGGCCGTTTACCGTTGGGAGCCCTCAGACAGGACAGGGGTTAAGAGCCCCATGTCCAGGCCTGGTGGTTGGATAAAAACCTTTCTAACCATCAACGGGATAATGGCGCCTACGGCGCCGATTCCCTACTGGACTTCATCGAAGGTGTAGAGCTGCCTGATTTGGAAACCACTGCGCAGTTCATCTTAGATACAGGACTACTCGTCTGATCCATCTTAAAACGTAAAGAAAATAACAATACATGCTCTGAATTTTTTTCCCAACGGAATTCCGAATAGGTCTGATCGAATTAAATATTATGTTTGAAATTTGTGTAAAAATTTAAAGAAACAAATTAAATTTATAAAAAGCAAGGAAATGGTTTAACTCTTTCTCTCCGTAATTACTTTCCTCGTTTCGGTAGTATTATTTATTTTGCTCATATGTATTTCACTATCCTGTTAGGATTAAGCTTAAATATTTTTTTTTCTTTTATCAGAAAATGTTTTATTTGGTATCGAATTACAAGAGAATGCATGATCTTTTTACATAACACATAATAGCGTTTTTTAAATAAAACCAATTTAGTTTAAGGGGTGTCAAACTAACGTTGGCATCGTCAATTAGGAGGGAAAGAGTTAAGGAATAAATAAATAAAGTTTAAATTACCTTAGTCGAGCCTTCTACAAATGTACAAACTAGACGAGGATGTGTAATGAATCAATGGCACAAGAAAACAGAAGATAAAAACTGGTCATGAAATCAAAAAGAAACATTGACAATCACTGATAAGGGGGTGTATCATTGTTTAGTCAATGAGGATTGTCTAATCAGGTCTTAAAACCTCGCCACCATGAAAGGTAAACAAAACAAGAAAGACAACATTGCCAACGGGACATAACAAGGAGAATGTAATTCTTTTGTTACTCAAACCATATTAACATTATAACTTTTGTCATTAAATGTAACACAATGCTATCTCTAATCTTGTGTCTGGATAGACTTCAGTTTCTTGTTCGGGTGATATTCCAGTGTAATTAACAAACAACACAGACGGACAATATCAATTAGACAAGTAGAGAGATGAGTCTCAAACACTGATGAACAATTAAAATACTATTTAATCCATGAAAAAGCCACAGTCTAAGTCTTTGTCAATAAAACACGTCTTTACCTATAGAACAGTGATGCCCAACCCAATTCAATCCCCGGTCCATTTTAATTTCCAACACTAGTTTCGCGGGCCGCATGATGGAAAAGATGCAAATAAAATTGACCTGAAAATATTTTGTTTAAAACCTGGAGATCTAGTACTTACATTGAATTATTTGGATATTTGAATTTTCCATTTACATTAAAAAAAAAAAAAAAAGGACAAATGTTTTGTTTATATATTGTTGTTCTTATTAATAAAAAACAAAAAACAGCCACACTTTCTTTATAAAAACAAAACATGTTGGCTAGCAATGGTATCATGGTCTACAAAAAGTAAAGATCCGTTCACTTTTCCTAGTAGATTCTATAATCCTATTCATGAACCCACAACTGTTAAATGCCTAGGTAGTAATCCATGAGTAAAAAGTGAGGGCCCTAACGTAGGTAAAGACACATTTAGAATTTTTTAGGGGGGGGGGGAATATTTTCTATGTTTTTTTGCCGACGTTACGGCGGTCCGGATGGATGGACGTCGCGGGCCGGATTTGGCCCGCAGGCCGTATTTCGGGCATCACTGCTATAGTACGTATGTGTTCGTTAAATACAGACTGTTGTTAACATTAGTTCACGTGTATCATGTAACCGCTGGCAGACAACTAAACTACCGTAGGCGTTATATAATTTTGTATTTATGAAACTTACAATAACTTGGGTAACCTCTTTGTAAACTTTTATAACTATATAGACCAATTCATATTTTATTGGCCAAAGTCAACAAGTAGGGTGCCATGTGACCAGAACGACGACCTTTTGCTTTCCCCAATTTAAAGTCAGGTACCCATTGGAGCTGCATGGACTCAGGGGCGCCCTAAAAATCCCGAAATTCAAAATCCCAGTTTTCGAAGAGATTCGAACCCAGGTCTCTCGGTTCGAAAGTCAAGCTTAATCATTCAAGTTAATATTATCCTCAAAGATCATATTAGGTAAATACAATATTCTCAATTATTGTCAACTTCTTCATTGCCTCCTTGGAGATGCAAGATAATACGTTGGATACTATTATCTCCCTATTGCTATCGATTTCGATGATTTTTATCTCCCCTTGAAGTTACACTCTAAGACAAGACAGTTAAATGAATACATCTCTACATTTGGATAAAGGAAATCGATAATCCTGTGTCATAATATGGCTTCAATCATTTTTTGAAGTATTAATTTCTAATGTATTTTAAATATTTATTTTACGGAGCACCTTGATAACATCGATTATCAATGATCCATAACCAATCAAATATAAACAATCAATAATCAATCATAACTATCTTCAGCTATATTTACCTTGTAAATGTTTCATCACTGCTACAGATGGCGTTAAATTGTTAATTTATTACCACCGATATCATAAAAGTAAAGTTTCCTTTCCTAAAGGTCATCTGATTCTGTGACCCACGCTTAAAGAGGGTGCCATGCGGCCAGATATCCTTTAGAGCTGGGTGAACTCAGAGGCGCCCTAAAGATGAAAAAAAAAATCCTAGTCTTTACTGAGATTCGATCCCAGGACCCTCGGTTCGGAAGCCAAACGCTTTGCCAGTTAGCCACCGCAGTCATCATATAACATCTTTCCTTAATAGCCATTTCATACTATCATGCCAAGTACAATTACTATCAGCAGCGCTTGATTGCGTTACCTTATAGTCCTAATGCACACTATGACCTTTGACCTTAACTTGACAGTTTTATAGTTTCGATTCATAGAATACTAGATTAATATTCAGTTGTATTTAATTTTTTCATTTTGTTAATTCATCTTTTTCTACTTCTTCTTTTTTTTTTGACAATGATTATTTCAACTCTGTCTGTCTGTCTGTCTGTCTCGTATAAATCTTGTACGTGTTATTTCTCCCCTTTTTCATTCTGGGATCAAGCTGAAACTTTGCACAAATATTTAATGTCAATGACTACACAGAAATCAATAAAAAAAATTAACCAATTAGCTCATCAATTAGTAGTAATTAATTAATTTTGCTTACTACAGAGAATGTAAGGCCTGCTAAGTAAATCATCCTTGTGTATAGAATTAGGTAGTTAGCTAAAAAAAATTGTAAAGAAACTAAAGGCTATAAAACTTTCTACTTTTACAAGTACTTGAATAGCTTAGTGGCTAACAAGTCGGCCTTCCATCCTGGGGGCTCGAGTTAAACTTGAGACTTAAGCAAAATTTTGTAAAATTGGATTTGAAAAGCCAGCACGGAAACCTTCTCTCAGATAAATCCTAATGATCTATAAAAATGATTAGAGCATGGTGCACTGAGCATGCTATAAGCATGAATGTCGCGTTAAACAGAAACAACTAATAACAATAGTACCAATCGCACAAATGTATATCTTTCAGAACACAACGCGTAGACTATTGAGGTAATTGTTACAATTTGTATGTCCTGTAATATGCAACTTGTATTTTATTTTACTATTTTCAAACATCGCAAATCCTATCTTGCGTTTCTTAGGGAAATAATATGTATATGTATATTGCATTACGTGGTACTGTAAATACTGCGACACATGACTCTTACTTATCTTATCTTATCTTATATAATACAGACGTTACTTCAAAAAAGAAGATGATTACGTCCTACGCGTCATGCATTTAGTCATGCATATTAACCAATGACTTCAATTCTGCCAAGTCACTGGTTTTTCCTGGCTAGCTCAGGCAACCCATTCCATGCTCTAATAGCACTAGGGAAGAAGGAGTATTTGTACAAATTTGTCCTAGCATATGGGACGAGGAATGTGCCTTTGTCTTAATTGTAATTGAAAGCTAAGTATGGATTACACAATACTTCCACAATATTCTGAGCTTTAACTTTAAGACGCTTTCATTTCTGTCATAGACGTCTCTCGACACTCCCACCACTCTGCACTCCGATCATAACAGTAGCTTCATTTTGTCTCACTCTCGATATAAGAGAGGAAGACTTTTGTTCTGTGATTGAACAAACATATTTGTCCATTATTGTTTCACTTAGGATGTATCCATTTTCGTTCGGTGATTGAAAAATTGAATATTTACACACACACACACACACACAAATATATATATATATATATTCACACACACACAAAGGTAATAACTGTATTGGTTATTGCGATAATCAACAAAATAATTTATGAATCAGCTTCATTTTGTTGTGATTCGAAGATTCTCAATCACGCTTTTTTTATTGATGTAATCCCCCCCCCCCATTTATGTTAATCTTAATAATAATAAAACAATTATTATGGTTGTGTAATAAAAGGATCCAGAGAGACAAAGGACATTACAACACAAACATTTCTTTTTAAGATTTATTTATTTTAATATCAATCCTAACATTGCGTTCTAAGTACGACATGCAAACACAGCTATTCAATTCATAGCAGTGCTATCAATACATTTAAAAGTACATTAGAATAATGATACATGCCACTGGCATTCGTCACGTTAAATAATAAGAAACATTTTATTCACAAAGCCTTCACAGCAATAGACAAAGCTTGACGCATGTTACCAATGAAAACATAACTTTTCACATATGTATCTGATATAGTCGGAGCAGACGGCGTCGTTGAGGGCAAAGTTCACGGGTTCATACCTCGCACAGTTTTCGTTATTGTTGCCGTTGTTTGGTTCACCTGGAAGAAAGGGTAAAGGTTAAAGGCTACAATTCAAATAGGCCTACATCGCGATTCAAACAAAGGCGTTTCCAATGAAAATTAAAAAAAATAATTTTGAATAGAGTGGGGCGATGTGGCCGAGTAGTAAAGAGCTTGGCTTCCAAACAGAGGAGTCTCAGGTTCAAATCTTGATTAAGAATTGGATTTTTAACCGTGGGATTATAAGAACGCCCACGAATTCAGCCAACTCTAATGGGTACTTTTGGTTTGGAAAAAGTAAAAGCAGTTGCTCGGTGTGCAGGCCGCATGAAACCCTCCTAAACCATTGTTCGAAGAAACATGATCTGTCCTATAGATCAACGACCAACACTTTGTTTTAGAAATAAACTCAGAGAAGACTCTCGCTTTAAAGAGCCTCGAGATGCGTTCTAATATAGAATCACCAGCAGGAACATTACTTATCTTAGTGACTCTTAGGTCAAAAGACTAAAACATAAAGTAGCACTAATACAAAAAAACAGGAAACAATAAATGAAAAAAAAAAAAAAACCTAATCAAATACTCAGAAAGATTTAGATACAAACGTACAATGGGCCTCTTTCACCAATCGCCAACAAGCAACACCTAGCCACGTGGTTCTCTATCTCTTCTATACAAATTACGTAATACACACAGGCTGTGACGTGATACGTTTTTTTTCATTGTTTTATCATTAATATTGTTGAATGAGGTCCATTCATAAATTCACAGAAGTGTATATTCATCCCTATAGACATTTAAGCATTTAATGGTTGCCTGAATCAGACAGGAAACAATTAACTTAGTAGAGTGTGTCTGTTAACTGGAATCTATTACACTAGAAAGCACTATAGTATAATAACTTAAGTGAGGCTACTCAAAGAGGCAAGGATGTTTATTTACAGGGGCATCACAAGTACATAAAACAACATCTGCCTTGAGCACAGTTTCTTCATATCGGCTCTAGACATGGGCGGAACTTGTTCTCTGCCTTCAAATGTCAGCATCCGTCTCAGTCTGGTTTCTGGCAGTGCGCACCTTCTGCACTCTCTTGAATGGCGGTGTGCATGGTGGGGTTATAACAGTATATATGTACACAATATATATGTATATATAGACAATACTAATAGCGGTTTTTCCCCTTTTGGGGGGCCACTGAAAATGGATATTTTATATGCCATCAGATGCAATTTACTTGTCGATATTTCCCCAAATCAAAAGTAATTTAAAAAGCTGTTTTGAAGTTGTCAACTCAACAATAATATTCTTACCTGATTTGAATAATTTACGAATCATTTCAGTTTTAATGACAGTTTTATCATCGTGCCAGACAAATGTTCCCTCAGATTTCATGTCATCAAGTCCGATGTATGCAAAGATAGAAGTGTTTCTCTTCAGAATCTCCAACTTCTCCACGTACTTGAGTGACATTAAGTTTGAGTTCATACCTAATTAAAAACAAGAATTATTTTCTTAAGTAGTTTTTTTTTATTTTTAAACGCGTAGAACGAACACCTTTTAAATTATAACAAACAAAAAAAAGTGATTTCCATACTAAGCGCAATTAGGTGAAACCGAATTTAGCAAAAATAAGATCTTCTAGTTTTGAATATCTGAGCATGACTGACGGACTGAAGAATGGACATACAGACCATTATATTTGTTAATCAAGTATTAAATAATCAAGGCAACGAATGTGGATGTTGGGCCGTACACTTTTACTCAATCACCACTGGGCGCCATCTTGGGCAGAACTCCTTGTTCACAACAATAAGCGCATAACTCTCAAATGGCTAAGGGCTATAACTCACATATATCAAGGATTAACGATAATCCCACTTGTAAGAGACATTTTTGTAAATATGTGGAGAACTTCCGGATATGGAAACCACTGCGCAGCTTATCTCAGATATAGGATCACGAAATACTGATCTGAACCCTCCGACAGGGAAAATGAGAAGAAAGAAAACGGAAATAAAATCTAGGGCTTCATAAGGACAATGTGAGAATAACTGTTTCTGTAGCATTATGAGAATTGCCGGTACAGTATTTGAATTTGAACTCCGTAATTATTTTTCCACAATTTAAAGGGATTCTTTATTTTGCGCATGACTATTTCACTGTTTTGATTGGGCCTCAATAGCTTTGTTTGTTTGTCATCAGAAAATGTTGTATTTGGTGTAGAATTAAAGGGAAATGCATGTTCTCTTTTTATATACTTCAAAGTCAAGTTAAAACAAAAATTAATATTAATTTAATTTAATGAGGTCAAATCAACGATGGTATCGTCGATTAGGAGAGAAAGAGTTAAGTAGTTTATGCCGTAGTAGTAATGTTAATCTTGAGCAATATCAGAAAGCTGAAATCTGTCATCATTACGATAATTTTAATGATTTTTATATATACCAATTGCTATTAGAGGCTATTAGATGCTACAAGATACTACTAGATACAACTAAATACTACTAGATACTACTGGATACTACTAAATGCGATTAGAGGCTACTAGTTAATACTAGATTCTATCAGATACTACATGATGCTAGTAGATACAATTAGATTGTATCTGATGCTAATAATATTCAGATACTGATGATGCTACTAGATGCTAACAGATGCAACCCATTGCTGCTAGATTCAATTAGATGCTACTAATAGATGCTATCAGATGCTACTAGATACTGATGATGTTACCAGATGCTTACAGATGCAACCCATTGCTGCTAGATTCACTTAGATGCCACTAATAGATGCTATCAGATGCTACTAGATGCTTCTCGATGCTAAGAGATGCTACCGATGGCAAGTGGCTCTCCACTCAGCTCTCTGAACTGCGAACACTCTTGCAAGGCGTGCGACCGACTCCCTTGACACACCGCTGACATCAAGTATAGGTGCCCATTACCTTTAGATAAGTGTCCCGTTTTACGCTGTACAAAATCGTCTGTTCCAACTTTTTTAAAAAACCTTTACCTCAGGACTTCAACGACTCTTCATGTGCACACCCTTGTGAGTCAGTCAGACTGTTGAAAGTGTGCATGGTCAGTACATCCTTCTAGAGTTTCTATCATGACATACTCCAGAAATATAGAGCTGGGAAGAGAATGTATCCATGCTGTATTCTAATAAATGTCTGTAAACTTGATATTATTCTAGAGTGCTTAAAGGTGCCCAGAAATGAGTACATCATTTAGACTTAGAGCAATAATCAGCGTATAATTTCTTTCGGTATTCTGTACATCGAATTCTCAAACAAACAAACCAAAAAAGAAGCTATTTACGGCATCTGTGTATAGATATCACTGAATAAGTCACGTGATCTTCCGGGGCTAAATATAAAAGTTCAAAACATTTGGTTCGTTTGCAAAAAAAGAAAATGACATTTGAAACGATCTTTATTGAGGCTAAGTGGAAAAAGCGGTTGGATTCCGAACTGGGGATCCTGGATTCTAATGTCAGTAAAGACTGGAAATTTTGAATTTCGGGATCTTTAGGTAGTCTGTGAGTCCATCAAACTCTTATACGTACCTGACATTAGTTAGGGAGGGGAACGCGGTAGGTCGTTGTGCTGGCCTCATCTATGTTAACTATGGGCCGCAGACATATATGTCGGCGATATCATTTGTCCTATAGATCTAAATCGCCAGGTCTGAAAGATGAAACTTTAACTTTGAGTACCTGCACATTTAAGTGCTGCATCTGTAAAGTTTTTATTGCCTGGCGAAATCCAGAGGCAGGCGCTGATGTTTCCATAGGTGTAGACCTTGAACCCTGGTGTACTCTCACACAGCGGCTGCTGTACCTGATACAACAGTACAGCAGGACTTGTTTCATTAGGCCAGGAAATGATACAATGGCCTGTTTAATAAAAAAAAAGGTCAAAAAAAAATGTTTACATGTCAAACAAACAAGCACAAATTTTTAAAGACATTTTTAAAGACATTTTAAAGACATCTTTCCAAAAAGAAAAACATCATCAGCTCTATAGACCAGATGGTCAGAAATTGGAACTGTCCTTATTTTACTTCTGTATGGACGTCTGTAGTTTATAAGATAAGAAGAAAAGATAAGAAAATATTAAGATCTCACACTAAGTGCCGTTTACATTTTTTTTACAAAGCTGATATCAACTCTGTTTGTCTCTCTGGCCGAAAGTTTGTACACGTTATTTCTCCGACGCTCAATCTAGGATCAAACTCAAATTTTGCACAATTGTTTCTTTAACTATAGGTAATGAATCACTTTGTTTGGTATCTCAAACAAGGGAAAGAAATAGTACTTGACTGAAGTGGTTGTATAAGCTGAATTAGTCCTCTTTATATTAGGCTACCGTCTCAGGCTTAGTGAACACAAACATGACAAATAAACAATAGACAGCAATCTTCTATATTCACAGACTCTTCTCTAGTAGAGTGGTTACCGCGTTGGCTTGAGAAGCTTCAGAAGGCTTTAGCCCAAAAGTTCAAATTCACGTCGTTGCCTTTTTATAAATTTATTTCTATAAATGCTTTTTTTAATTGTTAGTCTAGATCTTTTACAAATTAAATTACATTACTGATCCAAACTAACGGATACAAGCCGCTTAATATAAGTTTTCTTTTCGTTTTTTTATCAAGTATTATTTATGTTTTTTTCTGTTAACGTAGGTCAATATTCTTACAAGCTACGCAACACTCTCACATAGTCTTAATATTAACTCTTTCTCTCCTAACTCACGATACCAGCGTTGATTCCACCAGAATGTGGTAAATAATTACGGAAAGAGAAAGAGTTAATAATGAAATAAATGGTAAATATGTAAACTTTGTGAAAGTAGTACTACTCTACTAGATAAAAGTAGGCTTTTTGTTTTAGTTGAATTGTTCTACACTACGTTAATATTACCGAATTTATTGACCAGTTGTAAAACAGGAATTAATTTTATAAGTAGACATAAAATTTCTATTTTCTCTTTGATTAGTTAATAATTGAAGTTGAAGAAATGTCCTTCCTGACGTCTCAGTGGAAACAATAAATCACAAGAACGAAGAGGAGGAAACTTGATAGAGTACCTTTATCTAAGGGCGTTAAAATGCATTGATTGCAGACAAGGGCACACAATTACACATTTTAAATAAGTAAATAGTCAAATTTGTATAATGGGAGATAGACCCTTCATACCTTATCGTACACCGTTTCATTTTGTTAAATGTTAAAGCAAGAAGCTTCAATTAATTACAACTAGAATCTAAAAGACCCCTGTGGCTAAAAAAGAAATTGATGAAAAATAAGAGTAACTCTTCCAGACACGAGTTCCATCTTGACAACAATTGAATGAAGTCTTAAGGTAAAACAGTCACATTGCTCTCGAGAGTGCACAGGAAAGAGGAACAGTGGAATATGAAATAGTGAGAATTAAAACTTGTCAAAGAAGCTAAGGCTTTAAAATACAACTACAACTAAATGTGTTTGTTGTACCAGAGAAGGGAAACAATTACGCCTGAAAGAGATCGACCCCCCCCCCTCCACCCTCAAGCAAGGGAGACAATGGATTAGAGATTAAGCTATTATAATGTAAAAGTATTTAGGAGAAGGTTTTCTGTGCTGCCTTTTCACTTTTCCAAATACTAATAAAAGACAATCAAATTATCGGAAAACCTAGGATCCAAACATGTTGCAACGCTGACCAATGCCATTGAATTTTTCAAATGACCCGAAGTTTGAGATCCTTGCTTTCGTTATCCCATGAGGAAAAAGTGTTTTTGTTTCTTTTATTGTCTTGTCTTAGGTGAAGTTTACTTGGAAATACACTCTCGCGTTAGATACGGTATGGCTCAATTTCAGTGTGAAGAAACAAGTCCTTTTACGTTTAAAGTGTCTTTTGATTGTCGAACATCTTAACAAAACATCTCTACACGGCAACGTTATGTACAGATCTCCTACTTCACTCGCTGACTTCTCTCTCTCTCTCTCGTTTACACACTCCTCACTTCCCCCAAGTCCCCTAACTCTCGATACCCAACACTTGACCGTGTGTCCCGGTTGACCACACAGTAACCGTGTCACAACATTCAGATTTACTAACACTTAACTTATCGAGGGTGCCTAACGTCCTATTCCTGACCCAGGGCCTACCGTACTAGTGGCAACGCCGCTGATAGCGTTAGACGGATATATACGTGAGAGGAAAAGACTGCAAAAGTAAATGTTAGAGGGTGAAAGACAAATAAAAACAAAAATGAAGAGAGAGAGAGGGAGAGACAGAGAGAAGGATAGACAGAGAGAGGGAGAGACAGAGAGAGGGAGAGACAGAGAGAGGGAGAGACAGAGAGAAGGATAGACATAGAGAGGGAGAGACAGAGAGAGGGAGAGACAGAGAGAAGGATAGACAGAGAGAGGGAGAGACAGAGAGAGGGAGAGACAGAGAGAAGGAGAGAGACAGAGAGAGGGAGAGACAGAGAGAGGGAGAGACAGAGAGAGGGAGAGACAAAGAGGGAGAGACAGAGAGAGGGAGAGAGAGGGAGAGACAGAGAGAGGGAGAGACAGAGAGAGGGAGAGACAAAGAGGGAGAGACAGAGAGAGGGAGAGACAGAGAGAGGGAGAGACAGAGAGAGGGAGAGACAGAGAAATGAGAGAGACAGAGAGAGGGATAGACAAAGAGAGGTAGAGTTAGCAAGATGGAGAGACAGAGAGAGGGAGAGACAGAGAGAGGGAGAGACAGAAAGAGGGATAGACAGAGAGAGGGAGAGACAGAGAGAGGGAGAGACAGAGAAATGAGAGAGACAGAGAGAGGGATAGACAGAGAGAGGGAGAGTTAGCAAGAGGGAGAGACAGAGAGAGGGAGAGACAGAGAGAGGGAGAGACAGAGAGAGGGAGGGACAGAAAGAGAGAGAGAGCCAGAGAGAGAGAGAGGGAAAGACAGAAAGAGGGAGAAGCAGAGAGAGGGAGAGACAGAGAGAGGGAGAGATAGAGAGATGGATAGGCAGAGAGAG
>JAZGLO010005118.1:0-188788 GCA_036873155.1 Biomphalaria sudanica
TCCTGAACCCGAGTGCATTGGTACCTTGTTACCCTCCTATTCCTGAACCCGAGTGCACTGGTAACTTGTCACCTTCCTATTCCTGAACCCGAGTGCACTGGTACCTTGTTACCCTCCTATTCCTGAACCTGAGTGCACTGGTACCTTGTCACCTTCCTATTCCTGAACTTGAGTGCATTGGTACCTTGTTACCCTCCTATTCCTGAACCCGAGTGCACTGGTACCTTGTTGTCTTCCTATTTCTGAGCCAGAGTGCACTGGTACCTTGTAACCCTCCTATTCCTGAACCCGAGTGCACTGGTACCTTGTCACCTTCCTATTCCTGAACCCGAGTGCACTGGTACCTTGTTACCCTCCTATTCCTGAACCCGAGTGCACTGGTACCTTGTCACCTTCCTATTCCTGAACCCGAGTGCATTGGTACCTTGTTACCCTCCTATTCCTGAACCCGAGTGCACTGGTACCTTGTCACCTTCCTATTCCTGAACCCGAGTGCATTGGTACCTTGTCACCTTTCTATTCCTGAACCCGAGTGCATTGGTACCTTGTTACCCTCCTATTCCTGAACCCGAGTGCACTGGTACCTTGTCACCTTCCTATTCCTGAACCCGAGTGCATTGGTACCTTTTCACCTTCCTGTTCCTGAACCCGAGTGCATTGGTACCTTGTTACCCTCCTATTCCTGAACCCGAGTGCACTGGTACCTTGTTACCTTCCCTTTCCTGAACCCGAGTGCACTGGTACCTTGTCACCTTCCTATTCCTGAACCCGAGTGCATTGGTACCTTGTCACCTTCCTATTCCTGAACCCGAGTGCACTGGTACCTTGTTATGTTACTGTGTATTAGAACATAAGGAAGTAAAATCTATTGTAAGATAAAATGATGACACAAATACAGCAAGTAATATTGTTTATCTTTATGCTACTTTTAAACCTAGTACTTTTATTTGGAGTCAAGATATAACGATAAACCATTTAGCCCTTAAAGTGCTGAGCTGTTTTACAATGAGTGCATAAAAAAATGGAATTACAATTCTGATGTTTAGAGGCTAATCTACTACACGCGTATTAAGGGTTAAAGACGTGAATACAAAATGCTAAAAATAGAATCGGATTTATAATACCTTCTATGTATTTCAAAGTTGTGGAAAATCCCGTTGTAATATATAATTTTGGAGTCGAATGTCTGGACTTTAAAAAAATTCACTGATATGTGCTTGTAGATTGACTTTGCTTCTCGATAAGCTTCACCTTGACATGTGTTATACCCTTGCGTTAAGTAATTCATCAGCTCTATCTAAATGGAATGTAAAAAGGTGCCCTTTGTTTGAATGCTTTAAAACAGCGGTTCTCAACCTTTTATGCTCGGCGACCCCTTTTTACAATCCCCACTCTGCCGCGACCCCGCCCCCCCCCCCCACACACACATACAGCAATAGAAGAATAGACAACAACAATCCATATTTTCGATGGTCTTAGGCGACCCCTGGCAAATTGTCAATCGACCCCCAAGGGGGTCGCCACCCACAGGTTGAGAACCCCCTGCTTTAAAATGTATTTTACCACCCTAGCGCTATTTCTAATCAAACAATAAAAATGTCTGTCTCTCTCTCTGCCTGTTTCTCTCTCTCTCTCTCTCTGTATTTCTCTCTGTCTCTTTGTCCTCTCTCTCTCTCTGTCTATCCTTCTCTCTCCCTCTCGTCAATACACGCATATATATTGTTCAGGCCTCCGCGCGGTGTTGATGCTTGGAGGTATATCTAGTGTAAATCTAGGTCTGACTGGAAGTAATGCGGAACTCGAACTACTTCAGTAACACCGGCGAAAAGCCGAAACAATCAAAATAGGTAGTCGACGCTGATGCTGTTTTACAAATATATTTAATAACTAAGAAGGGAATCGTCCGATGTCAGCTATGTCCGTAAATTCGTATCTCTATTCTACTGCTCTACACAAAGCGTCTTCTTTCTAGCGTCACTAAGAGCGTTCTTGTTTTTAAAAGATCTGTCACGTGACTTGTCGCTAAGTAAAACTTTCCCCTTATTCCCGAAACAAATAATTAATTCCTAATCAGGTCATAACAATATGTTTAAAAAATCTAGCTTTCGATAATGATAACCTTGCACGCAATTATCAGGATCTCCTATCGGTATACCTACGTGACTGTCACGTGTTTTTTTTTTTAAAATGTTTGTTAGACTTGATGAGACAACGGCGAATAGTTCTATTCAACTATTCCATCTATTATATCTAAATAGTATTGATTGATTCAATTTTGCGTTCTATCCCAGTACTAACTGTCACAATGAAGTCCAATCGAGGCTGTGACACTAAGACACGAGAAAACTTTTAGAAGCAGCAAAGTTTGTATTTGTTTCTTTTATAAGTCTCCATTGTCCTTTAAAACAGGATGGCAAAGGGGGGGGGGGTGGCAAAGTTTGTATTTGTTTCTTTTATAAGTCTCCATTGTCCTTTAAAACAGGATGGCAAAAGGGGGGGGGGGGTGGCAAAGTTTGTATTTGTTTCTTTTATAAGTCTCCATTGTCCTTTAAAACAGGATGGCAAGGGGGGGGTGGCAAAGTTTGTATTTGTTTCTTTTATAAGTCTCCATTGTCCTTTAAAACAGGATGGCAAGGGGGGGGGGCAAAGTTTGTATTTGTTTCTTTTATAAGTCTCCATTGTCCTTTAAAACAGGATGGCAATTGGGGGGGGGGGGTAGCAAAGTTTGTATTTGTTTCTTTTATAAGTCTCTGTTGTCCTTTAAAACAGGATGGCAAGGGGGGGGGGCAAAGTTTGTATTTGTTTCTTTTATAAGTCTCCATTGTCCTTTAAAACAGGATGGCAAGGGGGGGGGTGGCAAAGTTTGTATTTGTTTCTTTTATAAGTCTCCATTGTCCTTTAAAACAGGATGGCAAGGGGGGGGGGTGGCAAAGTTTGTATTTGTTTCTTTTATAAGTCTCCCTTGTCCTTTAAAACAGGATGGCAATTGGGGGGGGGGGTAGCAAAGTTTGTATTTGTTTCTTTTATAAGTCTCCGTTGTCCTTTAAAACAGGATGGCAGGGGGGGGGGGCGGGGTAGCAACGTTTGTATTTGTTTCTTTTATAAGTCTCCGTTGTCCTTTAAAACAGGATGGCAAGGGGGGGGGGTGGTAGCAAAGTTTGTATTTGTTTCTTTTATAAGTCTCCGTTGTCCTTTAAAACAGGATGGCAGGGGGGGGGGTGGCAGTGGGCAGGGTTTGTATACTCCCATAATTTTAACGGGAAAAACTGCAATAAATTCCTTGGTCTATATTTAAGATAATGGTTAAAAACCATATGAACGTAATTTCTATATTAAGTTGTATGTATTGAGCCATGCCTGAATAAACAAATTGTTTCCTTACCGATTTCGTTAAGCCTAGTTCTTTTCATACACGTATTTAAAAGTACTGCGTCTATGGTGATATAGGTGCGTTTCAGAACTTTAGATTTGATCCCAGTGTAGGTATCGGTTTACAGCGGTTCTAAACATTTTAATCCAAACTAAGAAGTATCTACACTCAATTCTTAAAGCAGTGAATATCTTGATTATGTATAGCTACAATTGCAATGATAGATTTTAGTGGATTCTATTTCTTCCTATAAAGACAACATAACTTCGAAATGAATGGACAAAGACGTGTCCAAGAATTCAAATTCCAAACACTTTGATTTAGTAAATCCAACAAGAAATGTCACGTAAACTAGTCAAAATATTGCAATCTAATAAAATGTATATATCAAGATTAAGACTAAGACTAAGACTGCTTTATTGATCCTTATGGAAATTTGTTGTGATTACAAGGAGCCCTTTTCTCATATAAAGACAACACAACAGAAAAATACACATAAATACAAGAGACACAACATAAAAGTTTCATTCAGCAACTACACACAGGCATCTTGATCCTTTTCATGTTTCCTATCAACGAGTGGCGTTGATATAGTCTGACCGAGTGATGTACGAACGAGTTTTTGTACCGCTCCGTTCTTGTTTTGATTGACAGCAGTCGCCCACTTCGCGACGACCTGACGTAGTTCTGATGGAGCGGGTGGCCTTTGTCTTCCAAGATTTTTTCGATTTTTCTTAAACACTTTTGTTCAAAAAGTTCCTTTAAATATGGTAATGTTGTGAGTGTAATTTTTGATGCTTTTTTAATGATGTTTTCTAGACGTCGCAACAGTTTAGATGAGGCGTTGCCTTGCCAACAAGTTATTCAGTATGTTAGCAGAATTTGTATAGTCGCGCAGTAGAAAGTCTCAAGGATCTTCTTGTTTAGTTTAAAGCTATTGAGTTTGTATAGAAAAAAGAGTCGCTGTGCTGTTTTCTTTGTCAGAGTTCCAAGGTGGTCTTCCCATGAAAGCTTGTTGTTGATGATAACGCCTAGATATTTATATGCCTTTACTTGTGCTATAGATGTAGTGTTTATTTGCAGTTCACGTATAGTAATAGGACTTCAATAAACCAAAAGTATCAGTCAAACAGATGAATCAGTCAGACAAATGAATCAGTCGAACAAATGAATCAGCGAGACAAATGAATCAGTCAAAAATGAATCAGTCAAACAAATCAATCTATTGGACAAATGAATCAGTTGGATCAATAAATAAGTCAAACAAATGAATCAATAAAACAGACAATAAAATCAATCAGACAGATAAATCAGTCAGACAAATGAATCATTCAAACAAATGAATCATTCAAACAAATGAATTAGTCAGACAAAATAATCTAACCAAGGACGTGACAGTGACATTGACCCCAACATTGCCAAGGACGCAGATGAAAAAACACTAACATTTCATTAATAAATATCAATAACAGTCCCCAAATTACAGTAAATTGTTAAACAAAACTAACGGTTCTATCTAAACAAGATTTCAAAGAAAGTTTGTGTTGTCGCACAAACTCAGCGGCGGCCTCACACTGGCATATTGAAGTCATGGTTTTGTTTTGATTGTCTAAGGCACTCTAAGGTAAAACAATTTAAGAAAATTATTTGGTGTTGTTTTTCACGTGAAAACAAACTGATTCTAGATATAATAGATATTGAGATTTCTAGCTTTTCCCCTTTCGGGGCTGCTAAAACTGTACAATACATTGTATCAGAGTCTTACTTTATAAAGTGGCTCTTTTTGATCGAATATATACATTAAAAACATCAGACCAGATAAAGAAAGAAAAGAAAGAAAATCGCCTTTACTTTTCCCCAACTAATGTCAAGTGGACTAGAAGTGCTCGAAGATCCCGAAATTGAAAAAAATCCGAGCCTCCACCAGGATTCGAACCCTGGACCCCCAGTTTAGCCACCGCGTCTCAAAATAGAGGTTGCGAAAAATAGCTTAAGCAGCTATAGGGCTATTCATAACTTTCAAGTCAGCAGTAACCAATGTCAGGTAAGCATCGAGTAAGTTTATGTACCCACATAGTCATCTATTACCAAAACATTTTTTTCCGATTGTGTTAAAAAGCCCTCCCTCTACTACTAGTGATGAGTAGCATTGTCACGTGAGCAGTCCATACGACTTAGATACTCTTTTAACATAGGCTTTCGTTTGTGTGGCAAATCAGTAGGTCGCAGGTGGGTCTGCATATCCGAGTTAAGTAATAAATAGTATATACTCTAATCATATCGTAGAACTCATTATCCACTTCATCATTAAGTTTATCATCGATTTCATCATTAAATTAATCTTTGACTTCATCTTTGACTTTATCATTGACTTCATTATTGACTACATCATTGACTTCATTATTGACTACATCATTGACTTCATTATTGACTACATCATTGACTTCATTATGGACTACATCATTGACTTCATTATTGACTACATCATTGACTTCATTATTGACTACATCATTGACTTCATTATTGACTACATCATTGACTTCATTGTTGACTACATCATTGACTTCATTATTGGCTACATCATTGACACATTATTGACTACATCATTGACTTCATTATTGACTTCATTATTGACTTCATTATTGACTACATCATTGACTTCATTATTGACTACATCATTGACTTCATTATTGACTACATCATTGACTTCATTATTGACTACATCATTGACTTCATTATTGACTACATCATTGACTTCATTATTGACTACATCATTGACTTTATTATTGACTACATCATTGACGACTTCATTGTTTACTTGATTGTTTATTTGTTTACAAATTGAATGGTGATGAGAAGACAACACATCTTATCTCCCTTGTATTGTGTTTTAATGTAGTTCAAGTAGAATGAAAAACATTATTTAAAGCAGGGGTTCTCAACCCAATAGAAATAATCATCAGATCGTATCCTACTATAAATAGAATTTTAAAAAAAATCAATATACATACGTCTATCTGGTATTGAATTCGTAATAGATAAACATTCATAACGTAGGCTGAGGCACAGCATAGGCGTCGACAAACAGCTATATACATTTTACAAGTATATGCATATCTTTATATATACATACGCTACAATGTAAGCACACACAAACAAAACGGAGTGAGAGAGAGAGAGAGAGTCGAGAGAGAGAGAGAGAGAGAGAGAGATAGAGATATAAGTAGCCTATTTAAATAAACGTGTATTCTGTAAAAAAAATATTTATTTACTTAATCTCAACTATGACGTAAATGAAGATTGATAATCATTGCGAAGGTTTGTTTGAAAAGACAGTAAACAATTGACAGTTAACAACTGAGGAAATAAATACAATTAATTATATATAGTGCCGGTGTATTCCTCTCAGACCCAGCGATCTATGGGGGTCATCTGTTTCTTTGGCCAACTCTTTGCTAGAGTTGAGAAATGGCTTGCATGACTGGAAATGGCTTTGTAAACTAGCCTATTTAGCAGATATAGTCTATGCTTTAAATTGTCTTATCTTATCGTTTCAAAGCCAAGAAATTTCTTTGTTTCACGGTCAAGGTCACAGGGAACGCTGCCATCGCAAAACTAAACCGAAAGAAAGTTGGTAATAGAGAAGTAGACTTGTCTCCCTTCTCTTCCTGAGTTTATAATTAGCCAGGCAACACAAAAACTGAAATGCTGATACTCTGAAATACATAACACAGCAGTTGGACACAAATGATGTGGAAAAAACGATCTCTCTGATTTAAACAGATCATAGTGAATGGATTACATTTAAAATGAACGCAACATTCATGCCAGAAAATTTGTCACATGCTGAAGAAAAGCGATGGTTGGGATGGGCTTCAGACGGAGTCTTACAAAAAATTAACATAAGAAGTGAGCTTTAACATCATGCCTGCTAGGAATACAACACGTCTGTCTGTCTGAACAGAAAAGTTCTGAAATACATCTTGACTTTTCGAGCACCTTAAGTGTATTTGGTTTTTATTAGAAAGCTTGTTTCAACTCAATCTAACTGACTGTCTGGTAAAATGTTTGATCAGGTTAATAAAATAATTGTGCGAAGTTTCAGATTGATCCGAGATTGGGTGTGAAGAAATAACGTGTGCAAGCTTTTTACCATGTTGATGTCCAAGGGCTGAGCCGAAGGGTCTTCGAGCCCTAAGTTTGAAAAAAAACTGTTTGGACGCCAAACAGTAAAAAAAAAAAAACCTGTGTGAACGCACAGTTTTGTTTGAGATAGACCCGAGTCAATGCCTATGTTAAGCTTTGCTGTTTCCGATGCCTTTGGCCCCCGACGCATGCTTGGCTGCACATGGCCGAAGGCCGAGGACACCGGGAACCTCCATCATTTTCCTTCGTTATACCAAGCTAACCGTGGGGGACTCGCCATTCTGTGTAACGGTCCCTTGAGGAACAGCCAGCGCATGGATGTGTGACAGGTTTGTGGGGACTCTTTTGCAACCCCGCCCGTGCAATGGGTGGACTCTTGTCTACCCGTGGGCATCCCCACGGGAGTCTTGTGTTGCTACCCATTTAGCCTAACCACTTCCTCTAATGGTCGTTTCCACATGTGCGCCACGATGAGGCAGGGTAGCGTGCCCGCGTAGCTTTTTACCAGACAAACAGGTAGACAGACGGGGTTGATATAAGATTTTTATAAGAACAATTCAAGGTAATTCTAAAACTCAGTTTTGGCTCTTGTTTTTTTATTTTTGTACAAAGCACCACCCACAAATTATATTGTTAGAGAAGATGCAAAAAGCAAAATTCTCACTTAAAGAGAAAGGATCGTGAATGAGAATGTTTTTATCTGTGGCGTGTTACCGAGAGAAGTGTGTGTGTGTGTGTGGGGGGGGGGGTCTTTTACATTGTAAACACTCCTCCCTTTTATGTCCCCCTTCTCCAACAGCCGTAAATCAATGGGCAACAATCAACTACCAAGACATAACATTGTCATTAAATCAGGGGGAATTAATTGCAGAAGGCCGTACATGAATGGTTCGAAAGTTAAGTCCCTTTAATGCCGATGGCAGTGAGTCATGAAAAAAACAACAACAACGGAGCAACAATGTATTTCTTGTGCCCAGTGGTTAACTCCCCTTCCCACTTCTGACTAACCCCTAGCTGCAATCTAAATGCTCTAATAGCCAGATCTGGGCCGCGACGTGGTCTCATCAGGCCCCACCGAAACGTCGCCACAAAGTGTAGACAATTGTAGAAGGATGTATTTTATTTTTACCTAAGTTTGGGCTCTTGCTTTTTCTCTGATGGATTGGTACCGTTACCTTTATCATGTGTGCGTTTATGAAATGAGATTCTGAATGTAGACAATTCCAGGAAAAGTGAACGGATCTTTACTTTTCTGTGGGACATGATAATAAGCCTACATATCTGATTTAAAAAAAAAAGAAAGTGAAACTGTTTAAAAAAAAAGAAGAAAAAATATATAAACAGTACTATAAATAAAATATGACAGCATTCTTGGTTTGAGCCCGCGAATAAAAGATTGTTCAGCTACGCCTAGATTTTGGAGGACTAATGAAAGGTCAAGAAAATAAGTCGGTGGTAAAACTAGATACAATGTTGCTCACATTTTAAGTAAAGAAAAAATAATAATTCTACGATACATTTTCAATATCCCACTTCTTACTGTAAATTTGTAATGAAGAAGTTTCCGGTTAATTTCATTTCGTTTTTGACAAAAAACGTTTCGTTGGTGTGTCCCGCGACACGAGTGTCGTAAACGAAAAAGGCCCGCAGGTCGAACTAGGCTGCGCATCACTGCTCAAATAGATATTGTTGTAATTCCTTCGTTCACTATCCTCATAACATTATTTAACTCTTTCTCTCCGTCATTATTTACCATATTCTGGTGGAGTCAACGTTGTTATCGTCAGTTAGGAGAGAAAGAGTTAAAACGTCTTCTTTTCCCTAGGTTTGTTCGCTGCTGATCATGGTGCTGTTGCACCATATTCTAGAGTGGATCTGATATAACTGTTGTATATAGCGGTGTATGGGGTATCTAGGAGGGGTAGCACCTCTAGCGGACAGGCAGTCGTACTCTCTTTTTGATGGTAGCTTGGCTCACTCTTGGTCCCCACTCGGTACCCAACTCTCACCTGTGGCTTCCAGAAGCTGTAGCATGCTCAGCGGCCACACCCCGGAAACGGCTTTTGACTGGCCGGCTAAACCAGGTAGAGGGTATCGGACGTGTCCATGGCACTCAGTACACTGAGGTTCTGTCAAACCTAGCATGTGAAGTCTGGAATTGGCGTCCTGTGCGTAGCGTCACAAAACTAGACAAATCGGACAGAAAGGCAAGTACCAGCACAGTGCTGTGGAGCACTCAAGAGCAGGACAAGACATACAGAGAGTCTCTGGTCATACACTGCACCCAAACTTGTCCCCGGACGTCTTGACCAAATCTTGCTTCCGGAAAAGGATGAGCTTTAGGGCGAGAGAGTGAGGTCGAAGCGTTGCTCGAATCCTCCTCACTTAAATCCAAATTCCAGCGCAAGTCACTTGTCATCCCCCCCCCCCAAATGTTTTTTCAAAAATATTGTGGCTCACCTCTTAGAAGAAAAAAGGATGCCTAATAAAAGCTGTCCCGACCTGACCAACATACAATACTTTATATCAGAACCGGGCACAACAGAATGAGGCATGTAGAGACTAGTGAGATCTGCCCTTGTGGAGCGTCACCAGAGAATGCCGACATTGTCTTTCAAAACAGCATACTCTATGAGGATACCCGATACACATAGGCCTGTAATAACTAAAAAGAGGTAACTAAACGAGACATATGTGATTATTTACAAGAGGACATGACAAACAAATAGGACATCTGCCTTGAGCACAGCATCTTCATCTCGGCTCTAGACTTGGGCGGAAATCGTTCTCCCTTCCCTAATGTCAACATCCTTCCTAGCCTAGTGTCTAATAGTGCGCACTTTCTTCACTATCTTGGACGGTGGTGTGCATGACAAGGCTATAACAAAACAATGAGCGTAAGCTAAACGATTGAATGTAGAAACGTACGAACGTACTGATACCCTAACCAAATGCTGATGATATGGTTGGAGCCGTGTTTCTCTATTCCAAGACGTACTAGATTGACCATAGGACACAACAGCGATGCAAACAGAAAATGAGGAATGGAGAAGAAAAGGCAGGAGTGCCACATAGACGTAGACAGCTGAACTTACACACACACACACAAACACGAGAAATGTAGACATGTATAAAATAATGTAAGCGACAGCTTCCTTCTCCATCTCGACAGATAAGCACACGAGACGCTTTCTCCACACAGATAGAAGCAATTGTCAATGGTGAAGATACAGTTGAAAAACCCATTGGCGTACTGACTGTGCCAGGCGCCCGGGGTAGCCACGCCAGTCGGTGCCCCATTCCTTTATCCCCCAAATGGGTACGTTATCCATATTTGCAATAGCGTACAGAATGTACCTATAGTAGCTTCAACGAAATCAAACAACGATCAATCTGAAGTGACAGAAATATATGATATTTTATAAAGTTTTTCGATTACATTTTGGCTTCACTACACTCCGGGGCGCAGTGGTTGAGTGGTTAAGCAGTTGGCTTCCGAACCTGGATTCCTGGGTTCGAATCTCGCTGAAAACTTGGATTCTGAATTTCTGGATTTCTAGTGCGCCCCTCAGTCCTTTAGTCGAGGACAGTAAAGGTGGTTGGTCGTTGTGCTGGCCACACCCTCCCCGTTAACCGTTGGCCAAAGAAAGACCTTAACATCGTCTGCCTTATAGAGCATGAGGTCTTTAAGGGGTGCTTCACTTTAGTACTGTTACACTCTTGTTTTGCCTTCCTATTGTCTCTTATTAGGTTTAGTCTAGGTTTAGGTTTAGACATAAAATAGAAAAACTCATTATGTTTGAATGAAAATGATCATACATGAACTATTTATTTATACTTAAAAATATGACTATTAGATAAATCTCTTACAAGAGTAAAATAATGCAAAGTATGGTACAAAATAATGCCACAACACTTTCGATATAAAAACACTACTTCCGGTACTTGTACATGAATATGTCTCCTACCACTGCATTCCTACCAGCACTATTCAAACCACGTGACTCCAGCACCTAATATGGCTGACTATATTTTTGGCTAAATGTAAACAGTCGAAGACATAGACAATAATGTTTCTTCTATATACTGTTACATGAAACTAAAACGCTCAGCTCTCTCTATTGATTAACAGCTCTCGTATTGTGTTCAGCTTTGTGATTTGTTGTTATTCAAAGAGCTAAACAAAGCGAACCAATTAGCCTTTCAAACCTTTTCACTACAGACACATTAACACTTACAGCCCATTTGCAAGCTTATCTGTATATACTGTATCACACTGATTCTCTATCCTTAACAAAAATGACATATAAAATAACCTATAAGATATATCAATCGGATAATGACTTAGTAAATGCAAAAAAATAAATAATTGAAAATCTTAATACAGGATGGAAAAAATGTTCCTTAGTACATTGCATACGTACTTTTAATAAAATAACATCCTATAATTGCATATTTTAAAATTATTGTGCCAATAACAGTAGTTTAATATATTAATAAAATGCTTATAAAAGGTTTAACCAAAAAAAACAAACAAGGCTACAAAGACAGTTTGTGTGGAAACACAAACTCAAAATCAGCCTCGAAGTAGTCCACCCAGGCAGTGAAAAATCCAGGTTTCCATATTTTCAGAAAGAATATCAGAAAGAATATAAGCAAAAAATTATAACAAAAGTAAATGACAGAGAGGGATGGAGAATGAAAATTGACAGATCTTGTGTGGTAATAAAAATATTTAAGAACCTTAGTTAAGTGTTTGTACTTCTAGAACAAACATTTATATTTTTATGATTAAGACCAGAAAATCATCGCTACACATCCTCACTTACACAGTTCAACACAACGTCAGCGCTACACATCATCGCTACACATCCTCACTTACACAGTTCAACACAACGTCAGCGCTACACATCATCGCTACACATCCTCACTTACACAGTTCAACACAACGTCAGCGCTACACATCATCGCTACACATCCTCACTTACGCAGTTCAACACAACGTCAGCGCTACACATCATCGCTACACATCATCACTTACACAGTTCAACACAACGTCAGCGCTACACATCATCGCTACACATCATCACTAACAGAGTTCAACACAACGTCAGCGCTACACACCATCACTTACAGAGTTCAACACAATGTCAGCGCTACACATCAACGCTACACATCATCACTTACACAGTTCAACACAACGTCAGCGCTACACATCATCGCTACGCATCCTCACTTACACTACTACACAATGTCAGCTGCCCAAAGAAAAAGTAAAATATCAAAGGTTGTGAAGAATGAGGGCTCGTGTAGTTGAAACTCAATGGGCTATAGATATCTGAAGATACCACCGTTGATAAGCGCTAAAAACAACATAGCAAAGGACAGAATAGAAATCTGGGTGCTTCGCAGTGCCGCTGCTCCCTACGTGCTGCTGTTGAACAGATTCACCACGTTTGGGCGCTGTAGTGTGCATAGACGTGGCGCTGCTAAGATATGAAGCCGTTGGCTGTGTCCTTGGGGAGGTTGTAGTGGTCATTTCAACACATTGTCCGTTCATCACCATGGTGTTATTTTCCTTACAGCAAATAACGTCTTCGAAGTCGTTGCAATCCCGGGCTATAAAATTGTAAAACATGTATTCACCTAGGCCACATGTCTTGCACAATTTACATTCCCAGTCACAAGGGTTTCCTTCAGTTGGATGACGATAGTAGCCTTGAACACACATGACCAGAGTATCTTTTGTTTTTGAGCACGCTTCTTTTTCATATTCATGCTGAAAGAAAAAGGAATGTAATGTACATACATAGTGACTAATGTAGAACATACAATTAAAACAAGCTAAATAAAAAAAATACTTTTATACAACGAAGCTTATCTTAATGTGTATTGATTAGTTTGGATCTGTCATGTAATTAAATTTGTAATAGATCTAGACTAACAATAATAAATCTCTGTGACCAGAAATATTTTTTTTTTACCATTTGTTTTGGTTTAGCGCTATTTAATGCTTTTAGCTTTCCCGATACGCTATGATCCTATCACTTGTATGGACCAGTTGAAAAGGGGGAGAAAGAACGGGGTATCTGGGTGATCGCTTTTTAAAATGTATTTTAAAACAAAATTGGAACGACCTGAATTCGAACTTGTGGGCTAAAGCCTTCTCAGGCTTCTCAAGCCAACGCGGTAACCACTCTGCTAGCAAAGAGTCTATGAACATGGAAGATTGTGTCCTTGGAGAGATTGCTGTGGTCATTTCAACACATCGTCCATTCACTACCACAGTGTTATTTTCCTGAAAGCAAATTACGTCTTCGAAGTCGTCGTAATCCCGGGCTTTAAAATTTTGTTCATGTTTGTGTTCAGCCTTAGACGGGAGCCTAATATAAAGGGGACTAATTCAGCGTATACCACTTCAGTCAAGTACTATTTCTTTCCTTTTGTTTTAGATACCAAACAAATTAATTTTTTACCAATAGTTAATTAACTAATTGGTTACGTTTTTTTTTATTTTGTTGTCAGGTAAACGAAATAATTGTGCAAAATTTCAGCTTGATCCGAGGTTGTATCAGCCCTTGGACAGACAGACAGACAGACAGACAGACAGAGTGAGTTGATATAAGCTTTATTAAAATGAAGTCTAATTGAGCTCAGATTTAATTAACTCATGACAGTATGAATAATTAAATGTAACATGTAAATGTACTCTATAAATGTAATATAATATGTAATAGTCTATGTATATGTAATATGTCCCTATGATATGCAAATTGAAAAGCAATATGTAAATATATCATATTTGTCATATGTACGTATATTTTACAGATATAAATGTAATATGTAAACATAATTTTACATACCATGCCTGGCTTTTGGCAAATCTGACATCTAGAAAACTTATCAAGTGCAGCCATCTGTTTTGTTTTGAATGTTCCTTCTTTACAAGGTAAGCACTTGTAAAATTCAAGGTATTCACCCTTAGGGCAGTTAAGTTCCTGAACGTCGCTCTGGGGTAAGGCCATGACCTGATCATTTAATTTAGGAGGAGCTCTGGAAGGTACATCTGGATCACATGTCTGGTCAGCCCTGATAGAGTTAGCTCCGTGAATGAATATTGCTATACAAATCAGTACCTCTGATAGTGCGTCCATGTTTTAGAGCTGTACCTAGTTAGACAGATTACAAAAATGTTTCGATTCAGGGAACAATATCTGGAAATGAAAGGACATACAGATTAAAGCGATGGGAAAACAGCACGATAGAATGGACGGGCCTGCCATTGAAATTCTAGTCAAGGCAAAATGACAGGAATGGAGAAAGACAGTCATATGTGGTGCCTCAACGGTCTAGCAGACTAAAGGAAAAGTGAACAGAAATATTTACATCAAAATCCCGTTATCGTATAAGATAAAATAAGATAAGATCGTTTTATTGGTCCAAACAAAGGGAAACTCAGTTTGAATACCACTGTCCACTTCAGCTTAACTAATAGAAAAAGAAGTTTTAATTGGAATCAGGGTGTACAACACTGTGTTGGCCTGAAACTAAAGTCTTTTTTCTCTATCTTCAGAAGTCAACATAAATATAGTAGAGATACAGTAGAAAGTCGATTATCGGAACTCTGTTATCCGGGACGTCAAATATCCGGACTACCTTTTTACAAAGCTTATATCAACTCACCCTTTCTTCCTGTCTGCCTTTCTGCCTGTCTGTCTGTCTTTCTGGCTGTCTGTCTTTCTGCCTGTCTGTCTTTCTGCCTGTCTGTCTTTCTGCCTGTCTGTCTTTCTGCCTGCCTGTCTTTCTGCCTATCTGTCTTTCTGGCTGTCTGTCTTTCTGCCTGTCTATCTTTCTGCCTGCCTGTCTTTCTGCCTGTCTATCTTTCTGCCTGTCTGTCTTTATGCCTGTCTGTCTGGTATAAAGTGTGTACACGTTATTTCTCCCACATCCATTCTCTGATCAAGTTGAAACTTCGCACAATTATTCAATGGCATGGACAAAACATGAATTAATTGAAAAACAAAACCCTAATTAGTCAATTATTTATTGGTAATTAAATATGTACATTGTTAATAGTTTTAGTTCTTCCTTTGTTTTTTTTTTAAAGGTTTTTAAAAAATATTTTGCTTGTGTAGCGAAAGGTCAGCGATCATATTTTTTTTCTCAATAATAGTAGGCTACTACGTATAACTCTTACGTAAAGAGCTATACCCCCATAAGAATTTTCTTTAAATTGTTATTGAAATTGAACGTTCATTGTATTTAACATTCCAGATTAATAGGATTAATTGATCCTCTACGAGGCACATCAGCTGCGCGGAGAGAGGGGGGAACTGATGTGCGGGCGGCATCGTTCCGACCACTCTGCTAATGCCCAGGTATTCATCTCATTATGCGTGAGATGATCCTTAGTCGCTTCGCGATCGCTTTCTCTGTATGTCCTTTTCTTTTCCTGAACCATAATCTTCAAATACAAAAACAAAATTTAATAAAATACTCTGAAAGACACAAAGATAAAGGCACATTCCTCGTCCCATATGCTAGGACAAATTTGTACAAATGCTCCTTCTTCCCTAGTGCTATTAGTGCATGGAATGGGTTGCCTGAGCTAGCCAGGAAAAACCAGTGACTTGGCAGAATTTAAGTCATTGGTTAATATGCATGACTAAATGCATGTCGCGTAGGACGTAATCATCTTCTTTTTTGAAGTAACGTCTGTATTATATAAAATAAGATAAGATAATCTATATGTGGGAGTGACCTACTTACAAAACTTATCATAAGAATAACGTAGAGTCTATCCTTATCATAACAGCTAATGCTACACCTGATTCTTTTTAAAAGTAATTTACGACTGGCGGAAATAGTTTACAAAACAGGTCTAAAGATTTTGACACACTATTCAATTTTCCTTCTTTGCGCGATGCCTTTGTCTATAGTTGACAGAACCTTTTGTTATCATTTGTTATTGCTAGGTTTGATTATCCTGGATGGTGAAGGTAACATACAGGCCTACATTTATTGTCTACATTTTTGGTCTACATTTTTTGTCACATAAAATTGATAATTAGTCGATAATTTTTAAAAGCTGACGAGTTATAAGTTAAATTTTTAAAAAAATCATGAAATTAAATATAATTTACATTATTAATAATTACCTTAAATGAAATAACCAAGTAAAGAAATGTGTGACATCATAATATGCTCTGTTTCATTTCCTTATTCTAAATAAGAATGATCTAAATATTTGTACAGGTAAACTTGAGTTCCGAATTCCTTCTAAAAATAGAAACACGTATATCTCTATTATTGCCGATAACTTGACATGCTTAGTGTCACGTCCCTAGTGACACCTCATTGTTTACAAAATGAGGACATTGTACCTATCTCAAATCAGGTCAGCGTACCCACGCTTAAATGCCAGAAAAACACAGATTAAAACTTAGTTCAAGACTACAGCAGGGAAACAAAATTAACATAGCTTAAATTACAAAAACAGTTCCTAGTGACACCTCGTTGTTCACAGAATGGGACATTGTACCTATCTCAAATCGGGTTAGCGCGCTCGCGCTTTAATGCCAAAAGGACGCCGATTAAAACTTGGTTCAAGGCTACAGCAGGGAGACATAATTGGCGTAGGTTAAATTACAGAAACAATTGAGGGGAAAATTAAATGTAAACGGGTCATGGAGTCAAGGATGGGTATTGAGATGTCACGGTTATTGATTCTAAAGAAAGATATAAAAGGCGGAGTGTTAGCTTGAGACGAGAGAGAGAGAGCTAGAAAGTTAGACTTAGAAGTCGCTAAGTTTTAAAGTAAATATTTACTCATTTTATTGAGCATTTTCACTGAATCCTGTATCTGTTTTATATATCTTTGTACATACATTTATTGTTTCAAGTTCAAGTTTTAAATAATTAAAACTCAAGAAACATATCAACACTTTGTTACTTCATTGATTATTAAAGTGTTTGAACTATAATCAAGGCACCTCCGAACCCACATATGTCACAAGTTTATAGCATCAAGAACTCCAAGTCAAATAAACACGTGACACTTAGCATATATTATCGTCACATCACATGACTAGTAAAGCGGACAAACTATCCGACTTAATTTTTATTGTTGAATAAACCTAGTCAGGGCCGGACTTGGATAAATGGAGACCCTAGGTGGCTACCTAGCGTATACCTAAGGCCGGCTTTGACCTAGATCTCGATTATGTAGTATAAGCAGCGGCGTAGACCATGGCGTGAATCGGTACATTGCGCCCAAGGGCCGATGACTAATAGGAATCCAGAGGGGTCATTGGAATATAATCGTGTATTGCTTTCATGAATGTTTACAATTATCCACACTCTAACGACCGTTTAGACCCTGGGGCCATGATGTAGCTAGCGTAGTTGGTAGCCAGGAATAGGAATCGCTCTCAAGCATATTGAGCAACGGAACTGAGAAGGAAAGAAGCGACGGAATTAAGAAGGAAAGAAGCGACGGAATTGAGAAGGAAAGAAGCAACAGAATTAAGAAGGAAAGAAGCGACGGAATTGAGAAGGAAAGAAGCGACGGAATTGAGAAGGAAAGAAGCAACGGAATTAAGAAGGAAAGAAGCGACGGAATTGAGAAGGAAAGAAGCGACGGAATTGAGAAGGAAAGAAGCAACGGAATTAAGAAGGAAAGAAGCGACGGAATTAAGAAGGAAAGAAGCGACGGAATTAAGAAGGAAAGAAGCGACGGAATTGAGAAGGAAAGAAGCGACGGAATTAAGAAGGAAAGAAGCGACGGAATTAAGAAGGAAAGAAGCGACGGAATTAAGAAGGAAAGAAGCGACGGAATTGAGAAGGAAAGAAGCGACGGAATTGAGAAGGAAAGAAGCGACGGAATTGAGAAGGAAAGAAGCGACGGAATTGAGAAGGAAAGAAGCGACGGAATTTAGATGCTACAGAAGGATCCTAGGTATCACCTTAAAGACCGCACCACAAGCCAAGAGATTAGAGACAGGGTTACTCCAACTAATGAACCCCACGATGACTGGCTTAACTATTGTAACAAAAAAAAAAAGCGCAAACTAAAACTCTAAGGCCATATTACAAGGTCTTCAGGGCCCACAAAGACCTTCCTTCATAGTACAGTACCTGGAAGAAGAAGAAGAGGCAGACAGAAAAAGCGATGGGAAGACAGCGTAAAAGAGGTCTTATCTAATGCAAAAGACAGAGAGGAATGGAGAAAGACAGTCGACAAATCTTGCATGGTGCCCCAAGGTTCCAATAGACTAAGGGAGCGGTAAAGGTAAAAAAAAATTGAGGAAGGAACTGCGGCACCAGCCAATGTAGTCCTCTTTACAGCCAATGTGGTCCTCTTTACAGCAAATGTGATCCTCTTTACAGCAAATGTGATCCTCTTTACAGCAAATGTGATCCTCTTTACAGCAAATGTGATCCTCTTTATAACCAATGTGGTCCTCTTTACAGCCAATGTGATCCTCTATACAGCAAATGTGATCCTCTTTACAGCAAATGTGATCCTCTTTACAGCCAATGTGGTCCTCTTTACAGCCAATGTGGTCCTCTTTACAGCCAATGTGATCCTCTATACAGCCAATGTGGTCCTCTTTACAGCCAATGTGGTCCTCTTTACAGCCAATGTGGTCCTCTTTACAGCCAATGTGATCCTCTATACAGCCAATGTGGTCCTCTATACAGCTAATGTGATCCTCTATACAGCCAATGTGGTACTCTTTACAGCCAATGTGGTCCTCTTTACAGCAAATGTGATCCTCTTTACAGCGAATGTGGTCCTCTTTACAGCCAATGTGGTCCTCTTTACAGCCAATGTTGTCCTCTTTACAGCCAATGTGATCCTCTTTACAGACTTACTCTCTGCCTGCAAGCTCTAGAGACCTATATGCGTGGCCTTCCTCACTGTAAAAAACAATGGCTTGTGTGGGGAGCCTAGAAATAAAACATGAGGTATGTATGATAATGGAATGGATTCCCTCACAAAGGAAACGAGAAGGCAGACAGTTTGGCGTTGCTAGGAACGCTTTCAGGCCCACCAGAGGAGCCGCAAACACACGAGAGTCAGAATTTGTCAATGGATCCAGTCAAAGTGGTACGATAGCTGGGACCATTGTAGCACCGGACGGGAAGTCTGGAAGGTTCTCAAACGCCCAAACTGTTAGACAGAAATTAGGCGAAATTCCGGCACGGTTTGGCACGGGACACTGTCCGATAGGAGCTTACTTCATTAGGATCCAAGAGTAGCTTGATTCCAGATGCCGACACTGCGACAAGTAAAACGAGACATTGCAAGGTGCTCAGAAAAACCTCCACAGATACGACTAGTCTTGAAACAGATTAAACTGGTGCATGCGGGGGTCTCGCTTTGTACGGAGTCAGACAGACCCTACAGAACACTGCCAGATACCTGGACCGTGCTGTACGGGATTAATCCCAGTACGGAGCATTAGGGCACTAACTTTGGCATGACGGCTTACAAATCGTAGCGTAGCCCAAGATTAAGGTTAAAAGACATAAATACAAAATGCTATAAATAGAATAACAATCGATAATAATAGACATTCACTGCTTATACCTATAGTGGCGGAAAATCCGATTTTTTTAAAGAGAAAAAATAAAGGGGGGGGAAGGGGAATTTTCAGCTCAGAATGGTTTGTGCAATAGGCTTGTAGATTGAGTCACTTAGCGCCTTAACATAGTCACCTTGAGATAAGTGACGCTCTTGCTTTAGGTCCTCATCAGTTAAATCTACATCTATTAGGATGGGTGGTGGCTGAGTGCTAGAGCTTGGCTTTCAAACCGAGGGGTCTCGAATTCGATTTTTTTTTTAAAGTTAAGAATTTTAAAGTCACTTAAGTCTAATTCTACCGGACATTAAATAGGGAAAGTAAAGGCGGTACTTTGCTGGGCTAGTCACATGACAACGTCGGCCATTGAAACAAAATAAGATTTTAGCATCGTCAGAAAGATCCCGATGCATTAAAGGAAACATACTCCTGCTACAATATAATAGAACTGCCCTGATATGTTCCCTTCACATTTAAAAAAACCTTTGATACGAAAATAAAAGTCGATTGTAAATATTGTATATCAAATATAAAGTAGTGTTAAAGCGGCCAAACCCGTGTAATTATACTATACATTCACTACCACTATTTTTTATCTTCTTTTATACATGGCATGTTTTTTTGTTTTGTTTTTTTTTGTTGGTTCTTGTCTTTTTGAATAATTTTATTAGAAACGAAATTGCCCGTTGTTTGTTATAAACTACTGTCACGTATTACGAATTGAATTCTACTTTTAAATGGCTTGCCTAGGGGAACGTGACAATAGAAAAGGAGTTGTGTCACTTATCTTAAGTCTGAATTTAATCAAAGACTTACAATGAATAACAAAAAAAAATGACACAAGAAATCGGAAGGTAAACTATCAACTTAATGTTTAATCAAATATAAAGTTACAAGAAAGAAAAATAAACATTTACTCAATACAGAATTGATGTGTTGACCAAAACCCTTTTACAAAAATGGCATGTAAAAATATTACAATACAAGAGTTTGAAAATATAATTACAAATACAAGCAAGGCCTTGAATAATAAAAAAAAACTTACACGATCAATTGGTATACCACGCACGGGTAACGCAATGTCTCCGCTATTCTGTCCCACGGCTGTCTCCGTATGTCTGTCTGTCAACGTCACGCGGGCGGTCTTTATATAATCTACCGCGCGTCGACCTCAAGACAAATCCAGTGATTTCTAGAACCAAATACGTCATCAATTTCCCAGATCTAGAACGCTCTTCAAAGAGATAGAAAAAAAAACACCCTCCTTTCAACCAGAGGTACACACACAGGTCAAGGACCGGTCACTGTCTGTGTGGCTTGACGAATAAAAAAAGACTTATTACACAAGGGGCAGACAACCTCCCCGTCTCTCGACCGCAACAGGTCAAAGAAGAAAAAAAACAATGCCTAGATACGTAACACTACCAACCAAGTAAATCTATATAAAAACCGTTGTGTATACAGTGGGCCTGGTATGGTTTGCACTCCTGACACGATGATCTACAGTTCGAACCCCACCCTACTGGAGGATGATGTAAGATGTTTAACATGTTTCGTATGTTCCCTCAGAGTTGAAGATAATCTACTTCCTAGCCCAAACATCTCGCATGACGACAAGGAATGGCAGCAGATAGGGTTTAAACCCCGGACCATCGAGACGACCGAACAACATTCCAGCGTGCATACCACACCCCACGCAGTCATTCGAGCTTGGATTGGTTACACGCTTCTCTTCTGCCACTGTCGTAGTTTTTTTAATTAAGTTGTATGTTATGGTTACGCGTTTCTTAGCAAAACTTTTATGGATAGTCACTGTAACAGAGTTGTACTTTGATAATCAGAAATTATATGGATAATCACTGTAACAGAGTTGTACTTTGATAATCAGAAATTATATTTCCGATCATTATTAAAACGAAAATGTTCCAATGTGTTTAAAACCATGTTAAACTTGTAAGCAGAAGCATCGATTTAAAATCAGTGCCATTTTAAAAGACCTACATTGCAGACAATGGGGAAACCATAATAAATTTCTTTATTTTGCAATGGTTGATAAGTATGTAGTGTAGGTAATGTCTATATTTAGCTGTATGTAAATATAGCTACTTACACAAGCTTTCTTCCCTATTGCTTTCAACCAGTTTCTTTATCTACGTGTCATATCTCAAGTCACAATATTATTACAGCGGTTCTCAACTTTACTTCGTACTCAAGTAACGGATTAAAGAAAATTAATACCTTGCTATCTATAGGGTGATCAACTATTTCTGTGACCCCCCAACATTAGAGCTTTGTTGACTCAGGATCCAAAAATTAAAAATCCCAGCCTTAATCAGGATTTGAACTCGGAACCACCGGTTATGAAACCAAGCGCTTTACCACTCAGCCACCGCGCCTCACATGCTAAGAATTAGCTAGAATTACTTTTTAAATAATAGAAAATGCAAGTATAATCTTATCTTTGCTTATAAACAACAGACGTTACTTCAAAATAAAACATAATTACGTCCTACGCATTTCATGTGTCAATCTAGTCAATGTATGTTAGTCAGTGACTTCTCTGCTAAGTCGTTGGTTTTCCTTGCTGATTTAGGCAACCCATTCCATGCTCTAGGAAAGAAGGAGCACTTGTATGAATCTACCCTTGCATAAGGAATAAGAAATATGCCCTTTTCTTTGAGACTTTCTGAGTATTTCATTAAAACTCACTATTTTCATAATCACTTCACTGGCACAGTGGTTAATGTATCCGCCTGCGGAGGCTTCAACCCTCATTTCAATTCAAGTCAATTTTTAAAAATGATTTTTAAAATGATTTTAAAAAAGATCAATTTAGCATTGACCAAGATACCCCGGCTTCTCCTCTCCTATCCTTTAGCAACTGGTCCAGACACGTGATAGGAACATTGTGCACTGAAAACGCTAAAAGCATGAAATTGAGTTAAACAAAATTAATTGGTAAAAATATTCAAATCGCAACGTGACTGATCCAAACTAATTGAAACAATTACACGTAATACTTTAAAAAAAACATATTTTTATTTTCTTGCAGTAGACTAAGGCTAAGACTGGATTATTGATCCTTGTGGAAATTCGTTGTGGATTACAAGGACTGTTTTCTCATATAAAGACAACGCCACAGAAACATTCACATAAATAGAGCAGACACAAGATAAAACGTTCATTGAATGACAACACACAGACATCTTGGTCCTTTTCACGTTCTCTAGTCTACGAGAGGCGTTGATACCGTCTGGCCGAGTAAGGAACGAACGAGTTTTTGTGTTCGGTTCTAGTCTTGATTGACAGAAGTCACCCACTTTCATTGACGACTTGACGTTGTTATGGTGTAACGGGTGGCTGTTGTCTTCTAGGATTTTTTTCCGATTTCGCTGAGAGACATTTTTGTTCAAAAAGTTCATTTCAATATGGTAGTGTTGTGCGTATGATTTTTGATGCTCTTACCGGTGCAACAGTTTAGATGAAGCGTTGATTTGCCAACAAGTTATTCCATATGTTAGCAAATCTTTTTCTTAAATGTCTATTTTTTTTAATTTAGAAGCGCTTGTCCACCTTAACATTTTTTGTAAGTACCCAAGCAGGTGGGTGGGACCACCAATTAGCGCCCCTTTACCGCCCTAGAATGCAGCTGAAGAAACACTGATATTTCATTCAGAAATAGAAATGGAAATTATTAGATGAAAGCAAGTGTTTTAAACACTATTAACGGTACTTAAAACAAAAGTAACACTCTAGAATCAAGATTGTTAGCGAGTGCTCCAAACCTATCTTTGGAAGTGAGCTTTGCACTATTTGCGTGAATTTATATTGGAAAATTATATCAGATGTTTATATCAAACAGCTGCTCTTGACTATTGAAAAAATAAATCCAGTTTGCATATGTTTGGAAATTAAACGAAATTAGAGCAGAAAAAATAAGTATTAAATACATGATACAAAACAACTTTCAGACTTAATAAATAAAAAAAAGTGTTCAACTCACAGGAGCTTCGATTTGATGAGTTTTATCTAAGCATACATTATCTAAATAAAACATAGTCAACCTCTCACCAGAAATGCAGAAACAAAGGCTTTGCTGAAGCCTGGCAGCCTTTCGGTTTTTATTGAGGCACTCCGCCTACGATAGAACTTTTATAACAAAGATACACTAATGGAAAACTGGGCGCGGCTAAGGTGTTGTAGCATATAAATATATAGATCGAGGGCCGGCCTTAGCCATAGGTAAACAGGCCGCAGCATCATCGATGGACGAAAAGAAGTAATAGCGAAACTTATTTGCAATATTATTATTGGAGTAGACTAGGTTTTGAATAAATTGCATAATTTTAGTTTTTCGCTTATTTTTTTTTTTTAGTTTTCTATTTCTTTTTGAGACAACAAAGTCACTTCGCCTAGGGACTCCAATAATCTAAGGCCGGCCTTGATAGATCTTTCGGACTAGTGGACGCATGGACATGGACGAGAATGAAAAACAATTAAAGTTGATCACAGAAATTAACTATATTAATACACTTTGATTTTAAAGTACCCATTTATGCAATAAAGATATATAGCGCTACCTTCATGCTAATAGCATGCTCAGAGCGCTATAGTCCAATCTCGTTTGTGGACCAGTGGGGGATCTAGGAGAAGGTTTTCCGTGCTGCCTTTAGGTGCTAAGTAAACACAACTCTGCTCGAGTCGGGTGTCGAACCTCGAGCCCCCTTTAAAGGGAGCTAAGCCAAGACAAGTTCAACCGTGCTTAGCCTCTCGACCACGCTTGTTTGTAAAAAAAAAATAATCTATTCTTTGTTTACATTTCAATTTTTAAAGATCTGTTTACAATATCTAAGCAATGAAATACAGACATAGAATAAAACAGAGAAAGCTTTTTAGATAAATGTAGAGTAAAAAAATACAGGAAATTGAAAAGACAAATAAACATATGAAATAAACATATCTGAGCATTCTAAAATGAAAGACCACTACTGCCAACTTAAAGTCCCACATTTTAACAGTTTATCATTGAAAAAAACTCTGTATTATTCCAGTCTGTCCCATTGTTTTGAAAAACGTTTTTAGTTGCGCCACTTTCATAGAGCGAACTGTTAATACCTCTTCCATAGTAATATTTTATTTTGTGCCAGAAACGGAAGACTTCTGAAATTTGTTCCCGCGGTGCTAACAATTCTCATGCACTTTTAAAAATGCATAACTTTGCAGCTTTTCGTTTACTCTGTACAACAGGTACAGGAAACAGAGTTATCCGCTCTTAATGATAAATTCCAAAAGTTCTATGTACACAGTACAATCGTGACTAGACAGATAATCCACAAACAGTTTGATATCCTGTGAATTGCAGACTGACCAACAAAACCTGCTTGTAAGCCCTCCTTATTGTATGTCATGGAGGATGTTATTGTTGTTATTGTTGTCATTTCCCTTGTCGATGTTGTTCTGGCGACGCACTGTCCATCTTTCTCAACCATATCCCCATGTTCGCAGCAGACGGTATTGTTATAGCCGCCACATTCACGTGCCTCGTAATTTTTAAACATATTTCTACCAACACCACAGTTGTCACATCTGACGCATTCAGATTTGCACGGCTTTCCGGGAACTTTAAACCGGTAAAATCCATCCTCACACATGATTTTGGCATCTCTTGACTTAGTGCATGGCTCTGCGATAATCTCGTACTGAAATTAAAATATTTAAAACTGATTAAAATTACAGGTAATTATTTTACAATTAAACGATGAAATTACTTTTGTGTCTGAGTGGCATAAAACGCAGACCATCCAACAGACTATCTAACAGTCTATCTTTACTTGACCGCTCGGACTGGAAATTTCATTGATGATTTAACTCAAGCTAGTTGTATCAGCTGAGCGCCTCAGCTCAAAAACTCCGCCAGATGCTCTCCACGCCTTACATGTACTCAAAAATTATTGAACCGAAGCGCACCAAGCACGCTATAGCAGAAATTAAGTGGATGCGCTATAACAAAGAAAAACAAATAAAGCACCAAATAAAAAAAAATTATGTTACTTTTATGCTGCATTTTAAAATTTAATTTGCAAAAATAGATAAACTAATTTGCAATTATCTTTATCAGTTGACAAATAAAATCAAACAGCAAATCAAGGTGTGATATCTCATTCAATAATTTTATCAACAATGTTTTCAAATGTCCACCTGTTTTTATAAACTTTTCGTTTACTACTAATTTATATACAATCTTTAGGGCGACAATCTTATACATCGTATTACTAAAATACAATTATAAAAGACAGCAACAATTTTGATTAGTAATAGGAGACTTGTCATTCAGGTAAAGTAAGTAAAGTAGAGTTCCCCTTTCAGACCATGTGGTCTATAGGGCAGATGATGTAAAGGTCATCTTTTTCTGTGGCCTACGGTTAACGAGGTTGTCATGTGGCCAGCACAACGACCAACCGCCTTTACTTTTCCCTAACTAATGTCGGAACCCATTAGAGCTGGGTGGACTCAAAGGCCCCCGAAGATCCAGAAATTAAAAAATCCCAGTCTTCACCAGGATTCGAAGCCAGGTTCGGAAGCCAAGCGCTTTACCGCTCAACCACCGCGCCTCCCGTCATACAGGTATTATGATGAAATGTATATCTAATGATTAAAAAGGGGAGTTAAAAAATAAAATCATATAAAATTACAATTGGGATGTAAAATAGATCTTTAAAAAGAAGCGAACAGTGTCCATATATACTGTTTCGTAACATATAACAATGCCCCTTATTTAAAGAAAAGCAAATAAAACTGTGACTAATAATTAAAACAGAATAGCAGCGGTGTGGTATGCACTCTGTCGTTTTGCTTATCCCGGGTTCAAACCCCACCCGCCAATTCCCAAGCTGTCCTGCAGAGGAGTTGGGATAGGATGTAAAAGTCTTCAGTTTCGACGAATGCCAAGGTCATCTGTTTCTGACCCACGGATGACGAGGTCAGTCCAACGATCAACTGGTATCAACTTTCCCCAACTATTGTTAGGGACGCCCTAAAAATCCCAAAATTCAAAGTCCAAGTCTTCACAACCTTGGCTGGGGGAGCCAGCGCTTTTCCATTCACTCACTACACCACCTCCCCTGAAAGATAGATCTGAACAAAGTGAGATAAAGCTTGTACATACCATACCTGGCTCCTGACAGCTCTGACACCACGAGTATCTATCTAGTGCGGCAATCTGTTTTGTTCTGAATGTTCCTTCTTTACAAGGTGAGCACTTGTACCAGTCAAGGTACTCACCCTCAGTGCAGTTAGTCACGTGAATGTCGCTCTGGGGCATAGCTATTGCGTGGACATTGACGTCAGGCTGAGGTCTGGAAGGAATATCTGGATCACATCTCACGTCTGTAACGCGAGCGTTAAGTTCTTGACACTGCAGCATCAGGACAATCACCAAAATATAAACTTCACCGACAGCCATCTTGTAAGTACTAAAAGAACAATGAAACGATTTAAATACTTAGTACTCCAAAAAGATTGTTACCTTTTATATAAATGGGCTTGAGAAATTAGTTGTAAAGGAAACAATAAAGTTCCCCTTTCAGACCTAGTGCGACAATATATCCACAAGTCGCCATTAGCAACTGTAGATCGAAAGGCAAGAATTCCGTGACCCACTTTAAAACATGGTACTGGGCAGATGATGTAAAGGTCATCTGATTCTGTGGCCGACGGTTAACGAGGGTGTCATGTGGCCAGCACAACGCCCAACCGCCTTTACTTTTCCCCAACTAATGTCAGGTACCCATTAGAGCTGGGTGGACTCAGAAGCGCTCGAAGATCCCGAAATTAAAAATCCCAGTCTTCACCAGGATTCCAACCCCGGACCCCGGTTCGAAAGTCAAGCGCTTTACCGCTCAGCCACCGCGCCTCCATAGAGAAATAAGTTAGTAAAATAAAATTTTAAAGTTTGATTTTTTTTTTTTACATATTTTCATCAATTGAACAAATTAATTGGCAACTATTAAAATATAGATTGCGACAATATATCCACAAGTCGGCATTAGCAACTGTAGATCAAAAGGCAAGAATTCCGTGGCCCACTTTATAACCTGGTACTGTGTCAAGTAAACATTCCAACAAGAATATGATTAGCTTTGGAGTAACACACTTTCACAACAATTACATTTTGGTCTGTGTATGTGAACATCGAAATTATCATTTTTTTAAAAATAGGTTTGAACACTAAAGTTTCAGCAGAACAGTAACAAATGTCAGATAAGCGGCAATCAAGATAATTTATCAATCAATCATCTGTTTCCAAAACTGATTTTTCCGATCGTCGGTGTTAAAAGCCCTGCCTACACAAACTGTCATGGTTTACATTGCTTCTTAAGCAATTTCCTTCAATACGCCAACTTTAGTATAATGTCTTTTTATCACACGGTATTTAAAGTTAAAATTTGTGGAATAAAATCACTCGATGTATAATCCATAATTGACTTCATCCTTGACCTTCACGTTTACGTGAGCATTTGCTTGTTTCAGAATTGAGATTAGAGGTAAACACATGCCATAACACCTTAGAGGTAAACACATGCCATAACACCTTAGAGGTAAACACATGCCATAACACCTTAGAGGTAAACACATGCCATAACACCTTAGAGGTAAACACATGCCATAACACCTTAGAGGTAAACACATGCCATAACACCTTAGAGGTAAACACATGCCATAACACCTTAGAGGTAAACACATGCCATAACACCTTAGAGGTAAACACATGCCATAACACCTTAGAGGTAAACACATGCCATAACACCTTAGAGGTAAACACATGCCATAACACCTTAGAGGTAAACACATGCCATAACACCTTAGAGGTAAACACATGCCATAACACCTTAGAGGTAAACACATGCCATAACACCTTAGAGGTTAACACATGCCATAACACCTTAGAGGTAAACACATGCCATAACACCTTAGAGGTAAACACACGCCATAACACCTTAGAGGTAAACACATGCCATAACACCTTAGAGGTAAACACACGCCATAACACCTTAGAGGAAAACACATGCCATAACACCTTGTTTCTCATGATTTTTGTATAGTAATACTTTTATTTTTATAACAAAGAACGAAAGATAATGTAACACAAGGATCTAACTAGTGCAAACATGCAGTTCGAGAGAAAATGTCTCGATAGGACTCAATTTAGTACATTAAATAAAAGTGTTTTAAAAAACAAAAACTAACAACAGATCATTTCTTCTATGCCGAGCTTATACAGCCCCGTTATATAAACATGTATAACCTCTATATATATTCCATGGCGGTGTGTTTTTACTTTATGTAATACCTATTTATAGTTTATTATTCGTAAACGTATACAATTGTGTTTCGTTCATTTTTTTTTTTAAAGTAACATTGATGATATCAACTGATACATTTACATGGATTATTTCCCATTTGTTTAAATAAAAAAAAAAAAATCAAAGTTGAACCCGATTCTAAATTTTGGGTTTGCATGACTTTCGTGTTTTTTGAAGAGGTGAACTTTGTGATATCTGTCACAATATCGGTAAGCTAAAGTTTAATATCTGGTCAGACGTCAAGCCTGTTTCTATAGTTTGACCTCGTTGTGGCATATTGGAAACCCCACTTATTATAAATAATTTGTGTCATTTTTTCCCAATTAGTCCGAATCTAGTTCAACTCAAACTTCAAAGCTCCTAAATAGATGTTTTTCATAGCATGGGCGTAGCCTTGATTTCATTTCGGGGGAGGGGGGTTGAACCCTACCCCCCCCTCCTGGCTACGCCCATGTATCATAGTGTTGTTGT
Source organism: Biomphalaria sudanica (assembly GCA_036873155.1). NCBI lineage: Eukaryota > Metazoa > Mollusca > Gastropoda > Planorbidae > Biomphalaria > Biomphalaria sudanica. Next base: position 29,937 of record JAZGLO010005118.1, read on the forward strand.
TTGAGTTCACTGACCAAGAAGTGCTAATACAATACAAACTTTTTTTCTTCCAATAGAGTTATGGGAGGTGCGGTGGCTGAGTTTTAAAGCGCTTGACTTCCAAACTGGAGGTACTAGGTTCAAATCCTGGTGGAGACTCAGATTTTTAATTTCTGGATCTTTGGGTGGCTCTGAGTACACCCAGCTCTAATGTGTACCTGAAATTAGTTGGGGAAAAAGCAAAGGCGGTTGGTCGTTGTGTTGCTCAAAAGAAAATAGAACTGGAGAGATTATTAGTTTTAAAATAGTGACTGATTTTGTATTTAAACTTTTAAAATAAAGTACAGACGTTACTTCAAAATAAAAAAAAGATTAAGCCTTACGTGTGTTGCTAGATCAATATAGTCATGCATGTTAATCAATGACTTCAATTCTGGCAACTCATTGATTTTCCTGGCTGCCTCCGTCATGCAATTCCATGCTTCAGTAGCATTAGTAAAGAAGGAACATTTCTACACACGTGCCCTAGTACAAGTATATGGAACAAGGAATGTGCCTTTTATCTTTTGTGTCTTTCTGAGTGTTCTATTAGGTTTGGTGTTGTCAGACTTTAGGTAACTAGAAACGATGAATAAAAATAACAGTAATTTGAAAAAGTTTTATTACATCATTCTCTTTTTACAGTCACGTGACCAACGTCTGTAGAGAAGATAGAAGCCCAAGTGTAGGAAGAGAAGATTGTGGCGTGTCATTGAGAGCGTCTTTAACCGTAGGCCACAGAAACAGATGAACATTGATAATCTGCCTTATAGACCACAAGGTCTTGAGAGGAACTTTACTTCCTGAGAGCAGTTGAGGGTTGTTATGGAGTGTGTGTGTGTGTGTGTGTGTGTGTGTGTGTGTGTTTCTATGGTGACGGTGATAAGAGGTTAGCGATTGGTAGTGAATGATGCAACATAGGTGGCGTTGTCGTCACTTGGTCTCAGTACAGACGACTACAGAACGTAAGGCTAAAAGCTTCTGTTATTGTAGTGAGTTCGATTTTGTTAAAGAATATTATTACTAAAGTCTTCTACAGTTATTTCATCTCATTTCAACTTGATTTTGTTTATATTATAATAAAAGCTCTATTTAGTTTTGTTTACCAAAGAAGTTCTATGAAGTTTTATTAGTAAGGGATACATTATGCCTACCACGGTTTAGTTGTCTACCAGCAGTTTGGTACTACAAGCCAACAGCCGGTAATAACAAGACTCTTGGTATTTTACGTTGTAAATAATCTTCTTCCTTTAACCCCCGACCCTTCCACTTTCATAAGTCATTGAACAACAATAAAATAACTAACAAAAACAAATCGTTGTTGTTAAATCAGGGGAAAGGAATGCATTCAAAAAGCTAATCGTGAATGTCTTGAAATATAAAGTTAAGTCCCTTGTAGGTCGATTTGTGCAAGCAAGTCAGGCAAAGTAGGGTAACAACACACAAGAGCATTCAATCAATTCACCCAGTGACTTGCCCTGAAAAAGCAAAACAATTAGCGACTAGACTGCTTCGACAAATTACTCATAAGAATTAAATTAAACAAATACAACATGACACGAACTGCGGATCTTTGGTGTGTGTGATTACACGCAAAGTGAAAATTAGACTCGAGTTGCCCCAAACTGTCAAGCTTTAGAGACCAAACAAATGCTAAAAATTAGAAACAAGACCAAGTAATGAGCTGATGTTGATGGATTGCAAAATAAATCCATATTATCAATTATTATGTAAGAACTATATTTAGAAAAGTAGCACGTTGAAAGCAATCCGTATTTTTTTTTCAATCTAAATTTCAAGTCATCCAAACTCTCACAAATCTTTTGTTTTATTTTAATCATGTTTTTTGCCATTTCCTAAGAAACACCATCGTGATGTTCCAACAAAAAGCCCGTATACATAACCTGAAAGTAAAGGGAAAGCAACGTTCCAATCGTCTGCTTCTTCATGCTACCAAAAACTGGTTAATTCAAAAGAAAACAACAAAAAACGAACAGAGCATAATTATTTTTAAAATTAATGATTCAAAAGTAAATATAAGTATAAGTAAAGTACAGTAAACTTTTTCCTTTTCAGACCATGCAGGCAATAAGGCAGATCCGTTTCTCTGGCCAACGGTGAAAGAGCAGGGTATCATGTGGCCAACTGCTTTTACTTCCCCAAACTAAAATTCAGGTACCCACTAGAGTTGGGTGGACACAGGGGCGCCGAAATTCAAAATCCCACTCTTCACCGAGATTCGAACCCAGGACTATAGGCTTGGAAGCCAAGAGCTTAGCCACTCAGCAATACCGCAAAACATTTATATTAAAACTTCCATTATCGATTCTGATAGCACACTTCCAATTCAAGTGTTACACATTTTACAGAGAAATTAGAAACAATTAAATAAAAAAAAAAAAGAACCAATTGTTAAAATAGATTTTTAAGCATTACAAATAGAATGTAATAAGATACAATTTTAAGTGCGGACATTCTTGTGGACAACGCGAGTTTACGTACAGGTTCAAAATATTAGGCGAGGCGTTATAGTTTTATTTTCGGTCTTGGATAATTTATTTAAAAATAAAATACACGTTTTATGAAAAAGGGAAATAACACGATGTATTTGATCTCAAGAAAGATATCACATTTACACCCAACGTTCCGTTCTAAATTATTTACATTCATAGACTCGTCGTTCACATGAAACAGACGCTCATTGTTCGGGGTGGCCTTTTCAATGTTTAGAGCTATAGCTTTATAAGTTGTTGACATTGGTTCGAGACATTGGCCTTGCACCACAATCATATAGTCTTTTTGGCAGCACACTGTGTTCTGAAAGCCTCCACACTCCCTGGCTTCAAAAGGTTTTAACATGTTTCTCTGGACGCCACAGATATCACATCGGATGCAGGACGACGCACAGAGTTTTCCCGGAACTTCGTAGCGGTAAAATCCGTCCTCACACATGATCTTAGCATCCCTGGTCCTAGTACACGGTTCCTTCACTATCTCGTACTGTGAAGAAAAAAAAAGATATTTTATCATCAACACTTGACCGTGTGGAGTTGTACCAACACAGAGGTTCTTAAACTTTTAAAACTCTGGTACCTCTTTAGTCTAAATTTTCCCACGGACTTCCTAAGTGAAAAACTACATAAACGCATAGTTGATATATATGTATGTATATAAAGCTTGTCTTCGAGTCCGAAGATTACTGAGGAAGCAGTATTTCCCGTTGATCTATATAGTAGATAGGTTACAAATAAAAAAAACAACATTTTGTTGAAGGAGTGTTTATTTGGATTATATTTTGTTTTAAAAATATAATCTAAAAGATTAAGAACTTGGATCAGGTTGATCCGAATTTATGTTTGTCCGGCTCAATGTTTGTAAGTAGGAACCCGCAAAACTCAGCGAGCACAAATTTCTGTTATCCTTTTTCGGACATTGGTTTAAGTTTGGCCCATTTTCTGCCTCGACGTTTATCTAGTGAGGTAAAGCCAGTAGTGTAGACCGGTGGTTCTCAAGCTAGTGTTCCGGAGAACCCTAGTGTTCCGCTATGCCTGAATAGGTGTTTCACGAACTACTGGAATAACTAATTAATAGACCACCACGTGAATTAATATATATATAAAAAAAACAAGGTTACAAAGTCAGTTTGTGTGGAAACACAAACTCAAAATCCGCCCCCGAAGTGGCCCACCCAGGCAGGTAAAAAGTCAGGTTTCAATATTTTAAGAGAGAACATCAGAATGAAGTTCTATCAAAGACAAATGACAGCGAAGAATGGAGAAAGAAAGTTGACAGATCTTGTGTGGTGCCCCAGCGGTCCAGCAGACCAAAGGATAGGTGAAATTGAATGTGAATCTGGCCTAACTGATGTCTTATAATGAATATCTAATTGATCTAATTTTTTTGTAAAGGGTCAATCTCATATTCGAATCTTCAAAAAAAGAAAAAAAAAATTTCGTACAAAAAAAAATTCCTTTAATTAAGAGTTCAAGCGATAATATGTGGATTCTTTGCTCTCTATTCTGTTTAAAATTATGTCCAACTTATATGCTCATTAATAGTGAATAGTTGTAAAAGTGGTGTATTTTTATGAACAAACTGCTTGCATAAGTGATTTCAAAAATGAGATTTTTTTGCTTTTAGAAAAAAAAAAAGTAGCCCATGCATCAGAACTTTGAATGGACTAAAATATTGTGATGTCGGATTTTCACTATCTTTTCTAGTTTACGAGATCTAAACGGGACAGACCGACAGACATTTCACAACAAAACTAATAGCGTCTTTTCCCCTTTCGTGGGCCGCTAAAAATAGCAAAGTGTTCTGTTAAATACTCAGAAATGTGCGAAGTGTTCCGTGTAAGAACAAGTTCGGAAAACACCGGGGGGTAGACCATAAGCATCCCAAAGGGCAGATGTACTAACCAGACATCTTCAGAGACTGAATTAAACCAACTGGAAGTCAAAAATGTATTTGTTATAAAAGATTTTGGAAGCTCCGACAAAAATAAAGAATATTCATCCTTGCCTTACAGCCCACCCCTTTGCCGGTCGACTGAGAATAGCAGTGGACAGGGAGCAAACTATAAACCATCTTAGCAACCTTCAGATGCGTATACAACATGACCAGCACTGCCCAATAGTTATCAAAATATATAATAAATTAAAAATACTTTATCATATTATATGTCGACTTATAAACAAATTTTAAAAAAAAAAGGATTTTAATTTTATTTCTTTAAAATCTAGAACTCATATTTTCGATACCTACCATGTCAGGTTCCTGACATTTAAGACACATGGACAGTCTGTCCGAACTGGCCATCAGCTTTGTCCTGAACGTTCCCTGCTCACACGGCGAACACTTGTACCAGTCCAAGTACTCACCCTCCATACAGACCAGGCCTGTGCTTTGAGACTCTTCGTCGTCTGCGTTAATAGGGATCAGCCTGGAGGGCACATCCGGGTCACACGAGGTCACCTTAGAGTCGTCATCCATAATCACAATACGATCCTGGGCCACTGATAGTGTCACAAAAACTCCAGAGATTATCCACAAATCAAAATACATTTTGGCAACTACAATGTCTGTTTCAAGTTGGTCCCTGGTGTTGTAAAAAGAAAAACAATTTAGAACAAAATACTAGAATAAGCTAAAAGCACAATAAAATATATCCAAGTCATTTACATACATCTATTAAACATAAATACATAACAGCACCAGGGACCAAGTTTTTAAGAGAGAAAGTAGTGAATTAAAATGCTACGAAAATAAGGGCATGCGCCGACCGAGGCTCGAACCTGTGACTCTGGATTCGACACCACCGCCTAGCGATAACGCACCAAGCAAAACTAACCTCTAGACCATCGGAATGTCCAAAAAAAAAAATTGCATTTTTCTGAACCAGACTCATTTCGCCCGTATGCAAATTACCAACCTAAACTAATTCGTGTTAAGGGTATCCTTTTGCTATTCCAAGTGCAGCAAAGGAAAATTAAAGTGAGACCTCTGTCATTACCATTTGTACGAATTTAAAGTTACTCCTTTATTTTTCTTCAATTCCTATTGCATAGTAACATTCTCGTCATAGAAAACAAGAACGTTGAAAACGTGTTAATTACCACAAGACACTGCTACATCTCGCTTCGTAAACACCTTATTAGATTTATAGAAAGATCATTGTTTTAATTACTCTTACTAATTATCAGTAATATCCCTTTTGCATATGGCAACCCCCAAAGATAATACACACGTTTTTTTTTTCAATATTAACATATATCTAAAGAATGTATTTTTAATTATGTGCTCTGCTATTTATCATAGATCTATATTCATAACAATTGTTACAAAATTTATGAAAAATACAATTATAAGAATTATAGGAATTGCTTGCTTGATTTATATTTATTATAATTTAAAAAGTATTTTAATTACAGTGATATAGAGATATTATACGAAATCTCCAAATGTTTTGTTACATATATTGAACAAAAACAGATTCAAATCTTTTCAAGTATGTAAGTAGCTCTATAAGCTATCAGGTTACGTTCAGTATTCAAATGATTTGCATTTGTTATACAAAATAAACTATTATTTTTTTTACTACTGTTTAAAACTGTAATTGCTATTGTTATTTTACAGGATACGTTGAGGGTAATAGCAATTGTGACTTAGCCAGATAACAATAATACAAATGTGCATTACTATTCTGCTTCGACATCTTTCAAGAACAAATAGGCTTTATTCGGTCATATGCGAGAAAGATACACAAGCAAAATTATTTTAGTAATAATCCATTACATAAGTTTAATAAAGTACACACTTCATAATCAAAGACTTTATATGCAACGTCACATGTGTGTGTGTGTATAATGTCACGCTTGACAGCACATAATAACGTCTGTCAGATGTCCATGTTCTTACTCACACAGCATGAGCGTGGGAAAATAAGGCACAGCGCCTACTGGATAACCTTCATTACCATAAACATGACGAAGGGTCAAGGTAGAAGCTTAGAGAATGTGCTATCGATGTGCTATCGATGTGCTATCGATGACGTAACGATCCAGGAAGATCTTTGTAGATTACATTCAAGGAGCGTAGAGCTAGCTATCGGGGTCGCTAGTCATTGTTCATAATTGGTTGGTCAATTGACTGTTCAGTCATTAGTTGTTATTGTTCGATATTGCCACCGTTACAAATATTCCGTATTCAATTACTATAAATCATCCGTACAGATTAATTATTTCAATAAACTGAGTTTGTAGACATTAGACTCTAGAAAATTATCTTCAGCGCTGAGTAACTGCATTACATTTTAATGGTGCATTGAATGGATTTATTGGCACCTCCGAATCGGCGTATATCATATGATTGGGGATACAATACACTGTTCTTTCCATAATAAAATCGCGAGAGCATCGTTATTAATTATGTCAAACAATGTTGCACAGTGGCGTAGCTAGTTTCCCGTGGGCCCGGGTTCCCCCCTCCACCCATAAAAAAAATTTAGTGCGTGATTTGATAAAAAATCGAGTAGTCCGAATATATTGACCAAAAGACATTCCGATGCGAGTAGTTTTAAATCGGATTTTACAAAACTGCATAGTGTCATCCCCCCAAGGGATCATGTGGACCCCAATTAGAGCACGAGCCATGAGCCCAAAAAACGAACCCCCCAACATGTTGTTACGACACTGGCTATGGACCCCTGATAGTCGTACGCCCTGGTTCATTGAACCCCTTCGTGCCATGGATGCTACGCCACTGATGTTAATAAACTCATTTGTTGTTTCCTTTGTTAAAAGAAACAATCCAAACTAAATCTTATCTTATCTTATCTTATATAAAACAGACGTTACTTCAAATAAAGAAGATGATTACGTCCTACGCGTCATGCATTTAGTCATGCATTTTAACCGATGACCTAAGCTCCGCCAAGTCACTGGTTTTCCTGGCTAGCTCAGGCAACCCATTCCATGCTCTAAAGGCACTAGGGAAGAAGGAGCTTTTGTACAAATTTGTCCTAGCATATATTGAGTTAATTCGCTTGGAAAAAAAAACTTTATAAACTGACGGCACGTAAAAAAAGACACTATAAATAGATTAAATGTCATCGTTTAGTGCAAGGATTCGACCTTTTGATGTTATAAAATATAAATCTAGGGTAATAGACGACCTTTACATCATCTGCCATACAGATCAACAGGTCTACTTCTGACAAAGCTTTTATCAACTCGGTTTATATCTGTCTGGTAAAAAGTGTGTACACCTTATTTCTCCCACACTCTTCTCGGATCAAGTTTAAAACTTTGCACAATTATTTATTAACATAGACAAGACACGAATAAAAAAACAATTATTATTTTGTTTGATACCAACAAGGGAAATTAACTCTTTCTCTCCCCAAACTGACGATACCAACGTTGATTCTATCGGAACGTGTTAAATAATAACGGAGAGAAAGAGTTAATGTATCAGTAGTCACATATACGACTAGATATGTAGGTTCCGTCCCCTTAGATAACTGAACACGTTATTTCTACCAAACCCAATCTTTGGATTATTTAAAATTTTAAACTTTAATTTTACGGACCTAAACAAAAAAATTTGATTGAAAACAAAACGATAACCAATTAAGTCAATTAACTATTGAAAATTAATCATTTTTATTTATTTGTTGATATCGAATTGTACATGATTGAGATATACAGTTGTAATGTCCGAGTTCTTCCCCTTAGATAATTTTTTGTTTTTGAAGATTAAAAAAAAAAGTTCTTATCTGATTTTTTCTCTCTCTTTAGCAACAAGACAATTTTTTATAAAAAGTGTAGTTAAATACTCACCTTTATTATTACTTTAAACTTAGAGAGGTGATCGACTTTATCAGTGTATCCAGGAGACTAAATCATGTGGACGGTTTTTGCCAATACAAATTTACTGCAGTATATCGAAGAAAAAGGCGCCAACATATCTCTGTATATTTATATACTTAAAACCATCTTTTAAACGACAATAAACTATATTATCAAACAGTAAATACTTGATTTAGTCATCAAATATATAGTATAAATTGTGAAAAGAAATAGACTCTGGTATGACGCAGTTATCTAAATCTAGTGCTACTAGTGAGTATTAGACTTCTCTGGAATTATTATTGATCGTGCTCAAGTCTGGCATCACCTGACCTGTTTCTTGAAAAAGTTTCACTGGTATTCCCTATATGACGTAATGTCAGGCAGATGCTAATTACGTCATTGGTTTACAAATTAATGCCAACTCTGATAATGAGAACGGCTCTAGATGTAAATTCTATGTACCGTATTTTCGTGCATATTACACTCTAAATCAGCGGATCTCAACCTTTTAAGCTCGGCGACCCTTTTTAAATCCCCCCCACCCCACTCAGCCGCAACCCCTTCCCCCCGCTCATACACACATCAATAGGAGAACAGACAAAAAAAATAATCCATTTTTTCGACGGTCTTTGACGACCCCTGGCAAATCGTCAATCGACCCCCAAGGGGAAGGGGGTCGCAACCCACAGGTTGAGATCCCCCTGCGCTAAATGTTCGTAAACCATCCAATGTACATTTCACAACCACACAGCGGACTATGGGTGGCATGAACCCCACCGGGTATGTCCATTGTTTTCTTTATGCTGCGTTTTATGAGTAAAATAATTGGTTTACACCCTGCACCTTTGTATACCCCGCACAGCTGTCATTTGTAGGGGAAAACGCGCATAACCCGCGGGTTAAACGAGAAAACAAATGCGGTGTATATGGCCTCCAGTCAAGTAACGACTATGGATCATCCTGTAGAAATTAGATAAACAATACACTAATCTTTATTATCTATAAGGAACTTTGTCTCACAATTTGTGGATTACACCAAACAAAAAAGTATAACTATAAAAAACCAGACTCAATCATAATTTACATGTGAAAAGTGTATATTAGATTGTTCCTATTTAATGATTTGATTTCCAGTGGAACAAAAGAGTGTTTGTGTCTGTTTGATTTTGTTATCGGTGTCTTGTATCTTTTTTGTGATGGTAAAATCACAAAATCCTGACCCAAATGGTGATTTTTTTAAATTTCTAGAATCTTTTTAGCTTTTTTATGGATGTTTTTCTTAAACACGGGCGAAATGGGGTTTGTTTTTTGCCAATGACTTTACCAGCAGCATTTAGGGTTCTTTGAAGTATATTTTTATTGTTCACTTTGCTATACCAGGCAGTGATATTAAAGCTTGGGCAGTTGCTATGCTCGGAAGGATGCCGCCCACGCAGCAGTTCCTCCGTCTCTACGCCGCTGGATGTTTGAAGAAACAGCAAATGCCAATATAGTATGGGATCAGCGGCATCGCAGGTTCTACCAGGCCCAGGTGAGCTGTTCTGCCTCATCGTGGCACCTGGGTGGAAACGGCTACTTGAGGAGGTAGTTAGGCTAAACGAATGGCGAAACATAACTCCCGTGGGAATGCCCACGGGTAGACGAGAGTCCACCCATTGCACGGGCGGGGTTGCAAAAAAGTTCCCACAAACACGTCCCACATCCATGCGCCGTTCCTCAAAGGGACCGTTTCATAAATGACGAGTCCCTCACGGCTAGCTTGGTATAACGAAGGAAAATGACGGAGGCTTCCGGTGTCCTCGGCCTTTGGCCTGAACGGCGAATCATGCGTCGGAGCCAAAGGCATCGGAAACAGCAATGTTTTACATAGGCATTGACTTGGGTCGCTCTCAAACAGAACTGTGCGTTCACACATGTTTTTTTTTTTCTTTTTACTGTTCTTACTAGACGACCAAACAGGTTTTTTTTCAAACTCAGAGCTCGAAGAGCCTTCGGCTCAGCTCTTTTGGACATCAAAACGGTTCTACCAGGGCCCGGGTACGCTATTCTGCCTCAACGTGGCACACTGGGTGGAAATGATTACTTGAGGAAGTGATTAGGCTAAATGAATAGCAAAACAAAACTCCTGTGGGAGTGTCCAAGGGAATGCAAGACCTTTCTCATTGCACGGTGCGGAGTTGAAAGAAAGCTTCCACGTCCCTGTCGATAATCCATGAGCCGTTCCTCAAGGGACCGTCACAATAATGGCGAGTCCTGCACGGTTAGCTTGGTACAACATGGGAAAATGGCGGGGGGTTCCCGGTGTGCTTGGCCTTCGGCCATGTATTCTAGTCCATGCGCCCGGAGTGCCAGACTCATCGGAAAACAGCAATGTCTTACATAGGCATTGACTTGGACCTCTTCCAGACAGAACGGTTTGTTCAAGCAGGCTTACACGCCAAGAGCTCGAAGAGCCTTTTCGGCGCAGCTCTCTTGACAATCACACGGCTCTACCAGGGTTTAGCATTGTGTATTGCGAACAGCTTAAGGGTCACCAACTCTTCGGGGGTCTTATATTATATACTAATGGTTCAAATCGCAAACACAAACGTCACAAAACGAAGGACGAAAAATTGAAGACCGACACAACAACATAAAAGCAGCAGAACAAAGGGAGATAACTCGAAGAAAACACACTTGTTACGTGCGCTTGTTAGTGTTAATGTGGAACGGTGCGAATGCGTGTTGAAAGGAGAGGAGAACCTAAAATGGAGAGATAGAAACGAAAGAGTGTTCTAGTGTTTCATGGAAATTAAAGGAGTTCTAAACGATGGCGTTGTTGTGTTAGTGTTCATGTACCGCTCAAAGAGTCTCATCGTAGAAAGGGACGTAACAACACTAAACATTAGGACAAGGGAGATTACAAAAAACAAAATAACAACAAACAATCACAACATACTACTCAGTCTAGAGCAGGGGTTCTCAACCTGCGGATCGCGACCCCTTTGGGGGTCGATTGACGATTTGCCAGGGGTTGCCAAAGGCCATCGAAAAAATGGATTGTTTTTGTCTATTCTTCTATCGCTGTGTGTGTGTGTGTGTGCGGAGGGGGGAGGTCGCGGCAGAGTGGGGGGGGGGATTGTAAAAAGGGGTCGCCGAGCATAAAAGGTTGAGAACCGCTGGTCTAGAGTTAGATATATAGGCATCTACACATAAATACATCCATAATGTAACAGTCGGTCAGTAGTCAATAGTTCTTGTGGATTTGATCATTCGGCCTGACCTACAGAGGAGATCAACCAATTTCCATATACCTTTAGTTCCCCCCCACCCACGGGCCCCCTAATTCCAATGTACGTAACTGAATAAGTTAACACCAACCTTTTCCCAGGTATATGTGTGGGAACTGTATGATTCAATAAAGTCTCTTTCTGTTGATTGGGTTGAAAAGCTTGACATATTTCGCCAGTTGAAATGTAATGCTTTATGTCACGGAGAGAGGAGGGAAACTGCTGTTTGGGCGACATCGTTCTGACCCGAAACAATGCCCAGGCTTTCATGATTTCATCTCGCTTCATGTCATCAGCCAACCTGGCCAGAATAAACGAGCTCTTCTCAGACCATCCTATAATGGATGTGTAGGATGAACTTCTTTTTAAATTTCTTATCGAGGTGAATAGGGGTTTACTACTCTTTCAACTTTGAAATATAAACCCCTCTTGACAAATTACATTTCGTGTCTGAAATTATAATAAGTCATTAGTTCATATGGTCATCCCTGACGAATTGATATTTGAAGTTTTTGAAGCATTCTATCTTTCCAGTTACCTGAAGGCAGCACGGAAACCTCCCCCCTCCCCCACTGGTCCACAACTGAGATTGAACCAAAGCGCTCTGAGCATGCTAGAATGTAAAATTAGATTATACATACATACACGCATTCATCCGTGGTACGCGATATGTTCCTGTTTGATTTATTTCATTTGAAAAAAAAAATTAGTTTAAGAAAAGCTATTGCTTTGTTTGATTTTGTAAAATAATTTCATCAATATCTGGGTATTTTGAGGTAACTTTTTTTAAAATTACATCTAAATATTTTGAATTTTTAATCTGTGTTATATTGGTTCATAATAAATATAATAGTTTTTTTTTTTTAATTTTAGTTTTTTTTTTGTTACTCTTACTAACGGGTATTTTTCTGGATGGAAAGACATGCTTCAAGTTGATTCCCATTTTTGTAATTGTTCTAACATTCTTTGCGAATGTCAGCACTTTGTGATGTTCTTACAATGCATCTATTCAAGTCAGAACTTCATGGATCCTGGAAACTGCAGGGTAGACGGAGGAACCTGATCTCAAAAACGGCTCTAATGGTTGTCCTAGAAATTTAACAGTTGATCTGTATGCCGAGGAAAGAATTACTATCTCGTTGGCCAAATGAAGAAAAGAGTTAGATAGGTTACTTTTCAGGAACATTTTGCGCAACGTCTGCTAAGTCTACACCTAATTGCATATCAAAGCTCTCAAATGAAGCTCTAGGAAATAACTTTTAAAATAATTTTTTAAAGATATTTATTTTATTTAAGTTTTATAATGTAGGAATTTTATTTTTTAAAAAAGGAATTAAATATATTTTCATTTTTTTTGGTTTTAAATGTAAACTTTTCACACTGAAGACTGTTCACAGTGTCAAGAATCGTCTGAAGAGATATACTTGTGTCTCCTTCCCAGCTCATCCTGACATGCCGTCAGTAAAAATCAAATACTATTAAGATGCCATAAAATGGCTGCCTGGTCGTCCGTTTTGCGCGCTGGACTGTCGTCCAGATTTATCGAGGGTCCAGGTTTCAAACCCTGCCCGCTCCCACCCCCGTCGTACTGCAAGAGTTTTGGACTAGGAAGTAATTATCTTCAACTCTGAAGGAACATCCGAAACATGTAAAACATTTTACAAACAAACAAACAATATTATAATTGAATTCCTTAAACTCAAAATTTGAAACAAAAAAATGTATATACTAATATAAACATATCAATAAATAATAAATATATCCAAAGTATACAGAATGTAGGAAACCATAATATTAATATTTATCACTTAAAAATGACCAACTATTTACTTCAAACTGGCGACATTGCACTCTCACTCTAGTACGAGTCCGTGCTCTGAACCTGACTGTAACTGCCTACAACTGAATAGCCAAACTTCAACTACGGTACTGGCACCTTATAATCTCGTCCCCAGATCGTCTGTAACTCCCCCCCCCCACCCCCCACCAACGCCTACGTTATAACCTTCACATTTCGTTTTCCCGCCCTTTTTTTTGTCACCTAACCTAGCTAGTGCACGTGGATCTGCCCTCATGATAACCTGACAATGTGACGTCACCTTCTTGCGACTGGCCTTGACCTTGTCCTGCTTACAAGGTTATATGTAACACACAGCAATCTGTTTTTTTTATTTTTTTTTTATTTTCAATTGGATTCTATTGATATCACAAAAAATTACTTGAATCTATTAAGTTTTTTTTTTAACTATGTATAGTGTATAAAAGCGTCTGTGCACCGGATACACCAAAAATTTTCGCTATTTTCGGACATATCTATGAGCTTTCATTCATTCTCTACATCACAGACATAATTCGATTCAATACTTTCTATTCCGAACTGGGGGGAAAATGCTGATGGTAATATTACAAAAGTATAATCTGCAGGTCGATGTAAGTCTATGAGGCAAAGTTGAGTTTTTAAATGTAACCAGCCTGTTATATATTTATTAAGACAAAAAGTGATATTACCTTTGGTTTGAACAAAGAACAAAGAAACAAAAAGGTACCCCACCCCCTCTGCAATACTCAGTTAGCAAGCACACTAGCGCTTGTTAAATCTCCAACAACAAAAAAAATCTTAGTTTCTAACTGGATTCGAACTCCAGCCCTGTGGTATGCGCGCTGGACTGTTGTTCGGTCGTCTTGAAGGTCCCGGGTACTGTGCCAGCTGCCATCCCCTGTCGTCCTGCGGGAGGTTTGGACTAGGAGGTAGATTATCTTCAACTCTAAAGGAACATCCGAAACATGTAAAACATCCGAATCATGTAAAACATCTAAAACATTTAAAACATCAGAAACATGTAAACATCTGAAACATTTAAAACATCTGAATCATGTAAAACATCCGTGAATGTAAAACATCCAAATAATGTAAAACATCTGAAACATGTAAAATATTCGAAACATTTAAAACATCTGAAACATTTAAAACATCTGAAACATTTAAAACATCTGAAACATGTAAAATATCTGAAACATGTAAAATATCTGAAACATGTAAAATATCTGAAACATGTAAAATATCCGAAACATGTAAAACATTTGAAACATGTAAAACATCCGAAACATGTAAAACATTTGAAACATGTAAAACATCTTTTAAAAACATGTAAAACATCCAAACATGTAAAAGCAGTCCAAATCCGGGCCGCGACGTGGTTTTATCCGGCCCGACGAAAAGTCGGCACAAAGTGTAGAAAATCCTACTCCCCTAAACAAAAATAAATTTTAAATGTATCTTTACCCTACGTTAGCGCCTTCACCGGATAGATTGTAAGATGACCTTGAACGTTTGTGCGTTCTTGATATGAGACTCGCAATGTTCAATCTACTACGAAAAATGAATGGAGTTTTACTTTTTTTGTGGAAATGATATTAAGCCAACAAATTTGTTTTGTAAAAAAAAAAGTGTGGATGTTTAAAAAAAAAAAATATCAGCATATAAGCGGCATTAGGAAGCATTCTTGATTTGGGCCGCGAATAAAGGTTATTAAACTACGCCTAGAAATTGGAGGATTTATGAGACTATTTACCCAAAAATACAAGAAAATCTGTTGTAAAGCCATCTCCAATGTTGCTCACATTGTAAGTAAGAAAGTGAAGCACCACGCAAGATTTGTCGACCGTCTTCCTCCATTTCTCCCTGTCTTTTGCCATTTTTAAAACCTCTATCGACGGCAGGCCCGTCCATTCTTTTATGTTGTCCTCCCATCGCTTTCTCTGTCTGCCTTCCTTCAGGGAACAGTACCAGGAAAGAGAAGAAGAGGCAGACAGAGAAAAGAAGAAGCCATTTACTGGCGTGTAAAAACAATCAACTTCAAATATCCCACCAATCAATGTAATTACTTGATCCACCGGTTTCTAAAAAAAATAGGTTCAGGTTAATATCATTTCTGCAACAATGATGCATACGTTTTCTCTCTCTCTCTATATATATATATATATATATAGGAGGCATGCGTCCACAATTTCTTAAGGCGATAAAATAGTGAATAAAATATATAACGATAGATTTAAAGGATGTATTCTAATTGTCTCGTGCTCCGTTGAGAGATATACACATTAGAACAGAGCCATTGTTTGGTCTAATTATATGCCTTTCGGCTGTGTGTGTCTGCTCTGTTACAAATGTGTGTAGAGACAGGTGGGGGAAAGGTGAGAAAGGGAGAGGGTTGACCTGGACGGCGACATGTGACCATTTACTTCTGTGGTGGCTATCGCATGCTTGCGAATGCCTAAGAATGAGAAAAAGATGACATCTGAATGGTCTAAGAAATTACTTCGCTTTTTGCCGTATTGAAGCTAGGGCGGAGCTGTTGTTTCGGAAGGTCACTGATTCCTGCCCTGGTCAGTGAAATCCCTTAAAATATTTTATTAAAATTAATTCATTATTTCCGCTCATTAAAACACATATTCTTTCTATCTCTTTCTCTCTCTTTCTATCTCGCCCTCTCTTTCTTTATTTCTCTTTCTTTCTCTTTCTTTCTCTCTCTCTTTTTCTCTCTATTTCTCTCTACTTTCTCTCTCTCTTTTTCTCTCTATTTCTCTCTACTTTCTCTCTCTCCTTCTCTTTCTCACCTTTTCTCTCTCTTCCTCTTTATCTCTCTCTCTCTCTTTCTCTTTCTCTCTCTCTCCCTTTCTCTCTCTCTTTTTCTCTCTCTTTCTCTTTCTTTTCTCTATCTCTTTCGCTCTCTTTCTCTCTCTCTCTTCTTTCTTTCTCTCTTTCTCTCTCTTCTTTCTCTCTCTATTTCTTTCTCTCTCTCTCTCTCTCTTTTCTCTCTCTCATACTATATTACTATCAGACACATTTGAAAACAATTTAAGAATTTTTGGTCACTAAGATTTGCAAATAAATAGAAATACATTGTATGTGATTTTATAGGTACATATTTGTTCACAGCCTGAAATAAAAGAACATAACATAACATTTATTGAAGGATTAACCTATGTTCACAGTGGATGACTATTTATGTTGCGTCCAGAACAATATTCAAATTCAAAAGAAATATATTTATATACAAAGCATTTATCACAGAGTGGAATCCAATAAAGTTGTTTAAGGCACGGCTTGTGTTCGAAGCGAAACCCTTTACTTCGTCACCGTGTAAACCTTGTGCTGGGATGACTATTGTTTCCTTTTCGTTTAAATTAAACCGAATCTCTTCTAGGATTGCTCCACTTTGGGTTGTGGTGGCTGCGGTGGTTGTCCGTGTATGATGACACTTACCTTCCTCCACAAACATACGGTCATCTTGACAGCAGACTGTGTTGTGATAGCTCTTACACTCTCTGCCTTCAAAAGGTTTGAACATGTTCCTCTTGACCCCACAGATATCACACCGGACGCAAGCGGACAGGCAGGGCTTCCCTGGAACATGGTGTCGGTAAAACCCGTCCTCGCACGTGATCTTGGCGTCCCTGGTTTTGTTACAGGGCGTTTTCACAATTTCATACTGTTAAAAACAAATGTGATACATACATATATTAGACATAAATGAATAGAATCACCAGGGACCAAGTTTTTAAGAGAGAAAGTAGTGAATTCAATGCTACGAAAAAAAGGGACTGCGCCGCCCGAGGCTCGAACCTGTGACTCTGGCAACGACACCACCGCCTAGCGATAACACACTAAGCGAGCTTAACCTCTAGACCATCGGAATGAAGAGGAAATAAAAATAGACATACATAAATATACACTGGCAAAAGGAAGTATCTTCCTGTAACTTGAAAACATGTACATCTATTGTTGTCGGATTTCCGAATTCTGAAAAGTTGCATGATCTTCAGTCTTAGAGATTAAAAAAAAAAAAACACAAGAGAAAATATTGTTATACTTATATAGGTTATGGCGGAAATAGATATGAATACTTAAATTTTATACTGCTCATAAATGCTGTATAATAAAGTACACCAAATTGCAAGTCACAAATTTTCGTTTCATAAAACTCTTTCATCGGCCAGTCTATATTTATTTATGTATATGGATATAAAGTACAATTAAAACGGGTTTACCCGATTTGTTAAATAAATGAGATTATAAAGTACGTCAGCACGTTTTTTATTCTATATATAGACAATATTTTGTATTTTCATGTGTCAATATAAAAATCTATAGATCTTGTCTTATGTAAACGTGTTAAATAGGGCCTAGATCAGGGGTGGGCAACCTTTTTCAACCGAGGGCCGCATTACTATTGTTATAATGCTTTTATATAGCGCTACTTTCAGGCTTATAGCATGCTCAGAGCACTTTGGTCCAATCACATTTGTGGACCAGTGGGGTATCTAGGAGTTGGTTTTCCGTGCTGCCTTTAGGCGCTCAGCAAACACAACTCTGCCCAAGTCGGGTGTCGAACCTCGAACCCCCGTCTAGGTAGCCAAGACAAGCCAAGTTCACTTAGCCTCTCGACCACGGTCCCGACTTCCCATTATGAAATATATATATATATATATATAGCAATTTCTTGAAGTAATTTTACGAAAGATTTTTTTTAAATTTAGCCTTGAATAAATACTGGCCTGGGCTTATGTCTTTAACTGAATGTATCGAAATATTGCTACTAAATATAATCTTTGTTTACTTTAAGCATTTTTTAGAAGGACGTTTAGAGACAATGTTTCTTTAGCCTCTTCATTATAAGTGATAAAAATCGAAACGTTTCAATAATTTCTATAGATATATACAATTATTTATTTTTAATATGTTTGCATTTTAATATGTGTAATGTGTGGGCACATTGATTTATTTTGTTTTTTTTGTGGGTCGCTAAAAACACTTCGGCAGACTGCATGTGGACCGCGGGTCTTAATTTGCCCACCCCTGGCCTAGTTGCATGAAGTAGTAATACTTTCA
The DNA here is from genome assembly GCA_036873155.1 of Biomphalaria sudanica. Taxonomy (NCBI): domain Eukaryota; kingdom Metazoa; phylum Mollusca; class Gastropoda; family Planorbidae; genus Biomphalaria; species Biomphalaria sudanica. Next base: position 48,467 of record JAZGLO010005118.1, read on the forward strand.
AAGAGTTGGGCACTTTTTTTTTCAATGTTCAAAAGTTGAATTTAGTGCTACCATACATACGTTATGGTTCCAGTTAGTACCCAAGGAACATTTATATCAAGTTTTATCAAGATTGGTCAATTGGTTTTGATTTCTATTCTGGATATACATACGCTTTACCTTCTACTTTATATATAGAGCAGCGGTTCTCAACCTTTTATGCTCGGCGACCCCTTTTTACAATCCACCACTCTACTGCGACCCCCCCCCCCCACACACACACAGCAATATATATATATAGACAATAACAATCCATTTTTGCTATGGTCTTTGGCGACCCCTGGCAAACTGTCAATCGACCCCCAAGGGGATCGCGACCCACAGGTTGAGAACCCCTGGTATAGAAGATAATGCTTATTGAAAATAAGCCATATTTGGTTTAATAATTCTTGGAGGTATGTATGCAAACACGACATGAAGCTCTTCAAAATCGACACTAGCAGCTGGGAAAAAGTAGCACTGGATAGATCTACATGGAGAGAGAGCATAAAGGAAGGGTCCCGGATTGCAGATGCCATACACAACAGTAGTAGAAAGAAGGGTGAAAATGAGACAGCGCCTGGTGATTACATATGCCCAACCTGCAACCGCAGCTGTGTATCAAGGATTGGCCTCTTTAGTCACACAAGAAGTTGCATAGGTAAAAGATTTTTTCACAAGACGTAAAATGCCACAGGCGAAATTCTTGAAGATATGCGTGTGTCTTAAAACATTTACTCTCTTTTAGTATCCATACCAGGTTGACTTTTAAGGTGTTTCAATTTTGCACTTGTGATTATATAATACAAGTGTAGTTACATTTGGAAATGGTAGAAAAAAACCCAACAACAACAAAAATATAATGCGAGGGGTGAGGGGGGTGATGGAGTGGAAGATGCTAATGGTGGTATACTAACCCGGCCACCCGCTCCATCAGAACTACGTCAGGTCGTCGCGAAGTGGGCGACTGCTGTCAATCAAAACATGAACGGAGCGGTACAAAAACTCGTTCGTACCTCACTCGGTCAGACTCTATTGTTACGTGCGCATCTTTAGTGTGAATGTGAAATGGTGCGATTGCGTGTTGAAAGGGAAAGAGAACCAAAATGGAGGAATATGAGCAAGAAAGTGTTTTGAGTGTTAATAAAGATTAAAGTATTTATAAACGGTGATTTGTCGTTTACATGTCTAAAGAGTCTCATCTAATGTGAAGACGTAACAAGTGGCGCCCAACGTAAAAGGTAAAACCCACATATCCCTCTATACACAGTGGATCTCCTGTCAACAGACAGTAGAGATAGTAAAGTCTAGCTCTAGAGACAGGAGAACATTCGAGTCGATATTATAGCAATAGACTATGGCGGACAAGGCTGAGGTAGCAGCGTTGAAGGAAGAGGGAAGGTTGTTGGAGCTTGAAGGGGCAGAACTAAGAAAATAAGTACAAGAAAGGCTAATGGAGAGGGAGAGATTAGCGATGGAAAGAGACAAAGAAAAGGAGAGATTAGCGATGGAAAGAGACAAAGAAAAGGAGAGATTAGATAAGGAGGACAAAAGAGAAAGAGACAAAGAAAAGGAGAGATTAGATAAGGAGGACACAAGAGAAAGAGACTAGGATAAGGAGATAGTAGCAATTAAAAGGGAAAAGAAAAATGAATTAGTTGTCATTGAAAGAGAAAGATTGACGTTTAAAAAAGAGACAGCGGAGAAAAAGTTGAAAACAGACCAAAGAAAAGAGAATGATAAAAGAAAGAGTGACACTACAGGGAATAAACTGGCCAAATAGAAAGGTTTGATATTCAACGAAGACAAAATGGACATAGACATTTTTTTGAAGAAGTTCGAAGTCGAAATGAGAGAACTGGAGTACCCGGAAGACAAATGGACATTTTATTGTCGATATCATTTACAGCGGAGGTGCCGTCAAAAATATGTATGAACCAGAGTAACTACAGCATTGTGAAAGAACAACTACTTCGAACTTTCGGGAAAACAGAAGCTTTCTATCGCAAACAGTTTGTTAATTGTGAGATAGAACCAGAGGATGACCCGCAGACCTTTTTGGACAAAATGAGCAGCCATTTCGATAACTGGATAGAGACCGCTGAGGTAGAAAAAACCTTTGACAGTCTTAAGACATTTCTCATGCTGGACAAAGTGATGTACGAGTGTCAGGAGGAATTAAAAATATTTCTGTTGGAGAGGAAACCAAAATCCATAAAAGACATAGTAAGACTGATAAGGGCCTATAAGGTGGCACATCCCGATAAGAAACTATCCAGAGGCAGCGACATAGAAGAAATAGTTGCCTTTAACAGAACATGTAAGACACAGAATAACTCTCACAGAACAAGTGAGACACAGGATAGACATTATAGACGTGGTACAGATGAAAGACAATATGATAGCCGCAATGGAAGATATCAAGGAAACAGACAGGAAAGAAAGGACTGGGAGAAAGGTGGAATAGAGCAAGGCTTATCATTGTCATCTGATACTGGAACATTGGAGATTTTTCAGACATTCGTAGGGAACAAGGCAGCCAAGACCATCAGGGATACAGGGAGCACTATTATTGGAGTGAATAAGAAATTAGTGGAAGACCATGAATATACAGGCGAATCTAGGAAGTGTGTTATGTTTAATGGGAATATTGTACAATTACCGATTGCTAAAGTTAGTATAGACACACCGTATTTTAAGGGGACAGTAGAAGCTTGTGTTGTAGATCAGGGTGAGATAGATTTAATTATTGGGAACATTCATGGGGTGAAAATATGTTCAGTAGGGGAGATTGAGAATTGGAAGAAATATTATGGAATAAAGTCTACTCGATGTAGAAATGGGGAGGTGGAAGAAGACATAAGATCCCATACATCAGACGACATGGGTAGCAGAAAGCACGAGAAGAAAGAATTACCAGATAAGGTAGAAAGCTATGCAATTGGAATGGGTCCAAATCAAAGTAAAGTAAGGCAATCAGTGGTGCAGGGAAAGCGATATAAACCCACATACAGACGTACAAGTCCATACATCGTATGCTTTAATTGTGGAAGAAGGGGACACACTAGGAGACAGTGTCTACAGTTCAGCAGAGTTAAGGAATTTAGGTACAATGGTGGAGAGGTGTATACGATAAAAGAGAGGGATAGTAGCAGTCTAGAAAACAGTACAGCTAGATCATTCGGTAGTGGGATCACAATGGGACATCGTAGCAGGCTAGAAAGCAGTACAGCTAGCTCATTCGCTAGTGGGATCACAATAGGACATCATTGCAAAGGAGGGAAGTGGAAAGGATGGCATGTCAATAATGTTAGAATTATATAGATATGATTAGGAAAGGTGGGAATGTTGGACACTAATTATTGTTCTATTCTACAATGAATAAATATATGTGTAATGAATTGGATATTGTTGTTACGTATGCATGTAGGTTAAGGATACTACATTATAGAAGTTTAGTAAAGGCTATATAGGGAATGTAAAAGAATATAAGTAGTGGAAAGTAGATACGTAGATTTTGCACAATGTATTTAATTTTGCGTGGTTCTGTTTGATTATAATTATTCTATTAAAATTACATTTGTAAGAAAATTATCGAAATGGTGTGGTAGAAAAACATAAAAAGAAACGTCAAGACTGGAATTATTATATATGCCGGATGTTACTAAGAAGTAAATAGCATTGGGTTAAATCTATGATATTAGGAGTGTTATAAGTTAGTTATATGCTGAGTCATGCTGTTGGGGGTACAATGCATGGAGCAAGATGGATTTGCTTTGTTTACTATTTGATTGCGGCTGGAATGAGGGTGTTTTGTACAGGCATAAAATTATGAGTGGGGAGTTGTATGAATGAAATGTGATACAATTTTATTTAGCAAATCATTGATAGAAATATGATTACTGATAGATATATGTTAACAGAAGTTGTTGCAATTGCTCATAATAACAGTTATTATTGTGATTAATATAATTGTCATTATGTGTTTGAATTGTAGAGGTATTAATATGACATTGTGTATGATTTTGTTTGGTTATTACATTATGGTTTTATATGTTACAGATTTTGTTTTAAAACTTGGAATAGTCTGATAATATATTCCGTGATTTGTATTTTGGACGTTCGATGTACATCGAACTTATTGAACAGGGGGGGTGGGTGCTACGTGCGCATCTAAGTGTGAATGTGAAATGGTGCGAATGCGTGTTGAAAGTAAAAAGAGAACCAAAATGGAGGAATATGAGCAAGAAAGTGTTTTGAGTGTTAATAAAGATTAAAGTATTTATAAACGGTGATTTGTCGTTTCCAAAGAGTCTCATCTAATATGAAGACGTAACATTAATCCCCGCCACTCATTGATCAGGGAACATGAAATGCACCAAGATACCTGTGTGTAGTCGCTGAATGAACTCTTTGTGTTGTCTGTTGTATTTATGTGTATTTTTTTGTTGTGTTGTCTTTATATGAGAAAAAGAGTCCTTGTAATCACAACAAATATCCGTAAGGATCAATAAAGCAGTCTTAGTCTTAGTTTTAGTCTATATGGCGTTTAGGTCAAATTTTAACATAGCATCTTAGATCGTTCAACTTATAGATTCTTCTACACTGCCTGTCTCCTGAGATTTGTAACTTTTGATGTATGCGTCCAACTTTCTCTCATCTACTTACCATGCCAGGCTCATGACATTTATGACACATAGACAGTCTGTCCAAACTGGCCATCAGCTTTGTCCTGAATGTTCCCTCCTCGCACGGCGAACACTTGTACCAGTCCAGGTACTCACCCTCCTTACAGACCAGGCCTGACAACTGACCTTCACATTTACCCTGGTCAATTATGGGTATGAACCTGGAGGGCACATCGGGGTCACACTTCGTGTCATCTCTGTAAGAATTGTACGACCAGGCGAATCCCCCTAGTATCGTGCAGACGAATGTCACCAATAGCATCATCCAGTAAGACATTTCTAGTGTATCGTATTGTTTTTTTTAAATAAGACGTTGATTCTTTTTATTTACTCTACAAAAACGAAAACAAGAAAATATTATAAATATCTGATAGAACATTGTTCTACAATTCAAACGCTAGATCTATCTAACAGGATTAAAACAAATGCAATAATAATGAGCTTAGCTTGGACAGATATCGCTAAAAAAAAAATGTATTTTTCAAGAACAAAATGTCGGATCGTCTGGCATACAAAGACACATATGTTTTTAGTGCCCGTGACCTCTGCGTGACTTCTTAGTAGAAACTCTCGTTTCATAGAGGATAGATCGGTTAAAAAAAAAACAACTGGTCACAATGTGATTTTCTCGGGAGCCTGGATATAAACGCATTTAAATCAAGGTATCCGAGTCCCGAGTGTCTTTAATGTCCCGTTGCTACAGTGGCGATCAGATAGTAAGTACATGAAAATATTTCTAGTCATTACGCGACATCTGGCGGCTCCTATAGCAGGCCAGAGAGGGCTCAAACACAGTGATGGACGCACACATTATGAAACCTTTAGACTCTAGGCAAAGAACTTCCAGTCCAAGCCTGGTCGCTGAGAAACAATGAGTCCCACAGAGTACTTAATAATAAACGAAATAATCTCCATTTAGTTTGTCATTGTCAATCCTTTTTTCTTATGAATTGTCCGCCCACATTAAGTAAGCAAGAGAATGTGCATATTTTTAATCATAAAAACTAGTCTACATTCCTCAATGGTAGCCGTCATAGCTCGAAGCTATGAAATCGGCTTGGTGTATATCTCTTTATCATGCATTCACCCTTTTGATATCTATTTATAGACCTTACGTATGTTTACAGCTCAAGCGAACACAATTTCTTTTTTATTGATAAAAAGAGAGAGAGAGAGAGAGAGAGAGGGAGAAAGTAGTGTAGATAAAGAGAGAGATATAGAAAGATAGAGAGATAGAGAGACAGAGATATGAAGATAAATAGATAGAGAAATAGAGATAAAGAGAGAGAGAGAGATGTACAGATAGATATATTTCGAGAGAAAGATAAAGATAGAGAGAGAGAGAGACAGACAGTGATAGAGAGATAGAGATAACTAGAGAAAGAGAGGGTTAGAGAGAGAGGGAGGAAGGGAAGGAAGAGGAATAATGTTAAAATTGAGAAAAATACATGGAGACATAGAAAAAGCAAGAGAAAAAGTATAAGAGAGAAAGATCAAGAGAAGTATAAAGATAAAGAGACGCGGTATAATAAATAGAGGTAAGACAGATAAGAGAGGGAAGCAAGAAGTAAAGAAGAAATAAAAAAAGATAGAGAGATAATACAAGAGAAAAAAATAGAAGAGAGACAAGCAAACGCGGTATAGTTATCAATTGTTTCTATTTCATGTTTTTGTTCACTAAGCCCTTAGACGACGACTTATAAAGGGGACTTATTCAGCTTATACCCCCACTTCAGTTAAGTACTATTCCTTTCTCTTGTTCGAGAAACCAAACTAAATAATTAATTACCAACAGTTAATTAACTAATTGATTTTTTAAAATGTGTTGTCAGATAAAAGAAACAATTGTGCGAAATTTCAAGTTGATCCGAGTTTGGGTGTGGGAGAAGTGTAAACACTTTTTGCCAGACAGACAAAAAGACAGACACAGTGAATTGATATAAGCTTTGTAAAAATATTCTACTTTTCTAGCCCTACATAAAAATCTGAACAATAATATTTAAATATTAATAATTTTAATTTTAAAAATAATTATATTTATAAAGCGCTGTTAATGTAGGCTCAAGGCGCTGTGATATCATTACAAACACAAATACGAGAGCTAAAAAAAAACAACAACTAATCTAAAAAATTCTAAACAGATAGGTCTTAATGTTCTTCTTGAATGTAGTATAGCAGGTTTTCTGACTGAAATCAATGGGGAGTGAGTTCCAAACCTTTGGTCTGTGCACTGAAAAAGCCCGCAGACGTAGCTTTTGAGGGAGAAACGTGGCACCACTAGAAAGCGTAGAGTCCTTTAAGCGCAGTGTTCTGAGAGAAATATGGATTGATCATTGTGCTAAGGTACAAGGGCATTTCTTTATTATAAATACACTGATGACAAAGCGTGGTCACCTTGTAGTCGATTCTCGTTTTCACAGGAATCCAATGGGACCGTGCGCAAGAGAGTAGTGACAGAATTTCGTCTTAAGTTTCTAAGGACTATTCGCGCGGCGTTGTTCTGAATGCGTGGGTTTGGTTTAGTTTAAAGGTAACTAGTCGACCGGCGGCGAGGCATCCGGAAATATCCGGAAATTATTAAAATCTTTTGAAAACTCATACAAATCTCCTGAAATATATATTCAAAATCTGTCATTTTGGGATATCATTCAATATGAAAAACGCCAATCCTACGCACGATACAAAATGGCAATATGTAATACCTGTAATTGTAGATCCATATTAAAAAACCTTCTCGCGTCCAGCCCTGCTATTTAGTGACAGGTGGTTACCTCAGGTATCATATTGGAATCTAATTCTACATAGAATGTTTCATGTATAAGATGTGTCATACATATTACGCCCACGCTAAGAAACTATTTGTTTTTTAAAGGATCAAGAAAAGGTAAGCAATATATGTAGGGGAAACCATTAACGTTTAAATATAGACCCTGAGCATTGGGTTTTTCCCGATATTTGTATGAGGGATTACTTACATGGCGTAGCTAGGTGAGGAGGGGGGGGGGAAAGGACACTGTTTCTATTTATTAAAGTCTTTACTTAGCTTCCAATGTTTGGATAGTGGATTAACTCTTATTTTTATTTTTTTTTACAAATCTCATATTGTCTCTGTCAGCTATAGAATGGCATCCTCAGTTCCTCTAGCTGCTTTATATGGAAATTGGTGTTGGTCTAGGTTGTTATTTACTTTTGCTACAAGTTGTTTAAGCATATATTTTTCAAAACATTTCATAACAATAGGTGTTAGTGCTACTGGGCGGAAATCATTTAAGCAATCTATTTTTGGTTTCTTTGGCACTGGTATGATCTCTGAAGTTTTCCAAAAGTGTGAAATGTCTGGCAGTAACATCAACACGACAATAAATAACTGGGCCGTCCCAGTGCTCCTTTACAGCTTCAATACCATCAAATGGACTGACACCGACCTACATGACATTGACAGGCTCACGAGGAAATTATAACCGAATTTCGATGCCTACACCCCAAGTCCTCCACCATAAGGTTATACCTGCCCAGGAAGGATGGAGGTCGTGGATTGCTGAGCATCTTCTAATTGTATAAGATGCAAGTTTTAAAAATACAATCAAAACTGCACGCCCCCCAGCAATGAACGAGTTTCCTTCCTACGGAAATACGACTCCGATGCGACCCCTCTGAACCTACACAATGTTGATGTTAATGTCGGCCTGGACGACGTAGGGCATGAGATTCGCCAATGGGAAGAAAAAACACTCCACGGAAAATTCCCGGCTTTATTAGATGGGGACAACATTGACAAGGCTGCTTCCTTAACATGGTTCAAAGCAGGTCATCTCTACCCTGAAAATGAAGGCTTTGTGTGTTTGAGTTTTGAGTTTAGGCACATCGGCACAATTTAGGCCATGTCGTGCCCGTAATCCTTTAAAGATCACTCTCCTTTTATATAACAAGGGCTAAATTCTATACAGTTAAATCATTAAAAACAAGGTCTATTCACAGTTAAAATAGTAAAGGTAGTAAAAATTTAATAATTTGGTAAAAATCTTGTGTAAATATTATATGTTGACAATTCATAAATCAGATCTTTGTAGACAACCCCACCTCCAGGACAAAGCCCAGTACCTTCCCAGGGTCGATATTGTCCAATAGGCTTTGTTACAGCAATACAGGACAGAGTAATTAGGACAAAAAATTACGAGAAACATATCCTAAAACTCAATATTGTTGACAAATGCCGAAAATGTGGAAATGTGGGTGAATCAACTAAACACATAATGGCAGGATGTTCAGCCCTATCGGAATCTGCCTACCTAGGTCGCCATAACCAAGTTTCAAAGATAATACACTAACACTTGGCTTTGACACATAATTTGATCGGTAAGGATACTCCTCCTTATTACAAATACTTACCAATAGAGGTTCTCGAGTCTACTGATCGTTTGCTGTACTGGGACAGGCCTATCTTGACCGACAAGACGGTAGATTTTAATCGCCCTGATCTGCTTCCCATCGATAAAAAGAAAAAGCCGCTACCATTATTGATATCGCCGTACCATTGTCTCATAATTTAATGTACTACTGCAGACTTGCCACATCATCCGAAAATTCCTTAGTGGAAGCTGTTAAAGGGACTTCGATGAAGTTGGTTTCTAGAGCATAAAGGAAGGGTCAAAGATTGCAGATGCCATACACAACAGAAGCAGAAAGAAGGGTGAAAATGCAACGGCGCCTGGTGAGTATATATTCCCAACCTGCGATCGCAGCTGTGTATCAAGGATTGGCCTCTTCGAGGTAGTGTTCTGTCCAACGTTCTAGCTGCTTGGTTTGATCTGTAATTTTTTCTCCTGATTTGGATAGAAGGGGGGCAGGCTTAGACACTGTTGGACCCAGGGCCGCTTTAATGCCATCAAATAGAGCTTTGCTATTTCCTGAGTGGAGACTGTCTTGGGTTCTGTTGCAGGTATCCCTCCAAAAGTTGTTAGCACATTTTCTAGCCATTTGTTTCGCCTCTTTATTAGCACTTTTGAAGGCCTCCAAAGATCTTGGACTTGGCTTTGTCTTGAGAGCGAGTTGTGCAGATCGCTTTTTCTCGATGCAAGGTTCCATTTGTGCTAGATTCGCCTCAAACCAGTCTACATTTTTGTGTTTTTGAGGCCCAAAGGCGGTGATTGCCGAACTGTAGATTACATCTCTTAATTTCTCCCATCTGATAGAGATGTCTTCTTCATTACTTAACGAGGGGATTGAACTGTTCAGGAGCTCGCCAAAGAGTGCACACTTCTCTGGGTCACCTACATGGTTGACGTTAATTCGCCTAGTTCTGGGTTGAGTGGAAGTATAAGCCTTCTTGAGAAGTAGTTTGATTTTGCTTAGCACTAGTGAATGGTCTGAGTTGCAGTCCGCACTATGGTATGAACGGGTGTGGATGACACTTTTCAGATCCATCCTTCGGGTGATGCAGAGGTCAAGCTGGTGCCACCTTTTTGAGCGTGGGTGCTGCCAAGAGACTTTATGGCGTTCCTTGCCAGAGAAGAATGTATTTGTTACACACAGTTCATGAGAGCTACAAAACTCGAGTAGCTTTTGGCCATTGTCATTGATTTTGCCAACACCATGAGGTCCCAAGCATTGTGGCCATGCATCATTTCCATCACCAACACGGGCATTAAAGTCTCCATTTATATAGAGGTGCTCGGATTTCGGAATACTTTTAATTACGTCCTCTAGAGCTTGATAGAATCTGTCTTTGTCCTCTTCCGGTGCAGCAAGGGTTGGTGAGTAAGCACAGATTATATTAACTTTGCCTTGCGGTGATGCAAATTTCATGTGTGATACTCTTTCATTGCCAATGGGAAACATCGCGATGCAGGGGACGAGACTGTTTCTTATTGCGAAGCCGACGCCATGTATTCTAGGGCTTTGTTCTGGTTTTCCTTGCCAGTAGAATGTATAGTTGCTTTCTGTAAGAGATCCGCTGTCTGCCAGTCTGGTTTCTTGCAGGCAGGCCACATAAATGTTTAGTCTGCTGAGTTCTCTGTCGATGATAGCTGTTTGACGCATGTCTGTGACTAGTTCAGGGTCATTATTGAAGCCAGGACACATTGTCCGTATGTTCCAGCTTGCTAAACGCATTAATGTTGAGGGTTTTCTTTTGATTGTATTTGCAAGTGCGGGTGAGCAGCTTGCTTTTTGATTTTGTCTTAGCACCAAGCACCCAGTGGTGCGGCAAGCTGTGGCGGGATAGCACTTTACTGTCCGAGGGCTGCTCGGCTTAAGGCAGGCAGTAGCTATCCAGTGAGGCTAAAAAGCCCCTCCTACCGTCAAGAGTGGTCCCTGGCGTTCCAGCTTACGCCAATCAGCTAGGAACTTATCACCGGTAACTACCACTCTCCGTGTTTTTCCAAATGGCTGTGTCAAGCGTCTAGTGTGGTAGCTTGACTTGTTGCCACCGCTGGCTAGCATCTGTGAAAGGGGAGCAGTTTTGTAAGTCTCTCTTGCCAGTACATAGCCTCTCCACAGCAAGTCCTATGCAGTTCCTCCTCGTGGTGGCAGATGGAAACTGAGGCTGCGAAGCCTCAGGCTAAACTGCAAGGGTCTCGGAGGAGGTTTGGCCCCAAGATGTGAGGCAGGCATGGCCCGTCGGTGTGCGGACACGCCCTGTTGCCCACAAACCAAACCCCTAGCTATAGGTCAATAGCCGCACTGCCTTGTGTGTGTGTCCCTGTAAGGTCTAATGCTAAGGGAGTAAACCCTAACAGAAAATCCGGTCCTGGAGCCCCGTAGGCGGGGGGACAGTAGTAAGACTACTGCTCTCTGGCAAACTCCTGCAGCCACCTGTCCCCAAATTGTGATGGCTCGCCATCCCTTTGGACCCGGTCAGTATGGAAGAGAGGCGTGTGCTGACTTGTAGGCAGCCCAGCACTCGCAAATTTACCGCCCAGGCTTTCCCCCAGCAATGGAGAGGTCACTCCATCTCTGACAGTAATGCTTGTCTTCAAGTCCGAAGATTAACCAGAAATGTAGTATTTCCCGTGGTTACGCAGCCCCATCTGTGACCTACATATTTTGCCAAAACAAGGGCATAACCATAACCATTGTCCGCCGGTGGTCGATTAAGATTTTCGTCTCGCCGTCTAAGTCTGTCCTCAAGTGTGAATCCCTCTGCCTATGTAAGTGACCTCCAGCTGTCTCGTTCTGAAGCCGCATGCAACCAGATCCCTCTGTCATATTATGCTCATACTCATAGTCTAACGGTCAAGGCATGCCATTGTTGTATTTACTAGCTTTAAGAAAATAGGGTTTTTACGACAGCTGTTTCAAGGTAAAAAACAAGAAAAAAAGAAGAGAAATGACTAAACGCTGTGGGTCAGGCCTTGCAACGACTCTAACAACCTTTTTTTTTAAAATTATTTAAATAGCGTGTGGAGCGAAATAAAAAAAGTAACAATCTTGAAAGAAAAAAAAAAGTAACAATCTTGAAAAAAAAAAAAGTAACAATCTTGAAAGAAAAAAAAAGTAACAATCTTGAAAGAAAAAAAAAAGTAACAATCTTGAAAGGAAAAAAAAGTAACAATCTTGAAAGAAAAAAAAAGTAACAATCTTGAAAGAAAAAAAAAAGTAACAATCTTGAAAGGAAAAAAAAGTAACAATCTTGAAAGAAAAAAAAAGTAACAATCTTGAAAGAAAAAAAAAAGTAACAATCTTGAAAGAAAAAAAAAGTAACAATCTTGAAAGAAAAAAAAAAGTAACAATCTTGAGAGAAAAAAAAGTAACAATCTTGAAAGAAAAAAAAAAAGTAACAATCTTGAAAGAAAAAAAAAGTAACAATCTTGAAAGAAAAAAAAAAGTAACAATCTTGAAAGAAAAAAAAAAGTAACAATCTTGAAAGAAAAAAAAAAGTAACAATCTTGAAAGAAAAAAAAAAGTAACAATCTTGAGAGAAAAAAAAAGTAACAATCTTGAAAGAAAAAAAAAAGTAACAATCTTGAAAGAAAAAAAAAAGTAACAATCTTGAAAGAAAAAAAAAAGTAACAATCTTGAAAGAAAAAAAAAAGTTACAATCTTGAAAGAAAAAAAAGTAACAATCTTGAAAGAAAAAAAAAAGTAACAATTTTGAAAGAAAAAAAAGTAACAATCTTGAAAGAGAAAAAAAAGTAACAATCTTGAAAGAAAAAAAAAATGGCAACAGAAAATAAAAGAATGAATGGAATAGGCAAGGGAGGTAACTATTACTAAATCTGAGTCATGCGGGAGAAACAAAGTTCTTCCCCCTTTTTTAATCTTACTAAACTTAAGCTCGTGTTGGGTAATGGTTTAATTCTATTGTTTACAAATATGCCATGCTATTTTTAGCCGGACTATGTCAGAACTAGTAGTTTAGTGCAAGTTCTTTTTTTTTTCTTTTCAGAAACGTTCAATGGGTTGTTTACTGCAAGACCCTTTACAGGCTGTGAACCATAGCTATTAACATGACATTGAGACCTGGGTTGTCTAGACAAGCCATCTAAGGCTCCTCAAACATTTCCTCTAATGGGTATACGCTAGCAGAACTAGTTTACAAATAGCCATGTTTTGCTGGAGACGGATGCTAACAGGATAGAAGAACTACTAACAATTCGACAACTATCCCGGATTGGGGATGACCGCACGCCAAAGGCGATTTTGTGTGTTGTAGCTTGCAGGAGAACAGAGGTACCTCCCTCCAAGCTACATCAACTCAGTTGCCATTTCGCCCTTATTTACATAAAGGAAAGCGGCTTGCAACAAATGACCCCTGAAAGAAACAGCTGGAGAACGCTCACGAAGGCTGCAGGACAATCATTTGAAACCCAAACTGAACCAGCCTGGAAAACCAACGAGTTTAAGTCATTGATTAACAAGTTTGACTAGATTGACACATGAAATGCGTAGGACGTGATTATCTTCTTTTTTTAAAAAGTAACGTCTGTAATTTATAAGATAACATAACCCTATCTCCGTCCATACAATAAGAGACGTTTGCGTTTTGATAATATTGCATTGTTAGGCCGACTGACGACGTGATACCGCACGGTACTGAGATATATTAACGTTATTTTGTATTATTATCACATTATTGATATTCATATGTATTCAATGAACAGATTTGTAGAATCATATGATTCAGTGTGGTTAAGCAAGGTTGTCATTGCCGGAAATGGTAACGAATTTAAGCACTCCACTATCTATAAAATGCTTCCTAATGGCATGCGTCTCAAATAGCCTCTGACAACCAGTCCAACTCCTGGCCTTCACGTATGGCTCAGATATTGAGTCCGGCGGAACTGTTCTCACTAACAGGAGAAGGGGCAAAGGCGAGTAACTGGCGCCTTATCCAGTAAGCTTCTGGCAGGAGGTGCAAGTTATCCATGGCTGGCTACCCACCTAGGAGAAGGAGAACTCTGAATTCAAAACCTCTGTTGCCTTGCAGCTATACCCAATCATGGGAAAGGCTTCGGGAGTCAACCCTGAGGAAAAATTAGGAGCTGGCGACCCTAAGGCAGTTTGCAGCACCCAGTGCAACACCCTGGCAGAACCTGCGACGCCGCTGACCCCAAACTGTATTGGCACTGCAGTCACCTTTGGAGAGGGGGAACTGATGTGTGGGCGACATCGTTCTGACCACAGCTAATGCCCAGTCATTCAATTCATTTCCATGAGATGATCCATAGTCGCTTCGTGACTCAAGTAGGCCATAGCATAGCACAACATGGATCAGTGTGAGCCTGGGCTTATAAGTGTTATTGAATGATTAATGGTTTTGTAAACGGCCAATCTCTCATTCAAGTCGTCGAGAAGAAGCCTTTCCCTTTGATTAAATGACGGAATAGATATGTAAGTCTGGTTACTGCACTCCAGGTGTATAATACGAAACACTGCTTAATAAAAGTTGTTTTGAAATATGTTTGAATTATATGCATACAAAATTCACTCTCTCTCTCTCTCTCTTTGTGTGTGTGTATGGGGGTGTGTGTATGTTTAAACTGACGCCTAACAATAGAACAACAAAACTGTCGTCTGCACTTAGCCTGGGAAACACCAGTGGTCGGTGTGTGCGCGTACGTTTCTCTGTGTACATGCCTTAACACTGTAGTAGAACGTCGTTTATCCGGACTAAAAAGAATTTGTATTTTTCTTAGATCTTCTGCTGACTCAAACTCAAGAATGATCTCCCTTTAATAACGAAAGATCTATCCCAGCGGTTCTCAACCTTTCTAGAACCGCGACCCCGTAATATATAAAAATTCCCACTAGGCGGCGACCCCCAACCGTGAACAGTTTTTTTTAAAGATAAATAAAAATGTGCTTAATATTAAATTAAAAAAGGGTTATTATTCAGACTTGCATTTATTAACTCTTCTACTTCGTATTCACAATATAGTTTTTGCATACTTCAATGACAATTTGATAAATATGTCGAAGTATGGAGAACAGTCTTCAATACAGTAAACTACATTGCTACAGAAATAGTGTCTCGACAGTATTTTTGTTATGCTCTTCCGCGGTGTTTAGTACTTGAAAATGTAACTAAGTCCAACTGGAGGTAACACTGAACTCAAAACTGGAACAGACGAAAGTCCAGCAGACGATAAATAGAGTCGACGCTGGTGTTGAACAACAAACACTTTGAATACTTAATACGGTCACCGTCCGATGTCCTCTATTACTATCCGTGTCTATCATTCTTCTTATTCTTACTGTAAATAATTAAGAGTCTTGATTCTAAAGCGTCGCCTAGAGAGTTCTTATTTTTTTAAAGATCTGTCACGTGACTTGTCACTAAGTAAAACTTTCCCCTTATTCCCGAAACAAATAACTAAATTCTAATCTAAGGTGGAGCTCGTTTCTGTTCCACCAGTTCAGGAATTCATTAGCACAACAAATGTCATCTTCTGCATCAAGTCTGCTTATGAATT
The DNA here is from genome assembly GCA_036873155.1 of Biomphalaria sudanica. Taxonomy (NCBI): domain Eukaryota; kingdom Metazoa; phylum Mollusca; class Gastropoda; family Planorbidae; genus Biomphalaria; species Biomphalaria sudanica. The sequence continues at coordinate 64,086 of JAZGLO010005118.1, forward strand.
TAAACTTTATGACTAACAAGCTGGAAAACCTTGGTTTCGCAAAGATTTGTTCTTAGAAATGGAAGAAGAAGGCGCAACACTATCTCAAAAAGAACGGGATATGAACTAGTTTGAACAGCTTCCAAGTACGGTTCAAATCTGCTTGTTACTGCACGTTGCAATGGACCAAAAACAAAGATGAATAGACAAAATGCTAATTTCCGAGGTTCTTGGGCGACACCTGGCATTATGCCATTCGACACCCTAACTAAGCATTCGCGGCCCACAGGTTGATAACCCCTGATCTATCCATGAGGTTGCGGGGTACACATTGGAGAATTAAAGAAGGGCTATTGCCTATGACAGACACAGACAACAAATAACGACTTTGTCCAGCATTAGATGTAACAAACTATGCAGTTTTCGTGGTTATGTGATCACTGCACTTATCCTCCTTAATGTTCGGATTATATAAAATAATGTCTTTAAAAAGATAATATAAGATTAATAGTCTATTATAATAAACAGTGGAGAAAAAAGACGCAGGTATTAATATTTGTGAATCTAATCTAGATCTTTAATAACACCATTTCAAGATCGCGCTAGTGGAAGACTCCAGTTATACTGGATATGATAAGTGATCACCATGCTTTCAGGAAAGATACCAGATCCATATAGGCTGCTTGATTATTTTTTTTTAATTTAACAAGTAAGGCCTAAATAATATATAAGAATGGTTGGTGTCTGGAAATTTAGGTACTGGAATTTTAGGCACCGGACAATTAGGAACACAGGAATTTAGGCACCCGGAAACTTTCTGCCCACAATGCATAATAAAGCCGAGAAGGACTTTTTACAAAGTTTAGATTAACTCATTCCGTCTGTCTGTCTGTCTCTCTGTCTGTCTGGGAGGATTGTTTTACACGTTTTCTTCCACTTTCCATTCTCGGATCGAGTTACAGTTTTTCACAATTATCAAATTAGTTAATCAATTAGTCTTAATTAATTCATTTCTTTTACATAAAAAAGGGGAGTAAGTCTTGCAGTACTGAGAAAACTGGCGCACAGGTTGCTGAGGAAAAAGGAACAACGCTGGCAGAAGAAAAGCGCCAGAGAAGAAAAGCCAGGCCAATGACACTAGCTCCAGCTGGGATAACCTGCCCAGTGTGCAGCCGAAAATTCCGGGCTCACGTAGGTCTCACCAGCCACATGAGGAGGCACAAAACCCCAGTGCAAAGCTGTCAGCCCCCTGGATGACAAAGTGGTCATCATCAAACCACGATGGACGAACTATATATATTTGTTTTGAAAAACGTATTTTTTGTTTTATATTTGGTCTGTTTCATCGAAATCGATTCTATTTTTTTTTATCTTGTCATGGCCAGTGACACAAGCGTTTCAAATGATTTGGACCCTAGGTGGAAATAATCTGGGAATCACTCTTTTCAGACATTACTAAATTAGCAACCTAAAGCTTCTTCTGGGGGAGGTAAATACATGTTGCTGTATTAAGGGAGAAAAATCTGTCACATTTAGCTAGAGCCTACAACAGCGGTCAAGGCCGTTGTTTTAATTCAATGAGAGGTGAGACGAGAGGTTTACTGGAGTTCAAGGTCTTTCCAGCTTGCTTCTTGTATTGAACCAAAACCGTCCCCCCCCCCCTTCTGGTCTTCCATTAGTTTGACATTTGCGTTTTATGGCAGCGGTGCGGAATATACAAAGGGGTGTAGTTGACATATTGTCTGTCAATTATAAGCCTTGCACAACGGAAACCATGGATATACCAGTGGGTCTTTACACCTCCCATAGTTCTCTGCGTGGATGTGAAATGTACATCGTAAAAGTTTTATGAACATCTCATCGTAAGCCTCATGAAAAACAAATAGTACCGATGATAGTACTTTATGTACCGATAGTTCTCAGCAAGTCACATTTTTGCTCACGCGGGGTATTTAAGGCTGCGGGTTGTAAAATTTTGTTTTTGCTTATTTTGTAATTTGTGCGGGGTATACGCGGATGCAGGTTAGGTTATACACGTATGCGGGGGAGGGGTATATGAATTTAGGAAATTTAGGCACCGTATATTTAGGCACCGCGTATTTACGGATATTTAGGCACCGAATATTTAGGCACCCGGAAATTTAGGCACCCGAATATTTAGGCACCCGGACATTTAGGCACCCGGATAATTAGGCACCGGATAATTAGGCACTTTTTGACAAGGCGGAAAATTAGGCCTAAATTTCCGGGTGCCTAAATATCCGGTGCCTAAATATCCAGTGCCTAAATATTATCTGCCTAAATTTCCAGATACCGGGGTATATACGTGCTAAAGAGAAACAATCCTCTTGGGTTTCATAGAAAACTGACATCAGACGTCTCGAGAGGCCGAATAGTAACGAGTCACGAGCAGGAAGTGGCCCGCGGACCGTGGTTTGAGTATCGCTGGTGTAATTGGTAGTCCTTTTGATACTTGCTGGAGATGGTCTGCGACGTTCACATTTGTTATACATGTATTAACAAGTAAAACAACATAAAAAAATCACGAAGGCATCTGACAGAGGCGTACTGAGAAAACGTACGCCCGGAGCAAGGCGCCCCCTCACCCCGTTATCCATGAACATAACATATATATAAAGGCTGCATGTAGCGCCCCCCCTCCCCCAAGAGGGTGCAGTAAGGTGGCGCCGGGGCATCGTGCCGCCTTTATTTACTAGTAAAAATTAAATTAAATTACGGCTTTTATATATACTTTTATGCTTATAGCATGCTCAGAGCGCTTTGGTTCAATCTCATTTGTGGACCAGTGAGGGGGGGGGGGAGGGGGTATCTAGGAGAAGGTTTTTCCGTGCAGCCCTTAGGCGCTCAGTAAACACTGACTCTGCCTCTCGACCACGCTTCCCACAGTGATTGGACAATTAAATCGTTTTAGAGTAAAATCAGAATCGGATGCCCTGACAAGATCTGATGTTTAAAAAAAAAAGACAAAAGATTAAAATAAATAAAGTTTTTTTTTATTAGACCAATCGTCTTCTGGATCAAACTATTAGGTTTGATTTTATTGTTGTCAAACAGAAATTTAAATGTTAGGGTCAATAGAAGTCCAATACCACCTAGATCAAGTGGGGAAAAAAATTGTCATCAGATTACTGACACTCAATAAAAAAACAGGATTTACAAATAGGTTAAGATCAAACCTCGCATGAAATCATAAGCTCTTTAGCTTAAGTCATACTGTAAACCTCAATTATCTTACATCGTCTGGTGTGTGTGTGTGTGTGTGCGTATTTTTTTCAGGAAATCGGAACTACACGCTACAAGTATAATTGGCGGTGATTTTGTGTTTGTGTACTTAGGAACGCTTACAGCGGTTCGTTTCTACATTATAAGAAAATAATGGATTTGAAAAGTGTGACTTTAATGTGGATTGTCGTATCCATAGTACAATTAATAGGTACGTTTTAGGATAACGGATAATAAGATCTAGTGCCGGACTTTCGTAAGTGAACGCCCTAGCCTTAAATAAATGAAAAACTGTCATGGAATCCACATATTGATGAAACTATAAAAAAATCCAACAAAGCATTAGGGTTTATTAAAAGAAATTTCTATAAATCAAATAAGAACATAAAACTAAAATGTTATTTAACCTTGGTTAGGCCAATAATAGAATATGCATCCACCGTGTGGGACCCCTCAACTCAAGAAAACATTAAGAAACTGGAACAAACACAAAATAGAGCAGTGAGATTCATAACAAACGAATATTCACATTTGACTAGGGTAACACCATTAATAAAATCACTAAATTTAGAAAGCCTTCAGGACAGAAGACTCAAAAGTAAAGTAGCAATTATACATAAAACACTGAACCATAATCTTCAAATACAAAAACAAAATTTAATAAAATACTCTGAAAGACACAAAAATAAAGGCACATTCCTCGTCCCATATGCTAGGACAAATTTGTACAAATACTCCTTCTTCCCTAGTGCTATTAGAGCATGGAATGGGTTGCCTGAGCTAGCCAGAAAAACCAGTGACTTGGCAGAATTTAAGTCATTGGTTAATATGCATGACTAAATGCATGACGCGTAGGACGTAATCATCTTCTTTTTTGAAGTAACGTCTGTATTATATAAGATAAGATAAGATAATCTTGATAAATCCAAAAGAATGCCATATTTTTGAAGGAAAAAAAAAGTATTTGTAGAGTTAATGTCATTTCTCTTTTTTGTTTTTCTAGTTTTTATTAATACGTGTATGTTTTATCAACAATTTTGATTTTGAAATGTGAAGGGCATTTTAATGGTATATTCCTGGCCTTGCTCTACCGTAAATTCGCCACAGATTTTATCAATGAAAGATGATTAAGTTAACCAGTAGGACTTATTTCTATTAATAACCCTCTGGTGATAATGTAAAATAATGTAAATGCATAAATACGTTGTTTATATAATTGCACGAATTCAGGATTTAATTCATTATAAAAGTTACACTGTGGCGTAGCTAGGAATTTGCAATCATATGGTGGCCCGGGTATGGGGCTTGACCTCTTTGGAGGACCTGCATTTTGCGTAATATTTAAAGTAAAAAAAAAAAATTCGAGCACTCATTTGCCTCCCCCCCCCCCCTCAAACAGGGGCAGGGGGGAATTTCAAATTCTCTCCCCTGTCCTACCCTAGCTGCGCAACTGAAATTAAAGTAATATTAAGTGTATCCGTTCTAGAATCAAAAGGTAAATGTGTTAAGCACTTGACTTAATTAAGAAACGAGTGGTCTCGAGGTCATCTCCCGGTGAAGACTGAGATTTTTACCTTTTTTTTTTTTCTAACACTCCTATCTCTCTTCAACCTGACCATACATTTGGCAAACAAACAAAAAATGCTTTTCGTTGTGCTGGCAAGATGACACCCTCGTTTAGCGTAGTTTTATAAAATTAGGGTAAAGGCCTTCTTCGTGATCGATCGCAAGTATTTTTTTTAAAATCTGTGCAAGATACACAAACCCACTACTTCGTCGTTACCTTGTGGCTTTGTCTGCACGAGATACGGGAAAATATACAGGTCGCAGCTGGGTCTGCCTAGTCACATAAAGAATGGTCACATATAGGATTCCATTGCGCATGCGTATGCCGGGAGGTAGTAATGTTCTGGTTGAAATGAAATTTTTTAATGTAACAATTTAGGTTGAAAACTTTTGGAATTTCTTGATTTTCAATTTATTGATTATTAATACAATTAGGGTTAAAGTATGGGGCTCTGTTAGAGTACTAGAACAGTGATGCCCAACCTTATTTGGTCTGCGGGCCATTTTAATTTTCGGCATTTGTGTCGCGGGCCATATCACAAAAGAGAAAAAAATATTAAATATACAATATGCTATTTTTATTAGTTTTATTTATGAACCTACTTACATAAATTAATGTGATACATGAAGTTTATCCAAAACCACCTTCTGAATATCTGGCTGCATAGATGAAACACCAAATCGGAGCACTGAATCTAGATGTTGATCCGTGAGGCGATTACGTCACATGGTTTTCGCCCGTTTCATCATTGAAAAAGTTTGTTCACACAAATAAGTGCTAGAAAACATTGTGATCATCCTTAGTGCTTGTTTTCGAAGATTCGGAAACGCTTCAGCAGGTAACATGGAGTAGAAGTCAATGGTCTGCATCACTTGAAATTTGTCAAGCAGGAATGTCTGGCTTTGTATGTCAGTCAGTTCCAGTTGCAGATCCGTCAGAGCACTTGACACATCGGCAGCAAACGGATTTTCAAAAGACGGATTTCATTTTTTAAATTCTGAAAATCTACAAATCTTTAACATCAAGAGCCTCAGAAGTTGGATCATTCTTTCTTTTGGGAAAGACATATTTAGCTGCTTATCATTTTGAAGAGTGGTACAGGTTGGAAAGTGGACAAGATGCACCTTTTCCGCCTGTTGAATTAAGAGTTGCAATTTTGTTTGGAAAGGGCTTATGTCTGCATGCACATGCGAAATCAATTTGTCTTTCTCTTGTAGTTTGGTGTTGAGTTCATTTAGATGTGATGTGATGTCGCATAAAATAGCCAAATCCCACAACCATGAGGGGTCGTTCACTTGTGGCACTTGTTTTGATTTATCGGTCATTAAAATTTCAATTTCGTGTCTCAAATAATAAAAACGTTTTAATACCTTTCCTCGGCTTAACCAGCCCCCCCCCCCCCCACTTTTCTGTGAAATAAAACGTCTTCATATTCGGACTCTATTTGTGTCAGAAAATCTTTGAAAGTTCTGCGATTCAACGCCTGTGATTTGATGAAATTTACAGTGTTAAGCACAATCATCATCACATGGCCCAGATTCAAAAACTTTCCTAGAGATTTTGTTGGTGAATGATGCAGTGAAGCCGCAGTTATTCAGTTCCATCGGACTGAACAACTTTTTAAATAACTCTTGCTGTCATTCCGCTGTGACATCCAACCATATTTCTAGCGCCATCAGTAGTTACTCCAACTAATTTATTTATTTTCGAATTCTGCTGCTCTGTCTTTTAATTGTGAATGAAGATTTAACCCCATATCTTCCACTAGCCTTATAATTGTCATGCGAGAAAGGCTGACAGCTTCTACTGCATTCTTCTTTTCAGGACACATTTCTTCCATCATTTTCCATTTTACACATTCGCCATCGGAAAAAGACTTCATTGTTCTACTTAAGATGTGAGCAGCTCTGTAGCTGGCCCTTATCGCAGACTCATTCTCTTGTCTCTTTTTGTGAAATATTTTTGTCAATCCCCCAATCTCTAGTCGTAACTCGGCAATCTTGTCTTCGCGGCTCAAACCAAGAATGCCACCATATGTGTTTATGTGTTTGGCTTCATAATGCCTTTTAATGTTATGTTCTTTAAAGACAGCCACACTTTCTTTACAAATTAAACATGTTGGCTTACTATCATATTCCAGAAAAAAAGTAAAGATCTGTCCAACTTTTCCCGAAAGTTTCTACATTCAGAGTCCACTTTTCGTTTCTTAGGCTCCTCCCATTTCATTAAATCACAAACGTTAAACACTACGGCACCAATCGCTTTGACATCAAAAGAACACGACCCAAAACGACGATGCTCTGTGTTGTACACACAAGGTGTCAAGGACATTGCTAGCTCAAGACAGTAACGGAATTTTCCAAGAATTAAAAATAGCTGTCTAGTTTTATCGCCATTGAAAAAAATGTGTTCTTACAATAAAAAATATATTGACTATGAATATTAGAAAACCAAACATAAAGATAAATTCATCAAAGAATGAGTGAGAATCCTAAATAAAAGAGAATTATTTTTTCAACATTCTAATTTTTTATATTTTTTATATTTTTACATTTTGTTCCAATGCTTTGGCGGGCCGGATAGAAGCACGTCGCAGGCCGGATCTGGCCCGCGGGCCGTAGTTTGGGCATCGCTGTACTAGAAGATATGACTACAGTACTACAAGAAGCTAAATGACTTTGTGTTACCTCTTGCAGGTTTCTTGCTGACACTTATTGGTTACGCTTCAAATTACATTGTGTCTATATCTAAAGCTCGTGAGCTGGCTCACTCAGGAATCTGGACAGGATGCCATGTCACAAAAGATGGGATTCAGTGTCTTGATGTAGTTGACTTTGTGGAACGGACTAAAGGAAACAGAGGTAATGCTAGGCGATGAAACACAGTCAGTGGCGTAGTTAGGAGTGGGGACCGGAGAAATTTTCAAATTCTCGCCCTCCCTTCCCCACCCTCAGCTACGCCTTTGAACACAGTCTTACACTTTTCAGTTCTCATGAGTCGATCTGCACATACTTTCGATTGTTAGGTGCTGTCGATGTAATCATTCTGTAGATGTCATTGTTTAGTTGATGTCATTGTTCTGTCGATGTCATTGTTCTGTCGATGTCATTATTCTGACGGTGTCATTGTTCTGTCTATGGTTCTGTTGATGTCATTTTGTTCTGTTGATGTCATTGTTCTGTTGATGTCATTGTTCTGTTGATGTCATTGTTCTGTCGATTGTTCTGTTGATTTCATTTTGTTCTGTTGATGTCATTGTTCTGTTGATGTCACTGTTCTGTTGATGTCATTGTTCTGTTGATATCATTGTTCTGTTGATATCATTGTTCTGTTGATGTCATTGTTCTGTTTCTCCCTTTTATAAAAGCTTCTGATGTGTCTCATTAAGAGACGATGCATTATTTATTAACATTTCCAGTCTTTCATGAAATCCAGTCCATAATATTATTGACTTTACGATGTTCTAGCTTCAGGATGTCCTGCTTTTCACGGCGTATTGTATTTTACGATGTTCTATTCATTACGATGTCCCTTCTTTATGATTTCCTGCCCTTCACAATGTCCTTTATTTTACAATGCCCCGAATTTTAAGATGTCCTTATTTTACGATGTCCTGTATTTTAAGATGTCCTTATTTTACGATGCCCTGTATTTTACAATGTCCTGTATTTTACGATGTCTGTCCTTCACGATATCCTGCACTTCACGATGTCCTGTGTTTTAGGATGTCCTGCGCTTTATGACACCCTGTACTTTTTCTCTCTTTTTTTAAGACAGCCATTCATCACGTGACGTACAAACACGTGACTTTAAACTTCTGACGTAAAGCTATTTGTTTCTGTGGCTTTTAAGTTTTTTTGAGACATCAAGAAGCTGTCTAAAGCCTTACTCTCCATCCCATTATAAAATATCCTAAGAGAAAAAACCCAGGCCTAGTATCCCCGTTCGCACGTTTTTTTACGACAGCCATACCCTTTAACCATTATTCACCATGTCAGTGTTTCCCAAACAGTGTTCTGCGGAACCCTAGTGTTCCGCGAGGCCTGATTAGATGGGAATCATGAACTAGTACGCCATCACGTGTATTATCTCTCTAAAAAAAAAAGGGCAAGCTGTTTCTCTAAATACTCCGAATATGCAAAGTGTTTCGTTAAGGAAAAAGTTTGGGAACCGCTGCATTATGTGGTAGTCTCTAAACAAAAAGACTACTTTATCTGATATTGTCAAAGTTAATATTTTACCTTCATGCCTATGTTTGCCTATCTACACACTCTTAGTTAAATCTACTGTAACTAGATCTGAAAACAAGGAAGGTAATTAACACTTACCAAAACTAATGGATATACAATTTTGTTTCAGTTACTTATCTCCCCTTGCTAACAACAGAATACTCGTTGAGGTCTATTAGGCATGAATTGCTCATTTTAAATAAATTGTGTCTTTAGTGGGAAATAGTGGCTTGCAAAAAAAACATCAGCTTTATAACAAAAAACTAAACCTCTATGGCCATATAACGAGGTCCTTAGGGCTTGCAAAAAAACTTTCTTCACGGTACAGTAACAGGAAAAAGAAGAATAGGCAAACACTAAAGGCGATAGAAAGTATTATTTCATTGAAAGGCAAAAGATAGAGAGGAATGGAGAAAGCCGGTCAGCAGATCTTGTGTGGTGCTCCAACGAGCTAACAGACTTCACCACCTATCCCTTAGTCTGTGAAACCCTTGGGGCATCACACAAGATCACACCGGCCCTGCTGTCAGTCTAGTCGTATATTTTAATTAGAGACTCTTAAGCAAAAGTTTTGATTATCACATCGACTTGTGTCGGAAAAGGCCCGCAGGTGGAAGTTTAAACATCAATGCGCTGTAATAAGGTTAAACTCAGCTGCTACTTGTTGACTTCTACATTCGCAAGCTTCAAATGCACCTTTTATAACAAACTTTTGAGCACGATTCTATTTCTAAACTTTATTTCTGTGATCTAATAGTTGGCACCTGGAGGCACGGTGGCTGAGTGGTAAAGTACTTGGTTACCGAACCGAGGGTTCCAGGTTCGAATCCTGGTGAAGACTGGGGTTATGAATTTCGGGATCTTATGGCGCCTGAGTCCACCAAGCTCTAATGGGACATAACATTAATTGGGGAAAAGTAAAGGCGGTTGGTCGTTGTGCTGGCCACATGACACCCTTGTTAACCGTGGGCCACAGAAACAGGTGTTCTTTAACATCACCTGCACCATAGATCACAAGCTCTGAAAGTGGGAACTTTACTCTTTTTTTTCATGAAAAGTTGGCATCTAGACTGTGAAAGTTAATTTAACTATGAATTTGTGTTGGACCAACTGTCGCTATCTTCCTATAATAATTAAATGTCTACTTTGTTACCAGCTTGGGTGGACGCCAGCAGAGGAAGGTCAGTTTCTCACTGTCGTGTTGACCTTCCTGGCACTTTGCCGGACGTCGACTAAGTTGATGTGTTGGATCACGTCAGGAGTGGGCTTCTTTTCAGGTATCTTGAATTTATTATCAGGACCAGATTTAAATTACAAACGTTCTTTCATGAAAAAAATCAAACTAGCAAAGTCTAAAAGTATTTTTTAAATAAGGGCTATACCTCTCAACAATGTAGAATAATTAATTAACAATAATTAATTGTTTACTTTTTTTTAATTGATTCATAATTTTCTTCGGTACAATAAATGCTTGTGTAAAGCTTAAACTTGATCCAAATCCCTAAATAACACCAAACACTGTATCTGTAATTCTGTATACATCTTCGGCAAGATGATTCTGTTTGTGATAGTGTAATTATAAGGGAAAGTATCAGGTAATAAAGAAACAGAAATCATCACAGCATGTACGATTAGACGTAATTATCTGATGTTTACTTACACAAATTGTTGAATTTAGACTGGCCGAAGGAAGTAACTTCATGTAGCTTGAAAGCATGTATATCTATTGTAGTCGGATTTCCGAATTCTGAAAAATTGCATGATCTTCAGTCTTAGAGATTAAACAAAACTCCTAGACATAAATAAAGTACACAGAAATGCAAGTCACAAATTTTCATTTCATAAAACTCTATTATCGGCCAGTCTATATTTATTTATGTCTTTGTGTTTACTATAATTACTTTGATGTTTACTATCTTGTTGATCTCCCCTGGACAGGTCTGGGAAACCAAAAAATCTCTACCTGTATGCACTCCGCAAGACAGCAGGGTTTCTGTCCAGGGCTTTTGCAAGAGAGGATTTAAGCCTCTCAAGCCCTCACTCAAATGGAGTTTGATGGTGATGATGATGTTTACTACATAAGTTATTTCTTTTGTTTCGTTGTAATACCTTCTTGTAATCAAGACTCAAAAGTAAAGTAGCAATTATACATAAAACACTGAACCATAATCTTCAAATACAAAAACAAAATTTAATAAAATACTCTGAAAGACACAAAAATAAAGGCACATTCCTCGTCCCATATGCTAGGACAAATTTGTACAAATACTCCTTCTTCCCTAGTGCTATTAGAGCATGGAATGGATTGCCTGAGCCAGCCAGGAAAACCAGTGACTTGGCAGAATTTAAGTCATTGGTTAATATGCATGACTAAATGCATGACGCGTAGGACGTAATCATCTTCTTTTTTAAAGTAATGTCTGTATTATATAAGATTAGATTAGAAGATGGATGTGCGAAAAATAAAGTTTACAATTATAAAATGGGGTCAAATCGCCATATTTGTAGCCAGATCTATTATTACTGAATTATTAATTTCCATTGTTAGTATCAGCGAAAATAATTAATTAGTAGTAATTAATTTATAATTAGTTTTTTTTTTTAATTGATTCATTTTCTGTTAGGTTCAATAAATAATTGTATAAAGATCCAACTTGATCCAAGAATGTGTGTGGGAGAAATATAGATATAAGCTGATATTAGAAGAAAGACTGGGGCATGTCCATCAACACAAAAAAGACCACATATACCATATTCTCACTGTCAACAAAACAGCAAACAATAAAATTAACATTAGATAAGGAAGCTTTAGAAAAAAATGACAGCCCTACATACCTTGGAGTCACCTATGACCCGAGACTAACCTGGAAAAGCCAAATAGATAAAACACAGAGTAAAGGCACCCAGAGACTATCCCTCTTGAAAAAATTAGCTGGCTCAGATTGGGGAGCAAATCACAACATCCTGAAAAAGACCTACACCAGTTACGTGAGACCTGTACTAGAATATGGTGCCACAGCATGGGGCTCAGCAGCCCAAACCAACCTAAGAAAAATAGACAAGGTTCAAAATATTGGTCAAAGGATAATGACAGGAGCTATCAAAACAACACCCATAAGAGCTATGGAGGAAACCGCTGCCCTGATCTCTCTGGATGAAAGAAGAGAAATAAAAATCCTTTCCCAATTCACTAAATTGGAAACCATGGAGAGGCACCCACTCAGAACAAAAATCCATAAAACTGGCACCAAAAAACGCCTCAAAAGGACCAATTTCATACAGGAATCTCTAAACCTAAAAAAGAAACACCAACTTGAAAAAATTACCCTGGAATCCTCGATACACTATAATGAATCTCCACCCTGGGACGAAAGCCCTCTTCCTACTATAAGGGACCATATTGAAAGCATTAAAAGAAAATCCGATTACAGAGCTCAAGAAAATAGTGAACTGTTTTCTACATACCAATTATCCTACCAATCAGTGGATCAGAGTTTACACAGATGGCTCAACCCATAAAGCCACCACAAATGGAGGAGCTGGAATACTTATCGAATGGCCAGATGGAGGAAAACTAGAAAAATCTATTGCAACTGGAGAGCTCTCTGACAGTCACAGAGCAGAAAGGGAAGCACTAGCACTAGCTGCTACCATCCTAGCAAATCATCCAAATTCCCCACACAGTCAGATTGTCTTACTAACCGATGCAAAAACAACCCTCCAAAGCCTGCAAAACTCTGATTCCTCATATATTAATAACCTCAAAACAGCACTTACAAAGCTCAACAACATCAGCAAAAAAACTGTAATTCAATGGATCCCAGCTCATATAGAACTAGAAGGAAATGAGAAGGCTGACACACTCGCCAAGAGTGGGAGAACTAACACACTAATAAACTCTGCACTCTATCCAGAAGAATTGAAGAAATTAATAGTAAATAAAATAAATGCGAAATGGACGAGCTCTCATCCAAATCACAAGAAAGATGACGCTTACTATAAGCTATCCCGACAAGACCAACGTCTAATCTTTCGACTCAGGACCGGACACAACAGAATGCGACAACACATGTACCGGAAGCTCAAAATTGGAACCAGTGAAATCTGCCCATGTGGAGAATCACCAGAGAATACAGACCACGTCCTCCAAAACTGCTCTCTATACCAAGAGGCCCGTATAAGACATTGGCCCCAAATCACCCCACTAGAAAGGAAACTATATGGAGAGCTCCCTGATCTGGAAACCACTGCGCATTTCATCTCATGTATTGGTCTACTCATCTGAACACTCCAACATAACAATGAGAACGAAGAAGAAGAAGAAGAAGAAGAAGTGCTGTGTCAATGTAGACAAGCATGTGGACTTTATCTGATGTTTACTATCTTGCTGATCTCCGCCTCGACAGGAAACCAAAAATTCTCCACCTATATGGTGACATATACGCACTACGCAAGACAGCAGGGTTTCTGTCCAAGGCTTTTGCAAGAGAGGATTTGAGCCTCTCAAGCCCTCACTTAAATGCAGTTTGATGATAATGTTGATGTTTACTAAATAAGTTATTTCTTTTGTTTCGCTGTAATACATTCTTCTCATCAACAATGTCTGTCAAAATAATTAAATGTTTTGTTTATAACTTTTTTTTTCCTCTCTCAGTTCTGAATGGGATTATTGGAGTAGCTGTGGCGGCTGCGAGAGGCGCAATTGGTTTGGAGAATCACGTGAAACGGAATGTTGATGTCGATTGGTCCTTTACGTTGTTTCTTATAGGCCAATTGATATTCCTTCTGACGTCTTGCTTTCACTATCTAGACTCACGGAGCAAGTCTTAAGTAGCCAGAACGTTGTTATCAGTAGATGGGACAATGCAGAACATCGAGCAGGGTAGACAACTTTGTCAGGGGAGTAGTTCTAGGTTCGACAATTCAAGAGAAAGCCAAATTATTATTATTATTATAGCTTTTATATAGTGCTACTTTCATGCTTATAGCATGCTCAGGGCGCTTTTTGGTCCAATCTCATTTGCGGACCAGTGGGGGGGGGGTATCTAGGAGTTGGTTTTCCGTGCTGCCTTTAGGCGCTCAGTAAACACAACTCTGCCTCGAGCCCCCTTCTAGGTAGATAATGAAATAATGGAATATCTGTCCCTTAGTTAGCTAAATTTGTAGTATCATATCATTAATAAAAAATTACTATGATTACGCATTATTTTCGTTGCCCTGATGCTTGACATCTTTTCTGGGATACAAGTTTATTAATGTCAGGTTGAAGTTTGTTTGCTATTGACACTTTCATCACTGATGACAAATTTTGATCAGATAATCTCGAATGGTGTGTTTTTTTTGTGACTTTCATTATGGAAAAGAACTGCTCATTGAGATAACTGCTTGCCAACATAACAAGAATTCTCGCTGCACTGAAAATGAGCGAATATAAAATTAACATCAGCCTCTCATATTTTTACAAGTAGCTTTGCACTAAAACCATTTATAACCTCAGTCATGGTTGGTGCTCCATCTGTTGCTTGACTAGATAGTTTAACCGAAGTTAAATTGTATTGTAATATCACCTCCTTTAATATCTCAAAAAAACAACAACACCCTTGATTGTTGTGGTGTTATGCGTAGAACAGAACTGAAGTAGCTCCTAGTGTATCTCAAAATTTCAGTCTTATGCCCTTATTATTACAGCCAAGTGTTCTACATCCGTTACATCAGTTGACTCATCGTTAGAATTCAAAATCAGCTCATTGTTCTTTAATTGTTCACGCAAGCTGACTGATAAGTCTTTTATTCTACGTGCCACAGTGCCACTAGTTAACTCTATTTCTTTGAATACTTTCCCTTTTCTGGACAACTTTTTTTGGTCGCTTTAACGACACACTCCTTAATTAAATCAACTTCACTAAATTGATTTCCTATGGATTGCAATTACGTATTACAAAATGTAGCTTGCTTTCGCTGCAGACTTGCTCTCGTTGTTCAGTTTAACAAGTACTGTTTCTTGCCTATTTTTCAATTCAAGTACATTGTCATCCCTCATTTTCCAGGTGGCCGTGCGGTCCGAATTCAAAGTGGTGTGGTTGCGGCACGCATGCGGCCCGCCAACACTATGCTTGACATGCCTGCCCTAAGCCAAGGTTTATGTTAAGGCCCTAAACAAGATTTTTGTTAAGCAATGGTTTTAGTTTAGGTCCTAAGGGAGATTCTTGTTGAGACCATTAGCAAGACTTTTGTTGAGGCCCTAAGCAAGCTTTTGAGGCTTTTAGCACGATAAAAAATGTAAAAACATGACATATTGATGAATAAATAAAAATAAAATACTTCAAAATTAAATCGCATTTCCCTTATTTTCTTTATTTAATATGCATATTTTGTTAACCATATTTGTTGTTAACGGTAGTTAAATTATAGCTGTCTGACAACGTGTGGACATCCCCATTACACATGTCATAGTTTATATCTTACTTGTTGTTTTTTTTCAACCTCCTCTCTCCCTCTTATATCTCCCACACAATTCCTCACACCAAGATAAACCATGCCTACACATTTTTAGTACAGAATAACGAAAACAAACAAAAAAAAACCATCCACAGAATTGCAGTCTTCAGATCCACACACGACACGAGGATATCACTTTCTCGTCTGCCAATATAGCAGGAGTTGTTGCCCCTGCTTCCGTTCACTAAAATTACCTTCTATGTAGATTATTGTCATGATTAAAGCTTTAAGTGACCACACTTCAATTGGGTCTTGCTGACGTCGTTTTAGGAAGGTTAAACTCATTCAATTCTTAAAGTTTTAAAATAGTTCACGTATAAATTTATTTACATAGTTCATGTTGCAAAAAAAAAAAAATCACTTACGAAAACAGTAAAACATAACTTAGTCTAGCTAGCTAGGCAGATCCATTTAAGAATATTTTACCTCAGAACCGAACACAACCGAATGAGACAACATATTTTTCCGGAAGCTAAAAATTGGAACAAGCAAATTCTGCTCTGGTGGAAGTCTCTTACAGACAAGTCTTTTACAGATGAATCTCTTACAGAGGAATATTTTACAGAGAAGTTTCTTACAGAGGAATCTCTAACAGAGGTATATCTTACAGAGGAATATCTTACAGAGAAAATATCTTACAGAGGAATCTCTTACAGAAAAGTCTCTTACAGTGAAGTCTCTTACCGAAAAGTCTCTCCAGTGGCGTAGCTAGGAATTAGCTATCATTTGGGGGCCCGGCGGGCTTGACCTCTTTAGGCCCCTGCATTTGGACATTCGACATCATGACATGAGATGATGAAGTAATATTGATAGTTTATGTAAAAAAAAATATTAAATACTCCTTCGGGGGTCCCCTCAAGTTGGGGTCCAGGGGAATTTTCGATTTCTCCCCCTTCCCCCCCTTTCTTGCATTGGTCATTTACAGGGAAGTCTCTTACAGAAAAGTTTCTTACAGAAGAATCTCTTACACAGAATTCTATTACAGTGAAGTCTCTTACAGAAAAGTTTCTTACGGAGGAATCTCTTACACAGAAGTCTATCACAGTGAAGTCTCTTACAGAGATCGGGTCGCAAACAAACTCTTATGTCGAACAGGCACTCGACCAACTGATGACATTGTAGGGTAGGGTGACATGATGGCCTAGTCAAGGAAAACTAAAACAGAAAAAAAGGCCTTGTTTCAAATGTATGCCGCACCTTGTTGGAGCACCTCTGGGAAGTGGGCACTATCTGGGAAGAGGCGGCAGACATTGCTGGAAACTGAATTTTATGACGGCAGTTTGATGCCCGTTTGGTCCAACTGATGTAAGTCTTAGCCATACTACTTCGTACGATTTTTTAAATTATGAAATCAATTTCTAAAACAAGCAATTGAAAAAAAAACACTACTATTTAACTACAATGCTTTTTTAAGCGAAGGAACAACTAAGTACTACCATTTATCTGAAAATTTTGGGGTTTACTCTCTTTCTGCTCTATAAAACAAAATTGATTAAATAGCACTAAATGATTAGTTTATTGGTGTTTTTTTTTTAGATTGATTTGTGTATTTTTATAGACAATTAATAATTATCCGAAATTTCAACTTGATCTGAGACTGGGAAGTGGGAGAAAAAACGTGCCAAACATTTACTAAGGGGACTAAATCCATATATATAAGTTGTAACTTTCTTAAATTTACAAAATCTAAAATGTATTTTTACAAAGGTGCTAAAATTTATTTTTTTTCACGAGCTCTAATACTGTAGGTCCTCTTAATTTCAGCCTCTGTAGCATATTGGCTTAAGTAAAGTAATAGGTTGATCCGAAGAAAAAAAAACACGCACACATTTTGTAACTGAGCTATTTAACTGCATTGCAAAAACAATGCGAAAGGTTAAGGTTCAAAGTTCAAAGTCTAGTACAAATTTGCTTCGTAAATATCAAAACGTGATTTTGGTTCTCTATATTGGCAAAATGCTAGAACCGCTGATAAATAAAGGCATTTGCAAAGTGGAATTCCCAGAAGAGGCATTTCTTTAAAAAACAGTATTTCTGCTCGTGTTGCTCGTACAATTAGGATTTAGACAAAGGTTCGAACTATGCAGAATATTTGAATATTTTTAAGACTTGTCTTCGAGTTCCAAGACTAATGAGGAGTGTGGTATTTCCCGTGGATCCGCAGTCTTGGGAATAAAATCCAAAAAGTAAGCAGACAGCTGCAGAGTGAATACATAAACAGTGTAATATCTAAAGATAACAACAAAAACCTATGGTCATACATTAAGTCTAAGAAAATGGAAACAACAGGCATAGCGCCATTAAAAGATGAACATAACATAATACATAATGATAATGAAACTAAAGCAAACATCCTAAACAAATACTTTGCATCAGCATTCTCAGCCCCAGGAGACAAAGACATATTTCTTAATTTGAACCAAGTAGACAACATAGAAGAATTAGTAGTACAAGAAAATGGAATTAAAAAACTATTAGCCAACACCAAACCAAATAAAGCGTCTGGACCTGATGGTATTTCAGCTAGATTACTCAAAGAATTAAGCAATGAGCTAGCCCCAGTGTTCAAAATACTCTTTCAGGCATCGCTTAACCAGGGCAGAGTACCAAAGGACTGGAAAGAAGCTAATGTCACCCCCCTATTTAAAAAAGGAGAAAAATCTGATCCAGGAAACTACAGACCAGTATCACTTACCAGCATCACATGTAAATACTAGAACACATAATATGTAGCAACATCATAAACCACTTAGACAAATATAATGTCCTCAGCCCATACCAACATGGCTTTAGGAAATATAGATCATGTGTAACACAACTAATAGGACTAATTGATGATTTTTTAAAAGGTTTAGATAATAGTGAACAAATAGATGCTATCTTACTAGATTTTTCCAAGGCTTTTGACAAAGTTCACCACCATAGCTTGCTTAAAAAATTAAAATATTTCGGCATTAATGGTCCACTGCATCAGTGGATTAAAGATTTTCTGATAGGGAGAGAACAAACTGTAATAATAAATGGCTCTAAATCAACACCAATAACAGTAAACTCAGGTGTACCTCAAGGAACAGTCTTGGGTCCACTACTATTTTTAATTTACATAAATGATTTACTAAATTGCATTAGTTCAGGAACAAAAGTCAGATTATTTGCAGACGATTGCATAATATATAGAACAATAAAAACAAAACAAGACACAGATATTTTACAAAGAGAATTAGATGAATTACAGAAATGGGAATCAAATTGGAGCATGTCTTTCCACCCAGAAAAATGTCAGTTGTTAAGAGTAACAAAAAACTAAAACAAATTAATTCCACTTATCTTATTCATGGCAAACCAGTAACACAGACTAAAAACGCAAAATACCTAGGTGTTATAATAAATGAAAAACTGTCATGGAATTCACATATTGATGAAACTATAAAAAAATCCAACAAAGCATTAGGGTTTATTAAAAGAAATTTCTATAAATCAAATAAGAACATAAAACTAAAATGTTATTTAACCTTGGTTAGGCCAATAATAGAATATGCATCCACCGTGTGGGACCCCTCAACTCAAGAAAACATTAAGACAGTGGAACAAACACAAAATAGAGCAGTGAGATTCATAACAAACGAATATTCACATTTGACTAGAGTAACACCATTAGTAAAATCACTAAATTTAGGAAGCCTTCAGGACAGAAGACTCAAAAGTAAAGTAGCAATTATACATAAAACACTGAACCATAATCTTCAAATACAAAAACAAAATTTAATAAAATACTCTGAAAGACACAAAAATAAAGGCACATTCCTCGTCCCATATGCTAGGACGAATTTGTACAAATGCTCCTTCTTCCCTAGTGCTATTAGAGCATGGAATGGGTTACCTGAGCTAGCCAGAAAAACCAGTGACTTGGCAGAATTTAAGTCATTTGTTAATATGCATGACTAAATGCATGACGCGTAGGACGTAATCATCTTCTTTTTTGAAGTAACGTCTGTATTAAATAAGATAAGATAAGATAAATAAACCCTTAAATCAAGTCATGCCAATTATTTCATGTTGACTGTTATTACCTTTCATTTCATTGGGATGCAGGTAAATGTGACCTAATTACGTTTCTCTTTCGGCATTAAACAAAATTTCCTTCTAAAAATATAAGATATAAAACACTACTTTAACTCTTTCTCTCCGAATCAACGATACCATCGTTGATTTGACGTCATTAAATTAAATTCGTTTTTTTTGTTTGTTTTATATAAAGTATTATTTGTGATGCATAAAGATAGCTTGCATTCTCCCATAATTATATACTAAAAGTAACATTTTCTGATCTCAAACTAAAAAATTGTTATTGAAGTTTAATCATAACAGGCTAGAATGAACACATGTGAAAAATGAACAATTCTGTCAGAGCGTGGAAAAAAAATTTACGGAGATAAAGAGTTAAAGACAAAACCAACTCTTCTAATGAGTGAATCAACTATTTTGAATCAATCAATTTAAGTATTTCTAGACTTACAATAATGAACTTATGCTACTGGTTATATTTTTTTTATTAATTATACTTGTTTAACGCAACTTTTATGCGATGGTCCAATCACTTTTGTGAACCGGGGTGGGGGGGGGGGTGAGAAAGGGAGGGTGGGAGTATCTAAAAGGTTTACCTGACGTCATTTCAAAAACAATTTTTTTTACCAGCTGCTCAAGTCTTCATTGTAAAATTGTAAAAAATGTTTTACATGTTTTGGCTGTTCCTTCAGAGTTGAAGATAGTTTACATCATAGTCCAAACCTCCCGCAGGACGACGGGGTATGGGAGCGGGCACGGTTTTGAACCCGGGACCATCGATAATCCGAACGACATTCCAGCGAGAAAACCGCCGCCAGTCAACTCGAGCCTGCGCAGTGGAACTCATGAAAGACCGAAGTGTTAGCGGCTGAGCTATACAAGCGCTTCTAAAAGTAGAATGTCCTATAGTCTATCGTTTAACGACCTAATTCTGTACACAAGGCTTCTCTCCCCTTGTCGTAGTACACAAAAACATAATTAACACGACTAATTGATTTGCTAATTGGGATTACCGTTTTCATTGACCAGTGTGTTATCAACAGCAAAGAATAAACGTACAAACGTTTCCATTTGATTATACAATTAAAAGTGGGAGAAATAACTTGTACAAGATTCCACTAAGAGACAAAGTAAGTGGATACAGTGTTTGTAAAATAAACTACATCAAACATGTTAAGTGTGTCCATTCCTGAGTGTTATTGGCTGTCTTACATTGTACTTAATCTCGTTTTAATTTGTTTATAAAATATGGTCTAGACCTACATGAATAATATACGTATGTATGTTATATAATGTTCTGGCGTTATTGGCTGTCTTACATTGCACTAAGTCTCGTTTTAATTTGTTTATAAAATATGGTCTAGACCTACATGAATAATATATGTATGTATGTTTACTACACTACATCATAGGCTGTCTTACATTGTACTAAATCTCGTTTTAATTTGTTTATAAAATATGGTCTAGACCTACATGAATAATATACGTATGTATGTTATATAATATTCTGGCGTTATTGGCTGTCTTACATTGTACTAAGTCTCGTTTTAATTTGTTTATAAAATATGGTCTAGACCTACATGAATAATATATGTATGTATGTATACTACACTACATCATAGGCTGTCTTACATTGTACTAAATCTCGTTTTAATTTGTTTATAAAATATGGTCTAGACCTACATGAATAATATATGTATGTATGTTTACTACACTACATCATAGGCTGTCTTACATTGTACTAAATCTCGTTTTAATTTGTTTATAAAATATGGTCTAGACCTACTTGAATAATATACGTATGTATGTTATATAATGCTCCGGCGTTATTGGCTGTCTTACATTGTACTAAGTCTCGTTTTAATTTGTTTATAAAATATGGTCTAGACCTACATGAATAATATATGTATGTATGTTTACTACACTACATCATAGGCTGTCTTACATTGTACTAAATCTCGTTTTAATTTGTTTATAAAATATGGTCTAGACCTACATGAATAATATATGTATGTATGTTTACTACACTACATCATAGGCTGTCTTACATTGTACTAAATCTCGTTTTAATTTGTTTATAAAATATGGTCTAGACCTACTTGAATAATATACGTATGTATGTTATATAATGCTCCGGCGTTATTGGCTGTCTTACATTGTACTAAGTCTCGTTTTAATTTGTTTATAAAATATGGTCTAGACCTACATGAATAATATATGTATGTATGTTTACTACACTACATCATAGGCTGTCTTACATTGTACTAAATCTCGTTTTAATTTGTTTATAAAATATGGTCCAGACCTACATGAATAATATAGTGGATGGTAGAACGAACATTGGAGAAGAGAGTATGAAATATTTCGGAGTCACAACTGATAGGTTAAAAGGGGAGTAGTGCAGGGCCGGCAATAGGCTTAGGCAAAGTATGCAGCCGCCTAATGTCTCCGCACTGTATTCAAAGAAATATTTTTTTAAAAGAAACATGGATCTAAAACATATCAGAAACCTGTGGTTGCATATGTTCAGTGCTTAAACTTGTGTGATGAAATATGTTAGAAAACTATTGTTTCTTCTGTATGGTGAAATTAGTTCTATCGTCGCTATATGAATTTAGCTTCTGTGTTAATTTAGACATAGATACAGGAAGGTTTTTAATTCACTGTGTATTTTTCGGTCTTAATTGTTGTTGTTTTTTTTGCTTTTCTATTTCATTAGTGGCCACCCTATTTTCTTCGCCTAAGTCCTCCAGTTACCTAAGACCAACCCTAATTAGTAGTACCCATTTCATCTATAGAAAAGGCTTTAGTCATCTGTTTCTTATTTTTCTAAAGGACAACGACCACGGCCTTTACTTTTCCCAGCTAATGTCAGAGTTGGGTGGACTCTGAGTCATCCTGAAATTTAGTAAATTCAAAATACCAGTCATCTCTTTTTGAACCTCTGAAGTCAAGTACTTTACCACTCACCAACCACAAACACAAAACGGGGGATACACTTAATGATTCATCTTTCTAGATCAAATTCAACTCATATGAGTTGCAAACAGAGTCGATCGCCTAACATCGCGCTAAAAAAAAAAATTGGCTTCTGTTATAGAAAAATATATGAATGGACAACCCAAGGCCATAAATTCCCGCCACCCTTAATTCTGACACTGCCGCTCCCTCATTTTAAACTTTAAGCATTCAGTGTTGCCTCGAGTAGTAGACTGCTTACACAGGATACAGATCGACTCGACTTCCTGTGTCAGGTGGGAAATCAAGTCCTGTTCTACCTTTAAAAAAAAATGTAGCAGAATACCACATTACGCATAGGGGGTATAGTACCAGGTGACCGAGCCTCGCTCGGTTGAATAATTTCTTAAGGAAGTAGACAAACCGGAAGTCATTTCGGAAATATTGTTCAGTACGGAAATGAACGATCGGGTAAAGACTATCAATCTGAAGAGTTGCTTTTGTGTTCTATTAGTTCTAAATGCAATTGTTTTAGTATGGGACAGTAGACTTTGAAGATTGAAGGCAATGTAGTAATTCACCAGCCAAATAAAATATTAACCCTGCATACTATTACTATGTTAATTATTCAAAGCTACTTAAACTGGGAATAGTTAGTTATTTGCTTTGAAAAAAAAAAGCCTCGACCTATCAGATTTAAAGATGACATCTATTTGTTTACAGGTCAATCAATTTTAGCAAGGGGTCAAACTAAATGCATATCGATTGAATTGGGAGGTTCGTATACAAGGGTGAAGGGACTCAAGTCACCAATTAGTGACCTATAAGCACATTTTAAAACCATCAAACATAAGAATATTCATAACTTATGTTTAAACGTATAGTTTTTTTTTACTTGTAATGTTTTTTTGTTTTTTTTTCAATATAAAGCAACTTGAAAGAAAAATACTTTCTATGCAATATTTTATCCCGACATAAGGTAAACGGTGTGTGATAAGTGGCTGAGTGACAAGAGTAGCATGGCTTCTTATCATGGGCTCGAGTTTTAATCCTGACTCAAGCAGAGTTAGGGTTACAGGTAACCCCCCCCCACCCACACCAAAAAGATTGGACCATATATCTCTGTGATGGCTATAAGAATGACTTTTGCCCTATTAAAGATTGCACCATATATCTCTGTGAAGGCTATAAGAATGACTGTTGCACTATTAAAGATTTGACACATCTCTCTGTGATGGCTATAAGAATAACTTTTGCCCTATTAAAGATTGCACCATATATCTCTGTGAAGGCTATAAGAATGACTGTTGCACTATTAAAGATTGGACCATATCTCTCTGTGATGGCTATAAGATTGACTGTTGCCCTATTAATGATTGGACCATATATCTCTGTGATGGCTATAAGAATGACTGTTGCACTATTAAAGATTTGACACATCTCTCTGTAAAGGCTATAAAAATGACTGTTGCACTATTAAAGATTGGACCATATAAATCTGTGATGGCTATAAGAATTACTGTTGCACTATTAAAGATTGGACCATATCTCTCTGTGATGGCTATAAGAATGACTGTTGCCCTATTAATGATTGGACCATATATCTCTGTGATGGCTATAAGAATGACTGTTGCACTATTAAAGATTTGACACATCTCTCTGTAAAGGCTATAAAAATGACTGTTGCACTATTAAAGATTGGACCATATAAATCTGTGATGGCTATAAGAATTACTGTTGCACTATTAAAGATTGTACCATATCACTCTGTGATGGCTATAAGAATGACTGTTGCCCTATTAAAGATTGGACCATATAAATCTGTGATGGCTATAAGAATGACTGTTGCCCTATCAAAGATTGGACCATATCACTCTGTGATGGCTATAAGAATGACTGTTGCCCTATTAAAGATTGGACCATATATCTCTGTGATGGCTATAAGAATGACTGTTGCACTATTAAAGATTGGACCATATCACTCTGTGATGGCTATAAGAATGACTGTTGCCCTATTAAAGATTGGACCATATCACTCTGTGATGGCTATAAGCTTGACTGTTGCACTATTAAAGATTGGACCATATCACTCTGTGATGGCTATAAGAATTACTGTTGCACTATTAAAGATTGGACCATATCACTCTGTGATGGCTATCAGAATGACTGTTGCCCTATTAAAGATTGGACCATATAAATCTGTGATGGCTATAAGAATGACTGTTGCCCTATTAAAGATTGGACCATATCACTCTGTGATGGCTATCAGAATGACTGTTGCCCTATTAAAGATTGGACCATATAAATCTGTGATGGCTATAAGAATGACTGTTGCCCTATTAAAGATTGGACCATATCACTCTGTGATGGCTATAAGAATGACTGTTGCCCTATTAAAGATTGGACCATATATCTCTGTGATGGCTATAAGCTTGACTGTTGCACTATTAAAGATTGGACCATATCACTCTGTGATGGCTATAAGAATTACTGTTGCACTATTAAAGATTGGACCATATCACTCTGTGACGGCTATCAGAATGACTGTTGCCCTATTAAAGATTGGACCATATAAATCTGTGATGGCTATAAGAATGACTGTTGCCCTATTAAAGATTGGACCATATCACTCTGTGATGGCTATCAGAATGACTGTTGCCCTATTAAAGATTGGACCATATCTCTCTGTGATGGCTATAAGAATGACTGTTGCCCTATTAAAGATTGGACCATATCACTCTGTGATGGCTATAAGAATGACTGTTGCCCTATTAAAGATTGGACCATATATCTCTGTGATGGCTGTAAGAATGACTGTTGCACTATTAAAGATTGGACCATATAAATCTGTGATGGCTATAAGAATGACTGTTGCCCTATTAAAGATTGGACCATATATCTCTGTGATGGCTATAAGAATGACTGTTGCACTATTAAAGATTGGACCATATCTCTCTGTGATGGCTATAAGAATGACAGTGGCACTTTTAAAAGAATACTCACTATTAAAGTATTACATGTATTGCAATGCAATGTCATAAATCTTTATCTTTCTTATTTTGTACTTTAATAGCGTAATGACTCTTAGAAACACTCATGTAGATAGATTTATTATAGAACTAGGAAGCAAAATTAAATTAAATTTAATGATGTAATATTAGTTATTGCGTTTTACGTACACTAGAAATTGTTAACATTTCTTACTTTCCCCTTTGACCTCGAAGACTAATGTTAAATATTAAATATAGAAAAAAAAAGGAAAAGTTCCCCTTTCAGACCTTGTGGCCTATAGGGCAGATGATATAAAGGTCATCTGTTTCTGTGGCTTACGGTTAACGAGGGTTTCATGTAGCCAGCACAACTAACGTCAGGTACCCATTAGAGCTGGGTGGACTCCGATGCGCTTAAAGATCCTGAAATTAAAAACCCCAGTCTTCACCGGGATTCAAACCCGGGACCCCGGTTTGGAAGCCAAGCGCTTTACCAATCAGCTACTGCGCCTTCTAAGGAAGCAGTAATAGAAGGGTACTAGATGTCTAGATTACATGTGCTTTGAAAAAATCGCCTATAATCTCCACAATTCACTTAAATAAATGTGTTATGTGACATTTTCTTGGCTGTAATCAGAGGCGTAGCAATGGTGGGGGGGAAGAAGGTGAGAATTTGAAAATCATCCTGGGCCCCCACTTGAGGGAGGGCCCAAATAAGTTTTTTTTTACATTAAAATTAAATATTACGAAAAAGAGAGAGACAGAGATAGAAACAGATATAGTGAGAGAGACAGAAAGACAGAGAGAGAGACAGGAGGGAGAGACAGAGAGAGACAGAGACAGAGAGACAGAGACAGAGAGACAGAGAGACACAGAGAGACAGAGAGAGAGACAGAGAGAGAGACACACACACACAGAGACAGAGAGAGACAGAGAGACAGAGAGAGAGACAGAGAGAGAGACAGAGAGAGAGACAGAGTGAGATACAGAGAGAGAGAGACAGACAGAGAGAGAGAGACAGAGAGACAGAGAGAGAGACAGAGATAGAGAAGATGAGTAATTGCTAAATAGCTCTAAACGAGAATAGAAGGGACATAAGTCTTGAAATCATCATCCACTTGAAAAGCCAATTGAAACATTTTCTGAGAAATCTTTCTGAGCATAAGTCTTGCAAGACGTCTTCAACTGGACTGTGAAATAATATTTTAATTATTTTGTTTCCCCCCCCCCCCCCCAGACTCAATAGACGAGCGGCTCTGTGCTACAGACTAGAAAGAAAGTTAACACATTGATACTGTGCTACACACTTTAAAAAAAGAATACGTACTACAACACAGCAAGAAAATTTTACAGACTTTATGCTTCTGTTTTAGTCTGAGAACTATGGAAGTGAAAAAAGTTACATTAATGTGGATTGCTGTTTCTGTCATGCAGGTAGTAGGTACGTCTGTGAATATTTAGACCTGTTAAAAATATGAGTAACATTGTTTTAGGTATTCACATTTGCAATAGCTGTAGCAAGTTTGCCATAGTTTTCAATACAGAAATAATGTTTGCAATCAATGTCCACCATCCTGCCCACATAGTGGAACACTTCGCACATTCTGGGTATCTTTTTTTGGGAGAAATTAATTTACGTGGTGGCCTACTAATTTTTCTAGAAGTCCGTGGAACATCTATTCAGGCCTCGCAGAACACTAGGGTTCCCTGGAACACAGTTTTAAGTAATACACGTATTCATTTCTTCGTCAATAGGTGAATATATAACTTCATTGTTTCTAAGCCCAGGATGTTTTATGGGTACTTTCTAAATTTTTATTATCTACATTTCATAATTTTTAGCTCCAAACTTTCTTCTGTCTTACTCCTTACATTTCAAACTGTTTAGATCTAAATGTTTACTTTTTTTCAATTGTATAATATTACATTTTATTTTCTAGAATAGAATACATTTTGTGTCGATTTCGTAGAGGTCCAATGTAGCTGTAGTTCAGTGATACTATCACCAACAAATTTCCTTTTTAAAACAAAACTTTTAATACCTGTTTTGAGATTAATGTAAAAGTAAAGATCCCCTTTCAGACCTTGTGGTCTATGGGGCGTAGGGCGTGAACGTCATTGGTCTCTGTGGCCAGAACAACGCCTTTACTTTTCCCAACTATTGTCAGGCATCCATGAGAGCTGCATGGGCCAAGAGACGTCCGAAGATTCAGAAATAAATAATCCCAGTCTTCACCAGGATTCGAACTTCGGTTCGGAAGCCAAGCGCCTTACCGCTCAGCGACCAAGCCTCGTATTTTGCGATTGGTTCATTTTTATAGATCCCCCAAGTGTCAATCAAAGATCTGTATTGCCAGATACATGTATTTGCAAACTTATAAATTATTCATTGATCCGCGAAATTTGACTGAAATTTGTGACTATTCATTTGTAAGAAATTTGGTAAATTGAAGATTAGTTGAGGACTTTGACAAGGCATTAGAAATATGCCTAACAATTAGTCAATCTAGGCGTGCATGCGAATAAGAGTTAACCTCTATTAAGCTATTGCTTTTCCAGGCTGATTCAGGCAACTCGTTCCATGCTGTAAGGTACTAGGGAAGAAAGAGCGCTTGTAAAAAGGGTTAATAGCATATGGAGGCACGGTGGCTGAGTGTTAAAGCGCTTGGCTTCCGAACAAGAGAGGTCCCGGGTTCGAATTCTAGTAAAGACTGGGATTTTTTATTTAGGGATATTTTAGGACGCCTCTGTGTCCACCCAGACCTAAGTGGTACCTGGCATAAGTTGGTGAGGTGAAAAGTAAATGCGGTTGGTCATTGTGCTGGCCACATGACACCATCGTTAACCCTAGGCCTTAACATCCTTTCCCATAATTATTACCTTGATACATAAGAAGAATGAGTTTCTGAATATCAAAGTACAGAAAAAACGCTTGATGAAACAAAAGCACCATCTGCCCCATAGGTCGAAATGTCTAAAAGGGTAACTTTACTTTTTTTTTTACTTGCATTTCGAAACCCTTGGCATGCTACCCTGCCTCATAGTGGCGCCCGGGTGGAAACGATCGTAGGAGGAAACGATTAGGCTAAAGGGTAGCAAAACAAGACTCCCGTGGGGGGGGGAGGTGCCTAAGGGGGGTGCGAGAGCATCGTCATTGCACTGCGCGGAGTTGTAAAAAAGCTCCCGAAACCTTGTCACAATCCAGGCACTGTTCCTCAAGGGGGCCGTTACATAAATGGCGTGTCCCGCACGGTTAGCCTGGTATAGAAAAAGGAAAATGGCGGGGGTCTTAGTGTACGCGGCCAGAACAGTGTACATTGTTCTCATTCAAGCCATTGAGAGGGAGCTCTTGTTCACTTTTGCTGGCCTAGAGTTCTAAGAGCCGAAAACTCAATTCTACCTGACTGTTTCAAGAAGAAGAAGTATTTCGAAACATTATAATGGAAACAGTATTCTTCTAAGTGCTAAGAATAATTTTAGATCTAAAGTCACCCTAGAATTCCGACCACGGCAATAAAGCCTGCATAGTTTATCCAAATTCCCGGTAAATTGACTCAAGCTGAAAGGACAAAGTTAATCATAGATTACGTCATTCTTTGGAAACAATATTTGGCCTTAGTGCTTTATAGGAGGCAGCTATGACTCCTCAAAAAAATTGTCCCTCCCAAACGGGTATACTCTGATAAGACTACTTGCAAATAGCCACTCATCAGTCGGGGAATAAAAGTACACTAAAGGCGATTTTTTGGGGCGCGCCATATAAATAATTAAATAAAGTAAACTAATAGTATGAATACTATTCAACATTTTCCGAATAATATTACTTCACGCTACCCTCTAAAACTCAAGAGGCAAGGGATGATATCTCTATTTTATGAGTAATATATTCAACGTAAAGATACCGAGCCTTGCCGGATAATACAGATTAGCGTAAAAGAAATGAAATAGATAATCTACAAAGCTAGCAGACGATGTGTTTGTGTTTGCAGGTTTCTTACTGTCACTGGTAGGTTACGCTTCAAATTTTATTGTGTCCCTCAATGGGAACCGCGACCTGGCCCACACTGGGATATGGAGAGAATGCCATGTTTATAAAGACGAGACCCTGTGTAATAATATTGCTGACTTTACGGAATGGAACCACTGGACTAGAGGTAATACCAGACTGTTGCAGTCTGCTTTGTTTTATATGTTGTATTCTTTTATTTATCATTAACATATTTATGTTTAAATGGTGAACTTTTGAATTGCTAGGAATGTGATGGTGATGTGATGATGATGTTATGATGATGTCATGATGATGTCATGATGATGTTATGATCATGTTATGATCATGTTATGATGATGTTATGATGATGTCATGATGATGTCATGATGATGTCATGATGATGTTATGATGATGTCATGATGATGTCATGATGATGTCATGATGATGTTATGATCATGTTATGATGATGTTATGATGATGTCATGATGATGTCATGATGATGTCATAATGATGTCATGATGATGTTATGATGATGTTATGATGATGTCTGCTACCTATGTCCATGTACTCTTTCCTATTAGGAAGTATGCCACTAAATGACCAGAGAACATAGATGAAGATTCTCCTCTACAAGTTTGCTCCGCTTCTTACCATCTCTCCTTGCCTAATGACCTCCTGTCAGCGACTAATTTGTCTAATCTTTAATTGCCTAACTTGCCTCTTCTGTGGACGGATATGGGTTAAAATACCGGCTACATTTTGTGTTATCTACTGACAGAAGGCTACAAATACAAACTTGCTTGTAAGATGGATAAACATTATCTCATTCCACTCATGTGTTGAGCAGCTTTATATTTCATCAACTGTACTTTTGATTTAGAAGTACTCTTACAATTCGTATCTTATCTTATATAATACAGACGTTACTTCAAAAAAGAAGATGATTACGTCCTACGCGTCATGCATTTAGTCATGCATATTAACAAATGACTTAAATTCTGCCAAGTCACTGGTTTTCCTGGCTAGCTCAGGCAATCCATTCCATGCTCTAATAGCACTAGGAAAGAAGGAGTATTTGTACACATTTGTCCTAGCATATAGGACTAGTAATATGTGTTCACCTTTGTGTCTTTCAGAGTATTTTATTAAATTTTGTTTTTGTATTTGAAGATTATGGTTCAGTGTTTTATGTATAATTGCTTCATAACTTTTAAGTTTTTTATCCTTAAGGCTTTCTAAATTTAGTGATTTTACTAATGGTGTTACTCTAGTCAATTGTGACTTTTGATAAACTGTTCTTTTGATTTCACACAAAAGTGTTTTTTATATTTATTATATATATATAGTTTTTACTTGGCAGTTTGGGTTGACGCCAGCAGGGGGATGATGACCATCTCTTTCATTTGTCAGTTGCTGACCATCTTGCTGACCACAACGGCACTGCGATGTACGCCAACAAAGTATATGTGTTGGGTCACTTCAATCGTGGCCGGCTTCTCGGGTATTGTAAACTTTTTATAAAATAATTATTGTGCGCATTTACTATAGTGAGATGACTCCCAGTGACTAACTGCATTGACCGACTATAGTGACATTATGCAGGGAATTTATGCATTACATTAATTACTTCGGAGGCGCGGTGGCTAAGTGGGTTCGAATCTTGTTGAAGATCAGCCTTTTTCAATTTCGGGATCATGCGGGCGTTAGGATCCATCCAACTCTAATGGGTACCCGACAATAGTAGGGGGAAAATAAAAGCGGTTGGTCGTTGTGTCACCTGACAGTCTCGTTAACTGTGGGCCCTATAGATCACAAGTTCTGAAAGGGGGAATTCTTAATTACTACAATGACCTACTAATTTGAAAAAAAATATTTCAATGCAATAATTAATGACTTCCAATTTCACACGAAATCTTGATTCCATGCATTTTTTAAGAATTCCTTTCGAAGAACACACATTTTTTTAATGGGCGAGTTGTATTCTTTACCTTCCTCTGTCCCTTGAGAGGCTTTCTCTATTCCTTTCTATCTTTTGTCTTTGATTGAATCTCTTTCACAGACAGGCCATCCATGCCATATGTTTGTCTTTGATTGAATCTCTTTCACAGACAGGCCATCCATGCCATATGTTTGTCTTTGATTGAATCTCTTTCACTGACAGGCCATCCATGCCATATGCTTGTCTTTGATTGAATCTCTTTCACTGACAGGCCATCCATGCCATATGTTTGTCTTTGATTGAATCTCTTTCACTGACAGGCCATTCATGCCATATGTTTGTCTTTAATTGAATCTCTTTCACTGACAGGCCATCCATGCCATATGTTTGTCTTTGATTGAATCTCTTTCACTGACAGGCCATTCATGCCATATGTTTGTCTTTGATTGAATCTCTTTCACTGACAGGCCATCCATGCCATATGTTTGTCTTTAATTGAATCTCTTTCACTGACAGGCCATCCATGCCATATGTTTGTCTTTGATTGAATCTCTTTCACTGACAGGCCATCCATGCCATATGTTTGTCTTTAATTGAATCTCTTTCACTGACAGGCCATCCATGCCATATGTTTGTCTTTGATTGAATCTCTTTCACTGACAGGCCATCCATGCCATATGTTTGTCTTTGATTGAATCTCTTTCACTGACAGGGCATTCATGCCATATGTTTGTCTTTAATTGAATCTCTTTCACTGACAGGCCATCCATGCCATATGTTTGTCTTTGATTGAATCTCTTTCACTGACAGGCCATCCATGCCATATGTTTGTCTTTGATTGAATCTCTTTCACTGAAAGGCCATCCATGCCATATGTTTGTCTTTAATTGAATCTCTTTCACTGACAGGCCATCCATGCCATATGTTTGTCTTTGATTGAATCTCTTTCACTGACAGGCCATCCATGCCATATCTTTGTCTTTGATTGAATCTCTTTCACAGACAGGCCATCCATGCCATATGTTTGTCTTTGATTGAATCTCTTTCACTGACAGGCCATCCATGCCATATGTTTGTCTTTGATTGAATCTCTTTCACTGACAGGCCATCCATGCCATATGTTTGTCTTTGATTGAATCTCTTTCACTGACAGGCTATCCATGCCATATGTTTGTCTTTGATTGAATCTCTTTCACTGACAGGCCATCCATGCCATATGTTTGTCTTTGATTGAATCTCTTTCACTGACAGGCCATCAATGCCATATGTTTGTCTTTGATTGAATCTCTTTCACTGACAGGCCATCCATGCCATATGTTTGTCTTTGATTGAATCTCTTTCACAGACAGGCCATCCATGCCATATGTTTGTCTTTGATTGAATCTCCTTCACTGACAGGCTATCCATGCCATATGTTTGTCTTTGATTGAATCTCTTTCACTGACAGGCCATCAATGCCATATGTTTGTCTTTGATTGAATCTCTTTCACTGACAGGCCATCCATGCCATATGTTTGTCTTTGATTGAATCTCTTTCACTGACAGGCCATCAATGCCATATGTTTGTCTTTGATTGAATCTCTTTCACTGACAGGCCATCCATGCCATATGTTTGTCTTTGATTGAATCTCTTTCACTGACAGGCCATCCATGCCATATGTTTGTCTTTGATTGAATCTCTTTCACTGACAGGCCATCCATGCCATATGTTTGTCTTTGATTGAATCTCTTTCACTGACAGGCCATCAATGCCATATGTTTGTCTTTGATTGAATCTCTTTCACTGACAGGCCATCCATGCCATATGTTTGTCTTTGATTGAATCTCTTTCACTGACAGGCCATCCATGCCATATGTTTGTCTTTGATTGAATCTCTTTCACTGACAGGCCATCCATGCCATATGTTTGTCTTTGATTGAATCTCTTTCACTGACAGGCCATCCATGCCATATGTTTGTCTTTGATTGAATCTCTTTCACTGACAGGCCATCCTTGCCATATGTTTGTCTTTGATTGAATCTCTTTCACTGACAGGCCATCCATGCCATATGTTTGTCTTTAATTGAATCTCTTTCACAGACAGGCCATCCATGCCATATGTTTGTCTTTAATTGAATCTCCTTCACAGACAGGCCATCCATGCCATATGTTTGTCTTTAATTGAATCTCTTTCACAGACAGGCCATCCATGCCGTATGTTTGTCTTTGATTGAATATCTTTCACTGACAGGCCATCAATGCCATATGTTTGTCTTTGATTGAATCTCTTTCACAGACAGGCCATCCATGCCATATGTTTGTCTTCAATTGAATCTCTTTCACAGTCAGGCCATCCATGCCATATGTTTGTCTTTAATTGAATCTCTTTCACTGACATGCCATCCATGCCATATCTTTGTCTTTGATTGAATCTCTTTCACTGACAGGCCATCCATGCCATATGTTAGTCTTTGATTGAATCTCTTTCCCTGACAGGCCATCCATGCCATATGTTTGTCTTTGATTGAATCTCTTTCACTGACAGGCCATGCATGCCATATGTTTGTCTTTGATTGAATCTCTTTCACTGACAGGCCTTCCATGCCATATGTTTGTCTTTAATTGAATCTCTTTCACTGACAGGCCATCCATGCCATATGTTTGTCTTTGATTGAATCTCTTTCACTGACAGGCCATCCATGCCATATGTTTGTCTTTGATTGAATATCTTTTCACTGACAGGCCATGCATGCCATATGTTTTTCTTTGATTGAATCTCTTTCACTGACAGGCCATCCATGCCATATGTTTGTCTTTAATTGAATCTCTTTCACTGACAGGCCATCCATGCCATATCTTTGTCTTTGATTGAATCTCTTTCACTGACAGGCCATCCATGCCATATGTTTGTCTTTGATTGAATCTCTTTCACTGACAGGCCATCCATGCCATATGTTTGTCTTTGATTGAATCTCTTTCACTGACAGGCCATCCATGCCATATGTTTGTCTTTGATTGAATCTCTTTCACTGACAGGCCATCCATGCCATATGTTTGTCTTTGATTGAATCTCTTTCACTGACAGGCCATCCATGTCATATGTTTGTCTTTGATTGAATCTCTTTCACTGACAGGCCATCCATGCCATATGTTTGTCTTTAATTGAATCTCTTTCACTGACAGGCCATCCATGCCATTCGTTTGTCTTTGATTGAATCTCTTTCACTGACAGGCCATCCATGCCATATGTTTGTCTTTGATTGAATCTCTTTCACTGACAGGCCATCCATGC
Source organism: Biomphalaria sudanica (assembly GCA_036873155.1). Lineage (NCBI taxonomy): Eukaryota > Metazoa > Mollusca > Gastropoda > Planorbidae > Biomphalaria > Biomphalaria sudanica. Next base: position 98,814 of record JAZGLO010005118.1, read on the forward strand.
CATATGTTTGTCTTTGATTGAATCTCTTTCACTGACAGGCCATCCATGCCATATGTTGTCTTCCCATCACTTTCTCTGCATGCCTATTTTTATTTTTCCGGAAACTGTTCCCCGAATGAAGGTTTTCGCGAGCCTTGACCTTGTGTTACGGCCATTAAGCAGTATTTTAGCATTCGCTGAAATCTTAATTTTTATGTCATGTATTTTGTTGCGACGTATTATGTTGTGAGGTATCCGTTGTTACGTATTCTGTTGTTTCCGTTGTGTTGAGACTGTCGTGACGTATTCTGTTGTTTCTGCTGTGATGTGTCTTTTGTGACGTATTCTGTTGTTTCATATGTGACGTATTCTAATGTGAGGTGTTTGTTGTGACGTATTCTGTTGGGAGATATTTGTTGTGACGTATTCTGTTAGGTGATGTCTGTTGTGACGTATTCTGTTGCTTCTGCTGTGACGCATCAGTCATGTCGTATCTGTTGTGATTAATTTTATGGTGTGTTGTAACTTTTTTTAATATCTTCGAGTATTTTACACATTCTTCTAAAAGTTTGCTTTAAAAAAACGTAATTTGGTTTTGTATTTCCCAGTTCTGAATGGAATTATTGGAGTAGCTGTGGCAGCTGGACAAGGCAGCAGTTTTATGGAGGATACATTTAAGGGTTTGAAGTTTGGTGTGGACTGGTCGTTTACTTTGATCATAATAGGACAGTGCATATTCCTCCTAGCCTGCATCTGGCACTATTTAGATTCACGGAGCAAGTCGTAATGGAAACTTAGAGAATTTGGGTTAGGGTTTAGGGTTTTTATGTAAATACATTGGAATTCGCATAATTCGAAGCCTTATATAGGAAGGTTCTTCAAATTATCAGTTTGATTTTCACTTCAGCAAAGGGAAGTAAACGAATAAATTACTTTTCTACACACTACCTACCTTGTCATTAAGTTTGAGATGAGTTTGAATTGAAGTTTGTTTTTTTGTTGTTTGTTTGTTCGTGAAAGTATTCACCAAAATAAGATTAGTCAATTATTACAATCAGCTTACTTTCTTTTTATGGGTGGAAGATGGTAGGAACAGATTTTTGGTCCAAAACTGGAAGTCTGTGAATTCCCCAAACTGGCAGAAACGTTCTTTCAGTCAACCATTCATCAGGCAATGTGCACACTGTGTTGTTATAGGAAAGAAGCGTACAACTCTTAAATTCATTCTGCCACAGAAAATACAAATCACTTGCAATAGAACAGGGGTTCTTAACCTGTGGGTCGCGACCCCTTTGGGGGTCGATTAACGATTTGCCAGGGGTCGCCTAAGACCATCGAAAAATGAATTGTTATATTCTATTCTTCTATTGCTTTATGTGTGTGTGTGTGGGGGGGGGGGGTCGCGGCAGAGTGGGGGAGGGATTGTAAAAAGGGTCGCCGAGCCTAAAAGGTTGAGAACCGCTGCAATAGAACCACAAAAAAGGGCAACACTGCCAATACAAGCAATTGAAGAAAACCAAAAATTATGAAGGCCTTTTTCAATTTAAAAATGATTCTTTCTTTGAAATAAAATCGGATAGGATCGGCTGGGATCTGATTAGATCGTTTCTGTGTAGAGTAGATAGGATCGGCTGGGATCTGATCAGATCGTTTCTGTGTAGAGTAGATAGGATCGGCTCGGATCTGATCAGATCGTTTCTGTGTAGAGTAGATAAGATCGGCTCGGATCTGATCAGATCGTTTCTGTGTAGAGTAGATAAGATCGGCTGGGATCTGATCAGATCGTTTCTGTGTAGAGTAGATAAGATCCTATCGGATCGGAGAAATCAGATCAGGTCGTCGTTGAAAAAATATGTCTAGAATGGAGATAAAACCCAAGCCATTCACGTAACTAGAGAAATAAATGTGTCTAGATTAGATTTCATCTAGTGAAATATGTGTCTAGATTAGATTTCATCTAGTGAAATATGTGTCTAGATTAGATCCCATCTTGTGAAATATGTGTCTTGATTAGATTCCATCTAGTAAAATATGTGTCTTGATTAGATTTCATCTTGTGAAATATGTGCCCAAGTTAGATCCCATCTTGTGAAATATGTGTCCAGGTTAGATCTCATATAGTAAAATATGTGTATAGATTAGATCCCATCTTGTGAAATATGTGTCTTGATTAGATTCCATCTTGTGAAATATGTGTCTAGATTAGATTCCATCTTGTGAAATATGTGTCTTGATTAGATTCCATCTTGTGAAATATGTGTCTTGATTAGATTCCATCTTGTGAAATATGTGTCTTGATTAGATTCCATCTTGTGAAATATGTGTCTTGATTAGATCCCGTCTTGTGAAATATGTGTCTAGATTAGATTCCATCTTGTGAAATATGTGTCTAGATTAGATTCCATCTTGTGAAATATGTGTCTAGATTAGATTCCATCTTGTGAAATATGTGTCTAGATTAGATTCCATCTTGTGAAATATGTGTCTAGATTAGATATTATCTTGTGAAGTATGTGTCTAGATTAGATTCCATCTTGTGAAATATGTGTCTAGATTAGATTCCATCTTGTGAAATATGTGTCTAGATTAGATTCCATCTTGTGAAATATGTGTCTAGATTAGATATTATCTTGTGAAGTATGTGAAATGTGTTTACATTAGATCCAGCCAATGAAATGTGTTTAAATTAGATCCCATCCAGTGAAAAGTGTTTACATTAGATTAATAATCAGTTTTGGTAGAAAATAGGTTTGACCTCTCCAGCAGTATTTGTTTCAGTGGTATAACATAGTTCTTCTTTATGGGTAAAACTGCTGTCATCTTTAAGTTGTAGCTTTGGTCCTGAGAGAGATTTTACATGGTAATGGTGCATAATCTATGACCCATGGACCATATCCGAAACTTAACACGGTGCTATACGCCTCTCAGAAATATCTTACAACAGTACATAATGAAGCCTCCGAGGCTGGGTTCAAATGGACTTGATACAATGCCACAGAGACTCGGTTCCAACGGACTGGACATGTAGCTTCAGAGGCTAGGTTCCAATGTACTGGACATGAAGCCTCAGAGGCTCGGTTTCATCGGACTAGACAACGTTTTGCAGCGATGCGGAACGAGATAATAGTGTCGGTAACGTACGTAACTCTTAATCTGAATAAAGTTAGGCACCAAGACTTTGCGACAATACAACAAGTATAACTATATCGCTAATAAATCTTTGTGAAAAATGTGATAGACTGAGGCATATTCACACTAGTTTATTAGTGCCGGATCTTGGTAGGTAGAGGCCTTGGGCATTATTTCTGATGAGGCCACTACCCTCTTCAAGTTGCAGTGTAAATGCCATGAATAATATTAATATTTCTAAAATAAATTGTTATATTTGTGTAGAAAGAAATCTTATATAATACAGATGTTACTTCAAAAAAGAAGATGATTACGTCCTACGCGTCATGCATTTAGTCATGCATAGAAATAGAATAATGAAATTTAAACTCATTTTCATTGTTGTTGTTTTTTTCATTTTTCATTATTGCATATTTTATTTTGTTACATTTTTTAAATGCCCCATTGAAAGATGAGACCCTGGGCGCATTCTACGTGTTCCATTGTTTGAACTTGTATATTAAAATGTTCTAAATTCTGTTCATAAATGCAGATTATGCACAAGTGTAAGCTTGACTTATTTCACCAATAAATGTATGCATTTCAGCAAGTATCGTTTTGTCTGCTTCAATAGTTTAAAATTATTATGTAAGAGGAATAATTATTGATACTGGGTAAAAATTTATTATAGAATAGGCTCACTTACATGGACCAAAGATCGCATCACTACGGGACTTTTGGGGAAAGTTCTTAGAAAATTTCTCAGATTACTTCAAAAGTAAAAAAAAAAAGTTGCAATACTCGCTTTTGGATAATTTCCTTGGTTTAGTTTCAATGCACCAATAACTGCAATATTAGCCTTGGGGGCAATGTACTGGGATAATTTCACAATATGCTTGTAATACATCGATAACAGTTCACGTCACTTTGAAGTTTATTCCTATCAGATCATTAAACTGTCTGGTTGACGCCCATTTCGGATTAATTATTAAAGTATTTAAAGACCTATTTTTAAGCTGTCTTCCTCAAAATACAGGGACCGCGGTAGCACATACTAGTAAAGACACAGTTATGTAACAGTAAATAACATTGTATAGAATCCAAGGCTCGAATGAGTCTGCATTTCTTTTCTATCGCATATTACTCTTGAGTGAGCTGGTAGTATACAACTTAAACAAGTGTTACAAAGGCATTATAAAGAGCTCCTTCAAAGAGTGTGATATTGACATTCTCGGCTGAGAAACACTAGCTCTCGATCGCTCCCCAAGCCTTGACGCCGTGAGTGTTGAAGTCCGGGAACAGTACTAGTAAGAGGCAGAGAAAGTGATGATAAGACAACAGAGGGGTCAACATGGAAGTACGCAGAGCTAACAACGGGCAGAGAGAAATCAGAGAATACGCAGACCTTTCTGCAGTAGACCCAGCTTATCCATATTATATATGGGGCCGGCTTTTTCAAACGAGGCTTGGACTTTATAGCCATCTTGGAGTTTATAAAAAAAATAAACTTCATAGAGTCCTAAATGCTGCTGGTAAAATCATTGGAAAAAGAAAAACCATTTGGGCAGCTGTTTGAGACAAACATCCATAAAAAAAAAGCTACAACACTTAAACACCCAAAACATATGCACGAGTCCTCTTTGTAGATTTCTCCTCAACATTCAATACCATACAGCCACATCTAATGATAAAGAAACTCAGTAACTTAAATGTCAGCCCTTACGTACAAGCATGGGTTCTAAACTTTATAACCCAACGCCCTCAGTATGTTAAAGTCAACAACACCAAATCGTCAACCCGAGTACTATGTACGGATGCTCCACAAGGTTGTGTACTTTCTCCTGTACTGTACACTCTTTACACTAATGACATAAGAAGCATCTATGACTCAGTTAAACTCATCAAATTCGCTGATGATACTACCATAGTCGGTCTTATTTCAGGAGACGAAACTCAGTATCGAAGCTCGATAGTAGAGTTTACAAACTGGTGCACCGACAACTTTCTAGAACTGAATGTCACAAAAACTAAAGAACTTATAATAGATTTTAGAAAGAAAAAACAAACTATACGTGAACTGCTAATAAACACTACATCTATAGAACATATAAATATCTAGGCGTTATTATCAACAACAAGCTTTCATGGGAAGACCACCTTGGAACTCTGACAAAGAAAATAGCCCAGCGACTCTTTTTTCTATACAAACTCAATAGCTTTAAACTAAACAAGATGATCCTTGAGACTTTTTACGGCGCGTCTATACAAAATCTGCTAACATGCGGAATAACTTGTTGGCAAGGCAACGCCTCATCTAAACTGTTGCGACGTCTAGAAAACATTAAAAAAGCATCAAAAATTACACTCACAACCTTAACACATCCATTAGAACTACGTCAGGTCGTCGCGAAGTGGGCGACTAATGTCAATCAAAATAAGAACAGAGCGATAAAAAACTAGTTCGTACCTCACTCGGTCAGACTATATCAACGCCACTCGTTGATCAGGAAACATAAATAGGACCAAGATGCCTGTGTGTAGTCGCTGAATGAGCTTTCTATGTTGTGTCTGTTTCTGTTGTGTTGTCTTTATATGAGAAAAGAGTCCTTGTAATCACAACAAATTTCCCTAAGGATCAATAAATTAGTCTTAGTCTTAGTCTTAAAAAGACTCTAGAAATAAAAAAATCACCCTTTGGGTCAGGATTTTGTGATTTTACCATCACAAAAGAGATACAAGACACCGATAGCAAAGACAAACAGACACAAACACTCCTTTGTCCCTCTGGCAATCAAATCATTAAATAGAAACAATCTGATATAAACTTTGTCACATGTAAATTATGAGTGAGTCTGGTGTGAATGTACACTTTTAGTTTCTTATAGTTATATTGTTTTTTTGTTTGGTGTAATGCACAAATTGTAAGACAAATTTCCTTAAGGACAACAAAGATTATTATTATTATAAAAAGAACGAGTATTCATTCTCTATCGAAGCCAGCGTCGAGTTTCGTTAGGGGGAAATAAAATCCATCGTAGTCCCTTTATTTTCTGGTGATGTGGCAGGTCGGCAGAAGTTATTATTATTATTATTATAGGAAAAAAGAAAAGTGCTCCTCTTCAACCACACGCATTGAAAAAAGAACAACAATATCGTTCAACAATAACCTTTAACAATATAACGGCGGCCTTGCACACAAAGGGAGATAAACACAAATTATCTTCCTATCTTCCATATATACGAGTTTATCTTCCCTTCTCATTTGTTTTTAAAATTATTGTCGAGCTTTTTTCAAGTCACTTCCTCTGCCTGGTCAAAATATTTGTTCACGATATTTCACCAACTTCCCCTTCGTGAATCAAGTTTTTACTTTCAAGCAGTTATTCATTGCAGATTTCAAAAAAAAAATCAACTGCTCATTTAATCAGTTAGTCGTAATTAATTTAATGTGTGTCATATGGAAATTATATTTAATTGAATATATTAATAGGTGACGGGTTTACAGGTGACAATCATGTCACTATAATGTTGGGAACTAGAACAATCATTACGAAAATTTTAATTTAAAATAGACTAATAAAACTTTCTATTTTTATAAGAACTTGAATCAGAGGCTGCTTTAGCAGATCGCTGATCACCGAGCGATTGTGACACTGGACCTGGAAGCTGCCTTTCCTTTCCGTCCTGCAGGAGGTTTTGGGCTGGGAGGTAGATTGTCTTCAACTCTGAAGGAACATCTGAAACTTGTAAAACATTTTCCAAACATTTTTTCCAATCGAAGTTTAGACTCAATTCACACTTGAACTGGAGATCTGCACTACAGGGGAGACTACTCCACATATGTAAAGTTATTTTAGTGCACATAGGGCAAAATTATGATTTCTTGGTTAGGCACTTTTTACCACAGCAGGATCAAATTAATGACTAAATTGTAATAAAATGCAGATTATTGTATAGTGAATAATAAGATGATAATCTTCAACAAATAACGAGATTTCAAAGGTACACAACTCCAACCGTAGCAATCCTAAAGAGGACAATATTACAAAAACTAATCAGCTTTGGATCGCACTGTTCATACACCATTAGGCTAGCTGTGAACATCTATAGATCAAAACTCACTGTTAATGTTATTATTTAGTTACTATTTTCCGTTATCGGGAGAACTAATACAATCATCTACTCAACGAGGAAAAGCCCATATAAGGTTGTGTGTGTGTGTGTTTGTTGCTTAGATCTAAAAAGAAACACTAAATAAAGGAGGTAGACGCAAGCATGCTGGGATATTATTGCGTCTGTTTCATGTGAAGTATTGGTTGGTAAATAAATAGAAGTCGCAGAGTTGAGATGTAGGTAGCTGTCTTATTTCTTGATGATGGAATGTGGAGAGAGAGAGAGAGAGAGAGAGAGAAAGAAAGAGAGAGAGAGAAAGTGAGAGACAGAAATAGAGAGATAGGCAGGAAGAGTTAAGTGTGTCTGTATAAAATACATCTAGAATGGATAAGTCAGTCATAAGTCAGTCATACGTCAGTAACAAGTCAATCACAAGTCAGTCATAAGTCAGTCACAAATCAGTCACAAATCAGTCACAAATCAGTCACAAGTCAATCACAAGTGCAGACTTCTTCAACAATTATGAATGGATAAGTCAGTCATAAGTCAGTCAAAAGTCAATCACAAGTCAATCACAAGTCCAGACTTCTTCAACAAATATGAATGGATAAGTCAGTCAAAAGTCAGTCACAAGTCAGTCACAAGTCAATCACAGATCAGTAACAAGTCAGTCACAAGTCAATCACAGATCAGTAACAAGTCAATTACGAGTCATTCATAAGTCAGTCACAAGTCGGTCACAAGTCGGTCATAAGTCAGTCACAAGTCAATCACAAGTCAATCACAAGTCCAGACTTCTTCAACAAATATGAATGGATAAGTCAGTCATAAGTCAGTCACAAGTCAGTCACAAGTCAATCACAAGTCAGAAACAAGTCAATCACAAAACAGTCATAAGTCAGTCACAAGTCGGTCATAAGTCAGTCACAAGTTAATCACAAGTCAGTCACAAGTCAATCACAAGTCCAGACTTCTTCAACAAATATGATCAACAGCGATTTCGATGTAATATTTTTTAGCTAAAAACTGTGCATGACGTTTTTGTAAGGGCCACAATCCTGCAATTGTTTAGCAGTAGCTGGGTTATCGTCTCCTTTTTGTTCCCGAAACTTTGTGAGTCAATCTTCCTGGTACAACCAACAGTTTCAATTCTTCTGTAGGTCACGGTAAACACCATTCTAAACACAAAAGGATACACAGCAGATCTAGTGGTTCTGTCTTTGTTTGTTAGTAAGAAAGCACAATGGAATGGAAAAAAGTATATTAACTTTGGATTGTTGTATCAGTTGTTCAGATAGTAGGTACGTATATTTACTTTAGATAAAGCACATATGAGTGATATTTTCAAAGTATTTTACCCTTTCTATAACAATTTTTAACTAAATAAATCGTGGACTCAATTAGAAATGAACAGAGCTGGCATCAGATGCAATTAACCCATTATCTCCGTAATATTTGTCCACGTTCTAATAGGATTGTCACTTTTTGACAATTGTACATTTTACACTGTTATGATTAAACTTCAATAGCATTTTTATTTGTAATCAGAAAACATTACTTTTGGTACAGAATTATTGGAGAATTCATGCTCTTTTTATATAACACAAATTCAAGTTTATAAAACCAAAAGTTAATTTTATTTAATGGGGTCAAATGAATAAGAGTATCGTTAATTAGGAGAGAAGGAGTTAAATGCATGAATTGGTTTTGTATTTGCATATATCTATATTACTAGTATTCATTCCCTACATGCTACGTCCGTCGATTTGGTCCTAGGCTATATATTGTTTTAACTTAAGATCGAAGCGATACTCGAATTCTGGGCTGATCCAATTCCATGTAATAGACGCTAGGAATCCCTGGCCAAAGAATTGCATTGGGGGTTGCTTACTTGGGTTCCGCCTTATTATTACATGGAAAAAGAGAGGTCTCCATGGCAAAATAAACAATATATAACCCAGGAAGTAATCAAAGGGCGTAGCCGGTGGGTAACGCTTATGAATAATATAGGTAATGCAAAACAATTTTTCTCATTTTGCAAAATAATGTATGCTGGCAAGGCGCATTTGTTTTTCATAATTAGAATTAATGTAAATAGATGAAACTATTTAAAAATTAATATAAGCTAAACATTAGGGTTTATTACAAGAAATTTCCATAAATCAAACAAGAACACAAAATTAAAATGCCATTTACTTTTGTTTAGCCAATATTAGAAAACATTAAGAAACTACAACTATTATAAACTAGAGCAGTGAAATTTATAATTAACGAGTATTCACATTTGATTAGAGTAACACCTTTAGTAAAATCACTAAATTTAGAGACACTTCATGACAGAAGCATAAAAAGTAAAGTAGTACCAATATATAAAACACTTAACTATAACTCACAATTAAAAAAAACAAAAACTAAGAAATACTCAGAAAGACACTAAGATCAAGACACATTTCTTATTCCATACGCTGGAACAAATTCCTACAAGTGCTCCTTCTTCCCAAGTACCATTAAGGAATGGAATGGATTGCCAGAATCAACCAGGAAAACCAACGAATTGGCAGAGTTTAATTCATTGAATTAACTTGTATGACTAGATTGACACCTGAATTGCGTAGGACGTAATTATATACTGTTTTGAAGAAACGTCTGTAATATATAAGATAAGATAAACTCAATGCCGCCCAAAGCTAAAAGAAGTACTGTTTCTTCTTGCAGGTTATTTATTGACCCTTATCGGCTACGCTTCAAAATACATTGTGTCATTGACTCAAGATCGTGAGTCAATACACTCTGGAATATGGACAGGGTGTGTCACACAAAAAGATACATGTGTAAATCTAGCTGATCTTGTAGAAAGGACTGGTCATATCAGAGGTAAAGGCAATGTTGTATACAGGGTATACGATGCTTTCTTAGTTAGTTGGGTTTTTTAAAATTTGTTTGACATGTTTCGGAGGTTCCTTTTCTTTGGCATTTTGCGTCGCAAGGGACAATCTCTTTCCTTGCAACTTTTTGTTTGACTAAAGAGGTCAGTCCTCAATACATCGCTGCGGTCACTAGTTGGGCATCTGTATTCACCAGGCGCCGTTGTTCTTTTACCATTCTTTCTACTACTGTTGTATATGGAATTGCAATCCTTTATGCTCGCTCTCCACGAGGATCTACCCAGTGCCACTTGTTCCCCATTGTTAGTGTCGATTTTGAAGAGCTTCATGTCGCGTTTCCATACATCATTATGTTACGTCTAAGTTGAAGAAAGGAGGCGCGGCTGAGAGGTTAAGCGCTTGGCTTCCAAACCAAAGAACGGGGGTTCGAATCCTCGTGAAGTAAGGGATTTTTATTTCGAGATGTTCGGGCGCCTCTGAGTCCACTCAGCTCTAATGGGTACCAGACATTATTAGAGGAAAGGTAAAGGCGGTTGGTCGTTGTGCTGCCACATGACACCCTTGTTAACCGTAGGCCACAGAAACAGATGACCTTTAGATGCCTATAAACCACAAAGTCTGAAAGGGGAACTTTGCCTTTTGTTTTTAAGCTGAACATATTCTACTTCCTAGCCCATACCTCCCGCAAGATACAGGGGATGGCAGCGGGCAAGTGTTCTGGACAGTCATTGACTTGTAGCACCAAAATTCTGGTAGACATCTAAACCGTTGCAGGCGTAATATATCTAAACAATTAAAAATTGAAAGGAATTAAATAAATTGTTCCGGTGTTAGATTAGGCAGCATCTTTTAATAAAATGTAAACTTGAAAGAAATTAAATAAAATGTTCCGAGGTTGTCTGTCATATTATCTTTTAATAAAATGTAAACACATTCAAATTGAAATTAAATGAAATGAATGTGGTAGACTTTAGTAATAATTAATATAAAATGGTATTCTGAAAAAAAACTCTAGCTCACTACAATGACACATCCTTTCAATCTCGCCTTCTGAAGTCGTTTCTCCTATCGAAGAGCACTGACGACTACACTTCGTTCTTACTCGTTCACAACCAATTGATATCCTCATCCCACCGTAACCATAGAAAAACACACTCACACTCACACACACACACATTTCATAACTGTAATGTATGAACCAAGGGCCATGGAGACGACTGAAAGGCAGTCCAGCGTTCATACCGCACGACCAGGCAGCCATCATATGACCAGGCAGCCATCATATGACCAGGCAGCCATCCAATGACCAGGCAGCCATCCAATGACCAGGCAGCCATCCTATGACCCGGCAGCCATCATATGACCAGGCAGACATCCTATGACCAAGCAGCCATCCAATGACCAGGCAGCCATCCAATGACCAGGCAGACATCCTATGACAGAGCAGCCATCATATGACCAGGCAGCCATCCAATGACCAGGCAGACATCCTATGACCCGGCAGCCATCCTATGACCCGGCAGCCATCCTATGACCAGGCAGCCATCCTATGACCCGGCAGCCATTTTATGACCAGGCAGACATCCTATGACCAGGCAGACATCTTATGACCAGGCAGCCCAATTTATCTCTGTAAAGTCTGAAATTTCCGAAATTTAACTCAGTCTCTTCTGTCTTGGTCTACTTTAAGATCACCTCGTCTTTCTTGCTTTATTTAGGGCTGTTTATTCTGTCATTTATCGATTCAAATTTCTCTTTTGTCATTTTACAATTTAACACTATCTCTTCTTCGTTGCTTTACTTATCACTATCTTTTTAGCCATTGTCTAATTTAACACTGTCTCTTTTGCCATTGTCTAATTTAACACTGTCACTTCTGTCATTGTCTAATGTAACATTGTCACTTCTGTCATTGTCTAATTTAACACTGTCACTTCTACCATTGTCTAATTTAACACTGTCACTTCTGTCATTGTCTAATTTAACACTGTCACTTCTACCATTGTCTAATTTAACACTGTCACTTCTACCATTGTCTAATTTAACATTGTCACTTCTGCCATTGTCTAATTTAACACTGTCTCTTCTCCATTGTTTCACTTCTCTCTACTTAACCGCGTCTCTTCTACCATTCTCTTGCTTTCTACTTTCTGTCATTTCAAATTGCTAGTTCACCACTAAGTTCACCACTAAGATCAAGATATGTAACTAAAATACAATTAGCTTAAGTAAATATCACATGCAGGCCTGTAGATGATTCAGGCAAGAAGAATGTTTAATTAGTTATATACTTGAACGTCGAGTTTAATTATCACAGAATGATGGCTATGTCCACATCGCCGATTACACCAAGCTTAGCCAGGAAGGGTCTTGCCAGGACTTTCTTGATTTAAATATTATGAATATATAACATAACAATTTTATGCAGATATGTTTTAAAAGAACGCACACCACAGGCTGTTTTCCACAGGAAGCGTTTATTAACTCACTCCGTCTGTCTGTCGGAAACTCCCTACACTTCTGTTTCTCCCACTGGTATAAACTTTGTGAATAAAAAAAACTGTTGTAACAATAATAATAATTATTATTATTATTATCATAGCTTTTATATATACTTATATATACTTTCACGCTTATAGCATGCTCAGAGCGATTTTGGCCCAATCTCTTTTGTGGACCAGTGGGGGGGGGGGGGGTATCTAGGAAATGGTTTTCCGTGCTGCCATTAGGCGCTCAGTAAACACAACTCTGCCCGACTCGGGTGTAAAACCTCGAGCCCCCTTCTAGGTAGCCAAGCCAAGCGCACTTAGCCTCTCGACAACGCTTCCCTATAATAATAATAATAATAACCCTAAGGCGACAACATTGAATTTTGTTTATTTATAAAGTAGCTCAACTTCTCTATCTACTGGCCTTTCTAAAAAACTCTGTGATTACAATAAAATAATCTTTACTATTCGTAAGGAAATTAGTTTTTACAATTTGGCATAAACAAAAAACATTAGTAGAAAATTCACTTGGCACGATAGCACACAAAATATTCATTAGAACCCCAGTTTCTCTAAAACATTACATGGAAGACTTCAATTCATCAATATGAATGTACACTACACACTGCGCCGGCGAAGTGCTTATAAAAATAGCAGGTGTTATAGTTTATAATTTCAAGCATTTTAGGGACGACCTAATTCTCTTCACAAATTATAAAGAGGACTAATTCAGCTTATATCCCCAAATCTGTCAAGTACTATGTCTTTTCCTTGATTGAAACAAAAACAATTATTAAGGGCTAACTAGCTAATTGGTAATTTTTAAACATTGATTCTTGTTTTGTCAGGTACACGAAGTAATTATGTGAAATTTCAACTTGATCCAAGATCAGGAGTGTGGGAAATAATGTGTACAAAACTGTTCACTAGACAAACAGACAGTCCATAAAGGCTTTGTAAAAACGGCCATAATAACACCATCATATATTTCCACAAAGCGTAAACTTAAAAAAAAATTTTTTTACTAATGAATCAATCGATCTAGTAAGTTACTGAAACATCACATTGACTTACCTTATCTTAACAGCTTGGGTTGACGCCAGCAGATGGTTGATGAGTATCTCTTTCGTAGGTCAGTTTTTTCGTCGTCCTGCTGACCTCTTTGGCACTGTGCCGGACGCCGACTAAGCTGATGTGTTGGGTGACTTCAGGGGTGGGCGTTTTTTCAGGTATTTTAATCGTAACCATTCGTTTTCATGAATACTGTATTGAGACTCTATTGATCGTAATGGAAATTAGTTTACAAGGACTCTTTTCTCATATAAAGACAACACAACAGAAACATACACATAAATAGAACAGACACAACATAAAGAGTTCATTCAGCGACTACGCACAGGTATCTTGGTCCTTTTCATGTTTCCTGATCGACGAGTGGCGTTGATATGGTCTGACCGAGTCTGACGAACGAGTTTTTGTATTGCTCTGTTATTGTCATGATTGACAGTAGTCGCCCACTTCGCGACGACCTGACGTATTTCTGATGGAGCAAGTGGCTGTTGTCTTCCAAGATTTTACCCGATATTTCTTAGACATTTTGGTTAAATTTTTATATTCTAAATAAATTTTCTATAGCGATTATCTGCAAGGGCTTACTACAGAGACATACTGCATTGACACACTACAGAGACATACTGCATTGAATTACTTCAGAGACATACTGCATTGACATACTACACTGCCATACTGTAATGCTTTTGGTTTGCGCCCTGATAATGCTGAAGTTTAAAAAGACATAAAATCCCAGTCTTCACCGAGATTCGAACCCAGGACCGCAAGTTCAGAAGCCAAGTGCTTAACCACTCAACCACCGCCCCACACTTCCTCTTCAAAAAGTAGGATAGAAAAATTCTTTAGTGGGCGGAGTTTCATCGTATTCAAGCAACATTGACATTTTCTTTCAAAGAAACTGATTCTCTAGTCAATTGTAATGTTTTCAATATCGGTCATCTACAATTTTCTATTATAAATATATATATATTTTTTCATTTTTTTAAAGCTGTGAATGGATTTATTGGAGTAGCTTTGGCAGCTGGAAGAAGCATCAGCTTCTTTGAGGTAATGGATAAAAACGCTAATTTAAATGTTGACTGGTCTTTCATCTTGTACTTCGTGGGATCATGCACATTCCTACTGACCTCCATCTGGCACTACATCAATGGAAGAAACAGTTCTTAATGGAAGTAAAAAGATATCTTTAAAATTATGTACATTCAGTAGAATCCGTTTATTTTAAAGTGGTTAGTAATTGGGGATTCCTTATGATTAGAGTTACGGTTACATTTCAAAAAGGAAAACAGTTTACCTCGTTTTTTCCTCATCGACGATGCCAACGTTGATTTGACCCCGCGAAATCAAATTGATTTGATTATAAACTTTAATTTGTTTTGTGTAAAAAAAAAAAAAAGCATGCATTCCCCTATAATTCGATATCAAATAGAACATTTTCTGATAACAAACAAAAAAGGTATTGAAGTTTAATCCTAACAGGATAGTGAAATACAAATCAGCAAAATGAATAATTCTATCGGAAGGAGGAAAATAATTACGGGGTGAAAGAGTTAATAAGGTTGGCACTCTGCAATGATACTCCTCTGTTCAATTAATTCTTCCAACGCAATGTTATTTTCTGTTAAATCTTATTGCAGCAATGATATATGTGCATTTTTGCTTAATAGTTAGTTGATATATATATAATTTTTTTTTCATAATTTACTATTTAAGGATTAACTTTTTTTTTTATTTCGTAAAGATGATTTTTTTTTTTTTTTGGTGAGCTGAAAGGTGGTCGACGTAACAGAGGTGTCCCACGGAAACGCTTTCAAGACTGGCTTAGGCGCCAACTTGCTTTAGTTGACACAGAAGTGAGGCCCTGGTTGTAGGCGGCTTTAGAGCGAGACAGATAGAGATCCATTAGAGAGGCATTGGGATACACATTTGAGACCATAAGAGAATCCTCTGCTGAGGAGAGACGCAGACGGCGAAAGGAGAATCACGTGAGATACCTCATAGTTTATCTGTACCGCATGACTCAGCTTCCATTTATAGCTGTGATTTTTTTTTTGTTTAGTTTAAAAAAAAAAAAAGTATTTCTTAACGAAATAAAATAGTTGAAAACATTAACTATATATTAAGCAATAAATCAATAACCCACAATGAAATAAAAAACGGTAGTATTCATTCGCACAACTAGACTTCACAGAAGCTCATATTTTATTGATTGACCAGTCTAATTCCTAGACCACCATATAGCCTAAGCTTATCTACCTTATCTTATCATATCGGTGGGAAGCGTGGTCGAGAGGCCAAGTGCGCTTGAACTTGGCTTGGCTTGTCTACCTAGAAGCGGGCTCGATTTGTGTTTACTGAGCGACACAGATACCCCCTCCCCCCCCCAACTGGTCCACAAATGAGATTGGACCAAAAGCGCTCTCTGAGCATGCTATAACCATGAAAGTTGCGCTATATAAAAGCTATAATATTATTATATTGTATTAAACCGAAATATCTTATTTTTATGACAGAGTATATTCTCTATGGCGTGAGAGAAAGGGGAGTGTCGGTATCATTTCTGAGCTCAAACAAACACCGATTTTCAGTCATTGTTCATTTGTAAGACAGAAACATGTTTTTAAAAACACTCCCACTTAACGCAACCACTCCCCCCCTCCCCCTCCCAAATAAAATTTAATGTAACAGGAAAATGTGTGCACCTACATTCCTAGAACCTAAACAAACACACACACACACACACACGCGCGCGCACACAATGCCTAAGTTACGTCCTTGATCCGAGTCGTAAACCGCTAACTCGGGAAAGAGGTCAAACCGACTTCCTGTGTTTATTTGAGACTTAGAATCTAGTTGCTTTCTTAATATTGTAAAGAAAATAACAAAACAACCATAAGAAGAGTTACAATGTGATTGCCATACGTCTGGCAAAAGGAAGACATTTTTGTTTCTGTGGTTTAAGTCCGTCAGTATGTCAGGGTACATATTTTCCATAAATAAAATTCCTTTCTTCACATCTACTGGTCTAAAGACTTGAACTCCAACAAAGAAGAAGGCCAAGTACTTTAACCACCTCCCGCATGGACATTCGGAACTTTAGGGCTGTTTAAAGGAACCTTCTAACATCTGAACTTTTTTAGTCAATAGAGCATTTTTGCCAATCAGCGCACACAGGGGACAGAGAAGATAACTTACTCAGAGGCATTTTTTCACAGAGGAATACTCGAAATAAAATTTGCAAAGAGTTCCACAGATGTTTACGTGACGAACAGACTTCCCGGAACAGTCGCTTGGAAAAATCGATATTTTACAGTTATTTAATGAAATATTTTATCAAAGAAAATAACTAGCCTGGTTTTTTAAAGTAGACTTGTTTCCAAGGAGAGAGGAATAGAGAAAGACTGTCAACGATTAAGTGTTTCCCAAACTGCGTTCCGCAGAGGACTGAATAGGCATTCCACGAACTACTGGAATAATTAGCTAGTAGGCCGCCACGTGAATTAATCTTCTAAATAAGCACGATCTGAGTATTTAGCTGAATCTTTCCTTATTATTTAGATTAATTCTAGCCACGAGGGATAGAATTACTCCAAATGACAAGCCTGTCTATTCTTTTATGTTGTCTTCCCATCGCTTTCTCTGCCTCTTCTTCTTTCTCCTGTTTCTGTTCCCTGAAGGAAGGTCTTAGCGAGCCCTTGTGATAAGTCCATATACTTGCGTTTTGTTTTGACAGTACTTAGCAGGTCATCGTGGGGGTCCAGTTATACTAATGTTGTTTCTAATCTCTTGGTTTGTGATGCGGTCTATGTACGTGATACTTAGGATCATTCCGTAGCATCTCATTTTCCAGTGTTAGTTCAGTTTTTTTGAAGGAGGACATAGTCTTAAAAAAACATTTTTATGTTCCTTGTTAAGGTTTTAAGTCATTAGTGCAGTGGCGTGCCTTCTGCCTAAACAGTTTGCTATTTTAGTCCCGGGCTTGTTACATGCTACCCTGCCTCATAGTGGCGCCCGGGTGGAAACGAGCGTAAGAGGAAACGATTAGGCTAAAGGGTAGCAAAACAAGACTCCCGTGGGGGTGCTAAGGAGGTGCGAGAGCATCCCCATTGCACTGTGCGGAGTTGTTAAAAAGCTCCCACAACATTGTCACAATCCAGGCACTGTTCCTCAAGGGGCCGTTACATAAATGGCGTGTCCCGCACAGTTAGCCTGGTATAGAAAAGGAAAATGGCGGGGGGGCTTAGTGTACTCGGTTTCTTGCCGCGAGTCTGACCCACCCGTCAGACAGAACAGTGTACATTGTTCTCATTCAGGCCGTTGAGAGGGAGTTCTTGTTCACTTTTGCTGGCCTAGAGTTCCTGACAGTTTAAAAAGAAGAAGAATTCCCCAAAAAGTCTTTAAAAAATATGCATTTGTCTTTGAGACCCATGTAAGGTAACTGAAAGGACTGTTAGTCTGTCAAATATAGATCGAAAAAAACAACAACCCTGTTTCAACTATCCCTTATTCTGTTGGACCAATAGGGCACCACGACTGATCTGTCAACCATCGTCCTCCATTCCTATATTTTACCTTGGACATAGTATCTTTCAGCAAAATATGTAGGTCACTGAGGCTACAATACCACGAGAAATACTGCATAAATAATCATTAATATTTGGACTCGAAGACAAGCCTTATTAGTATTTTTCAGTGACAGGCCCGTCTATTATATTATCATACCATCTCATTTTTTCTTTGTGTTGTGGAAGCCCTTTTTTAGTTTGGTTCTACAGGCAATGGTTAGCATAAACCTAAGCAGTAATGAATGTTGGTTTTTCAAAAATGTGTTATTTATAGTCAATGACCCGGCAACGGAAGTTCCGATTGACTTTACAATGATCAAGCGAACAAGCTCTCTCTTTTCAGAAACAGTTTGTGCATTCACAGAGTTATGTCTTCATGACTTGGATTTCATGTACAGAATCTATGTGTGTGTGTGTGTGTTTGTTCTTCACGAGAGCGAGAAAATAGAAAATTGGAGAGGCCATAAACCAGCGGATTTCCCAGTAGTTTATTTGAGATATAACTAATTGTGCACAATCTCAAACTGTGAATTCGTGAAGGCAAGCAACATGGTGTGCAGAAAATTTTTTAAAGTCTACGCATTTATTGGCTACAAGGTAATATTGCTGCTCTTACATGTATTAGTATACAAAGTAAAAGTAGATAGGATCATCTTATCTTATCTTTTTATCTTATAGATTATAGACGTTACTTCAAAAAAGGAGATAATTACGCCGTACGCAATTCATGTTTCCGGTGCCCGGTGGCTGAGTGGTTAAGCGCTTGGCTTCCAAACCTGGAGTCCTGGAATCGAAACTCGCTGATGACTTGGATTTTGAATTAGGGATTTTTAGGGTGACCTTTGAGTCCCATCCAAATCTACTTTTGACCTGACTTGAGTTGGTAGTTGTGCTGGAGACACGAACCTCTGCTCTTTAAACGTTGGACAAAGAAACGGATGACCGCAGGATCGCAGGTCTGAAAGGGGCAAACTTTACTATTTCATGTGTCATTCTAGTCATGCATTGTATGTCAATCAGTGACCTAAACTCTGCTAAGTCATTAGTTTTTCTGGCTGATTCAGGCAACCCTTGGACTTCATCCAGAAAGTGTATGTAACAAAGCTGTATCAATAGGTAAATATATAATCGGTTTAGACCTAAGAGAGTGTTGTATATTTTCTACATCTATCTACATAAGAGTAAAGTTCCCCTTTCAGACCTTCTGGGGATCTGATCTATGGGACAGATGATGTACAGGTCATATGTTTCTTTGACGCTCGGTTAACGCATAGGACAATACGCATACTTTGTTATTTTGTTAGGGCACTGTTTAATAATAATCTGTTGAGATAAACCTATTTAAAGCA
This sequence comes from Biomphalaria sudanica, assembly GCA_036873155.1. Lineage (NCBI taxonomy): Eukaryota > Metazoa > Mollusca > Gastropoda > Planorbidae > Biomphalaria > Biomphalaria sudanica. The sequence continues at coordinate 118,373 of JAZGLO010005118.1, forward strand.
GTACGAGATTCATATATAAACAACAATACTTGTTTTAGACCCCCCAAAAATAAGTAAGGTTTTCGAAATTGTTATTTCAGCTTTGCATACCTGAGTAAGCATTTGATTTTGTCTAGAATTTCAATGTAGAATTTATTTCAGAAGCCAAGCTCTTTTCACTCAGCCACCACGCCCTAAATGGTGCAAAAAAATTATCATTCTGATGATATGTCAATAAAACCTAGTATTTTACAGTTCAATTCAACAGCTGTAATACTATCTGCTTTAGAAATGTAGTCTTAATTGCAATCTGTAGAAAGCTTTTAGGGCGACCAATGACATAAATAAAAACAAAGAAATCCCATTTCTGACCTAGCGATATATAGGTCAGATAATGTCAAGGGCATCTGTGTACTTTGAGTTTCGTATGCAGCAGGAAATGACGGTTTAAGGGGCTTGGCCTTAAAATAGACCCAACGAGTCCAAATCACTGGCTGACTATACTTAGCTCCATAAACAAGGCTTACATTACGTGAGAGTTAATCTGGAGTAAGTTTCATTAAGTCCTGCTTTCCTTATTTAACTCCTACTCTCAGCTTAATGGTTAGAAGAGTTCCAGACCGAAGAGATGGCCGACCTTTGTGTTACTACGCTCCATTTTGTTTTACGCTGCCTACCAATTTTGCTGAAATTTTGACTCGGGTTTTTCATTGCCGGAAGTGGTAACGGATACAAGCCCTCAACTACTTGAAAATATGTTTTAAAATATGTCTTAAATAGTCTCTGACAGCCAGACCATCTCATGGCCTCAAAGTACTTTACAGATATTGGATCTCACAAAACCAGTGCCGGATATTAGTATGTTGAGTTCCCAAACCTTTTTCAAAGCTTAACGAAAGTCTACTTATTAATAACATACTAATATATAAATAATAATAATAATAATAATAATAATAATAATAATCTTTATTGTCCGTATGGAAATTTGTCTTACGATTTGTGCATTACACCAAACAAAAAACATTATAACTATAAGAAACTAAAATGTACATTCACACCAGACTCACTTATAATATACATGTGATAAAGTTTACATCAGATTGTTCTTATTTAATGATTTGATTGCCAGGGAGACTAAAGATATATGTAAATGTGAAAAAAAATTTAAATAAAAAAAAGAGCCCCTTCCAAAAAAAAAGTCAGAAAGGCTCAAAAAGAGGCAAAGAAAAGAGATATTGAGCCTAAGGATAGCCATGATGAAAAAGCTTAGTGAAAAGCACAATGCTTAGGTTTCTTAAAAAATGTAATTTGATTTCCCTTTCCTTAAAAAAATGATAAATTACTTTATATGCATTTTATAATAATATAATATATAACATAAAAAAAATCTAATCAATTTTAGGTTTTGCGCAATGTAGTCGATTCGGAGTATATTACGAGCACACTTTAAGCGGACACATTTTAACCATGTCAGTGTTGCCAACTGTAAGATTTAAAGTATTGTTGGTAAACAATGACCAAAAAAGCTAAAATGGACATGAAAATATTAATAAAAACAACGAAAAAAACTGTCACGTGATAGCCATTGTGTATTAAAAATTAGATCGTAATTTGTATAGAAGTGATAGAGAATCACGTGGCTAAATGTTGTTTGTTTACGATTGATGAATTAGGTCCATTTCGACCACAGGATACACTTATTTCAGTGGGGGGGTTTTTTAGGGGGGGGATGGGGAAGTCAAGAAAGGCACCAAGACCAGCATTGATGATGACCTGTGAAGGCTGATCCATCGGTGTATATAAGGATGGCTGTTTTTGGAAAGCTTTCAAAAGTTTCAAGCGCGCCTACTTTGAGCTCCAGTACATTTAATTATTTTGTTTAAGTATAATTTAATAAATGTGTTTTGATTGTTGGTTGTTTTGTATGTGGGTGAATTTTTAAATTCTCCCCCTACCCCCACCCTAGCTACGCCACTGGATAAGATCTGGTCGTGCGGTTTGCGCGCTGGACTGTCGTTCGGATTTATCGACGGTCGAGGGTTCAAACCCTGCCCCGCTCCCATCCCCCGTCGTCCTGCGGGAGGTTTGGACTAGGAAGTAAACTATCTTCAACTCTGAAGGAACATCCGAATAATGTAAAACATTTTACACAAAACATTCGCATATTTAAATTCTGTAGTATGAACTAGAGAACAAAGAGCCTTGACCTTTTGATCGTCAATTTATTATTGTATGATGGATTAACCCGTCATACTCTGGGAAAGGTTTCAATCTAATTGTAAAGGCCTTCCGTGTTTTTTAATTATTTTTTTCAGATTTCTAATAAACAAATAAAAAACTAAACACGTCGACACAATAAATTAAAGAAACAAAACACATTAAAAAAAAACAACAACAACCTCTGTTAATGCTCGTTCAAAGGATAGGCTTGCCAGTTACGAGATATCATACACTTCCGCAAGCCATCCGACCCCGACACTCGCACACACAAACACCAGGGGGCGTAGCTAATTTGTGCTGCCAGATGCGACTCGTCTGAGGGTACTGAGGAATCGTATAACTGAGTCATTGGCAAAGAACTGTTAAGTAAGATCACTTACCACTAGCAAAAGGGCAACACACAAAAAATCATCGAAAAAAAAGAGTTAAAAAAATTTAAAGGAAAAGAAGCTATCTGTAGAAATACTTGGAAACCTTAAGAATCGCGGTGGCTGAGTGGTTAAGCGATTAGCTTCCGAACCTGGAGTCCCTGGTTCAAATCCTGGTGAAGACTGGGATTTTGAATTTTGAGATCTTTCGGACGCTTATGATTTCCGCCCAGCTCTAATCGGTATCTGACATTAGTTGGGCAAAAGAAAATAAAGGACAGTTGGTCGTTGTGTTGGCCACATGATGCCGTCGTTAATCTTTGGGTCACAGATACAGATGAACTTTATATCATTTGCCCTCTAGATCGCAATGTGTGAAATGGGAAATAAAACAAAATCATATTAAAAAATGCGTTGGGTGTGTTTAGATAGAGGATGACTGTTATGATACATGTAACAGTTGCTTTATAAACTATACAGCGTCTCACTGCCAACGGCTAAGCACCTCACATACACACTCAAATTTGAACATACGCCCAAAAACATACAGCCTTCCAAAGTTACACAGTATATCACTAAATCGTCTAGATGCTACACGAGTCTAGAGTTATCCAAGATGCGGCTCTACACTGCCCAAGGGCTGGATCGAACGACACCCATGACCTGACTCAATCACTGTCCAAAGTCTGGCAAATAACATCAAATCGCAACTGTCATTCTGTTATCTACCTTTCTCTCTTTCAATCAATCAATCAATCAATCAATCTACCTATCTATCTATCTATCTATCTATCTATCTCTATCTCTATTTCTATTTCTATATCTACATCTATATTTTCTAATGTATTTTTTTCTATTTCGTAGATAATAATCAAGTAAAGATACACTGACATTGTCCTTATCCTATTTACTAATTTTCCTCCTATAGTATGCTTTGGTCCAATGTTCTTTTAGGAATATATCGAGAGCGGGGATTTCTGGGAGGTTTACTGGCTTCCTTTAGGAGTTCAACACTGATTGAAATTTGAAATCGAGATGTCTTGAATTAAGCGTTTTTTTTTTAATCCACATATTCCACCATTCATTTCTTTGGCTGAATTTAATTGAAAGTTTCTCTTAGCTAACAGCCTAACTCTCATTCCAGTGTTTGCAGAGGCCGAGGTGGGTGACAGCCCAACGATTCGTGCACAAAGGCGCTTCCGGAAACCGAAAAATATGTGCATGTACACTCCTAGAAAATGAATATCTCCCGCCTCAAACTGATGCCTCAGCCCCCACCCCTTCGGGATCAAATGCTGATTGATTGATCATTCCGTGTTGATCCGAGTCATACGCCATTTTTCACACAAAACAGATTAATCCTGTTTCCTGGTCATGTTGATAATGCGAATATAGCTGTCTTCTGCATTTTAAAAAACATTCTGAACAAGCAGAGTGTTAGTCTGAGTCGTGGTGAGTGTAGCCAAAGGTTCGTTTCTCGTATCAAGCAGCAATAATCCAAGCACAGTCTACAATCAGCAAGGTATACAACAACAAGGTCAGCGTTTTTAATTAGAAATTCTGGGCAAGCTCTAAACATTTCCGATGTTTTGTCTCAATTTAATTTTTAAAAAGATACAATGCCTTGCTAATTCACATTTCCGACTGTGCTTCTGGAATCTGATAATATTTTTTTGAGTAAGGCTTAGATTTAGGGCTGTGCACTTTGGGATTATTCTATATTCATTTTCCTTTAATTTACTAATTTGATTTTTCAAGCACGAAATAGTAATTCCTATTTTTATTCTGTAGATCCGTCTTTTCCTAAACAATCAAGAATTAACATATACTTTTATGTTGTTAAATAGGGATGTTTCTTTTGCATTTTGTTTCTTTGTTATCTATTTTTTTTCTTACCTCAATAAGGAATGTCTTCAAGTCCGAAGAGTCATGAGGTATGCAGTATCTCCCGTGGATACGCAGCCCCAGCTGTGACCTACATATTTTGCCACAACCAGCTCAGACATAACCATTATTGGCGAAATTTTTTTTTTGTCTCAATGTGTATCCCCCGGCCTTTGTAAGTGACCTCCAGCTGTGTCGTTCTGAAGCCGCATGCAACCAGGTGCTCTCTTCTATGTCTGTTAAAGCAACTTAATATTAAGCATAAGAATATGTTAAAGTTGTAAATGACATGAAAATAGACGAAACAAAATGAACTCGGGCAAGGTCAAGGCAACGGTACTCTGTGCGTTCACTAATAGAGAGCGCTGGTTGTGAGTGTGTATGCGTTTCGTGTGTGTATGTTGTTCGTATTCGCATCTATATTGTTATTGTTACAGGAGTTACGCTGAGGGTGTTAATTGTAGTCAAGCTGAATTCCCATTTGATTGGACCAATAAAAATTATCTTATCTTATCATATCTTATCTTATCCTGACTTTTTTTTTTTTTTTTGAAAATCATATATCATACAGAGATGTATGTATCTCGGATATTTATACGCATATGGACACAAAAATGGGTTAGTCAAGTGTTCAACTAAAAATACGCATTTTCCCGCATAAGAAATAAATAAATTAATATAAAATAATAATACAATGAAATAAGAAACAAAATAAAACTAGACGCTAGAAGTTGCTTATCTATTTGTAGGAAACAAACTTATTAGATCTACCGAAGCTTTTACAAAGCTTATATGAAATTACTCTGTCGGTCTGTCTGTCTGTATATATGTCTGTCTGTTAAAAATGTGTCAACGTTACAACTCCAGCATCAAATCAAAATTTCGCACATTTATTTCTTTTTCTGCTAACACAAGAATCAATGTAAAGAAAAAAATTACCAGTTAGTTAATTAATTATTGGTTATTAATTGTTTTGTTAGCTGGAGGAGGCTCGGTGGCTAAGCGCTAGGCTTCCCAACTGGGGGTCCCGGGTTCAAATCCTGGTGAAGATTGCATTTTAAATTTCGGGATCATTGGGGTCTTCTGGGTCCACCCATCTCTAATGGGTATCCGACATGAGTTTGGAAAAAGTAAAGGTTGTTGGCGGTTGTGCTGGTCACATGACACCCTTGTTAACCGTAGGCCACAGAAACTGGTGACCTTTACATCATCTGCCGTATAGACCACAAGGTCTGAAAGTGGAACTTCACTTTTTTTCTTTTGGTAACTCGAACAAGGGAAATAACTTTTATTTGACTTTTGAGGTGCTATAAGTTGAGTTAGTCCCCTTTAGAGCTTGAAGAAAAAAAAAATCGTTTCCAAAAAAACTATAAAACTTGAGCTCATAGCAGCTCCCTGGTACAGTGGTTATCAAACTGGCTTGAGGTGAGTGAGAATTCCTTAGCCCTCCAGTTCGAAGTCAGGTCGATCACTTTTAACATTTAAAAAGCGATCAGTCAGAAACCCCGTCAATCTCCAAACTACCCATTTTGAAACTGATTCAGACAAGTAAATGGATCATAGCGTATTGAGAAAGCTAAGTAGGTACCTCTAAAAGAAATAATGAAATTGCGCTAAAAAAAAAAGACAACATTTGGTACAAATAATTAAAACCGCAAAGATTATATACAACTCTAGGTCTATAACAACTTCAGTTATTGTGAGTGATTGATTCTCAGTATGTAATGTGAGTGGTATTGGGTCTTATATTATTTAAAAGTTTTTTTTTTTTTTATTGTACTTGATTAAACTTATTTTAAGTCACAAAACTCCACACAACGTCATAAAATCCTCTTTACACCAAGAAACGAATTTGGACATGCAGTTTTTATTGTGCTTATGTCTCTTATTATAATTTTTTTCTATTTTTTTTCCCCAGAAATTTTGAAGGCAGATAATTGAATGACACTGCGCTAAGCGCTGGAGACAATTAACTCCCCTGGTTCCGTACTACTATTTATAAACATACACGACAGAACGAATAAATTGCAGATCTAGTAGTTTTTTGTTGAGTTATAGAGCAGAACTATGGAATTACGAATAGAAACAAAAAACTTGTGAAAAGCTATGGCACTTCTACAGTTGTTAGGTACGTTTGTGATATATAAACATATATATATATATTGTTATAAACCTGGTGATGACACAGATGGGGGTAGTGCTGTGTGTGTTCTTAGCCTACCCAAATCGCCACAGTCCACCGCAGGACGAGTGGTCAACTGTGACCAGTGACAGTACACGCCAGTTCAGCAACGACCTGTGTGTAAATATTACGCACGCAAGTCACGGCGATTGTGATCATTCTGAGTGGTCCAGAACGTTCCATCAGATTCTAGAAGGCCAGTAGAGACACTATATAAGAGCGAGTGTGTTTGAGTCAAGACACTTCAAGTCACTTCACGACACTTCGCAATGTGACCAGTGCGAGACGAAGTTAGAAACTAGGTTTTTGGACAGTCAGTGTAATGTTGTTGCCAACTTTGCAGTATTTGTAATGTATTTGAAATAAAACTGTTACTGATACTTTGGAGCCCCGAGTTGTGAGGTTCTTTAAGTTCGTTGTGTCGTGTGGTGTAGTGTGAAGAGAGCCTGGATAGTAGGAGAGACGTAACAATATATATATATATATACATACAAGTCATCACTCACCTTTGACAAATTCTCCCACTTCAGAAGACGAAAAAAAAAAGAAGATAATTTAACTAACCACTACTTACTTTAGGTCAAGAACAACTAAAAGCCATTTTTATTATCGAAACGAAGGCGGTTAAATGTGGGTTTTTTTTATATTTAAGCCGACGTATCTAAAAATACAAGATTACATTTTCTTTTGTCTTACAGCCATATTAAAAGTCTTTTTTTGGACGTGATTTTATTTTGGGCGAAAATGTTCTTTTGTACACTTTGTTAAAAATACTTTTTTTTTTTTGGAAATATAAACCCAGTATTAACTGAAAACGTGATTTTATGTGTAAAAATGAATATAAACGAAATGAAATGTTTGTATAGCGTAGCTATTACGATTTTCTCTACCATGCCTTCTGTAAACACTGCTTAATACAACACATCTAACACAAGAACTTGACAAAAAGAGTTCTAAGTAAACATGTGGTAGTCTAATTACTAAATACACCAAAGCCAACACAGATTGTCTTCTGTCTTCGGGTGTGGACATTCCAGCAGGCGACTTTTAGAGGTATCCTTTTATCGACTCTGTTGCGACTAGTCATTTGTGGGCTAGCTATATAACATACTCTATTGCTTCCAGCCTGCTCATGCAGACTAATACCACTCTTTAAACTAAATGCAGTCCACAGTAGCACAGAAGACTGAGACGCCTGTGAACAACAGATAGCAGTAGGTTTTATATCAAAGTTTCCGTCTCCTAGACTGGCTGCCGACCAAAGCTATAGAGCCCAGTCATTGGTTTAGGTAAGATTCATCACCAAATTAGAGCCTAGTATAGCTAGATCTTGCGAGTGACTCCGACCACGTGACGTAGAAGGTATATGTCGTCATCAAATATGTCTTCATCAAATATGTCGTCAACAAATATGTCGCCAATATGTGTGAAGAACAAGAGTTTTAGTTAAAGAATGATCCACAACGACAAATTATACTTATTACAGCTAGATAGACCTTACATATGACTACACCAATATAAAAGACTCCATGTTTTTTTTGGTTTCAGGTTTTGCGCTGACGCTTTCAGGCAAACAGTACAAACTACATTATTTCCTCCAGTGACAAAAGTTCCTATGCTGGAATCTGGACAGCATGTATTCAAGGTGATTGTCGATATATAGACAACTACATGGAAAGAGTTGAAGGCAGTAAAGGTAAAGCCATGCAAGACATGTCCAGTCTTATTCACATGTGCTAGCCTAACCACCGTTGATTTAGTGCCACGCTTGATATTCCTCAAATATTCCCACCCCCTTTTATTGTTTTTTTTTAGTTCCCTCTTCTTAACGTCTTCCCTAATAGACTTTTGACCCGCGAATAATTGTATGTGTTACAATGAAAGAAAACCGCTCCCCCCCCTCTCTATTTCTCCTTCCTTATATCTCTCTCCAGTCCGTTTCGTTTCTTCAGCCCGCGCGTCTTAATTTTTTCTGACCAACTTTTTAATTGATTTGAAATGACCCGCGTTATAACAGCCCCCTCCCCCCCCCCCACTCGCGACACACACACACACACACATGTTTTGCCCCGAGGATTCTAATGTTACTTTTTACTTATCCGTTTTCTTGAAGGCTAGAAACTAAGTACAAATCCCTAAGGATAATCTTCGACTTGTCAATGCAATACCTAAACATATTCTATGCTGCTTTTCGACCACACCCCCCCACACACACACATACACACTCACATGCACACTCTTATACACAGTCACATACACACTCACAAACACAAATACTCACTCACAAAGAGAGAGAGTGACAAAGAAATCAAGAAAGAGAGAGAGAATGACAAAGAAATCAAGAAAGAGAGAGAAAGACAAAGAAATCAAGAAAGAGAGAGAGAATGACAAAGAAATCAAGAAAAAGAGAGAATGGCAAAGAAATCAAGAAAGAGAGAGAGAATGACAAAGAAATCAGGAAAAAGAGAGAATGACAAAGAAATCAAGAAACAAAACAAATGTTTGAAAATAAATCTCGATAATGATCAATAGCTGTAGAGATTTTGTTCTTTTAATAAGAGAAGAGAAAGAGATAAAAAGAGAGGTAGAGAGAGGGGAAAGAAAAAGAGAGAAAAAGAGAAAGTAAGAGAGAATAACAAAGAAATCAAGAAAGAGAGAGAGAATGACAAAGAAATATGGAAAGAGAGAGAATGACAAAGAAATCAAGAAAGAGAGAGAGAATGACAAAGAAATCAAGAAAGAGAGAGAGAGAATGACAAAGAAATCAAGAAAGAGATGGAATGACAAATAAATCAAGAGAGAGAGAGAGAGAGAATCACAAAGAAATCAAGAAAGAGAGAGAATGACAAAGAAATCAAGAAAGAGAGAGAATGACAAAGAAATCAAGAGTAGGAGAGAAAAACAAAGAAAACAAGAAAGAGAGAGAATGACAAAGAAATCAAATAAGAGAGAATGACAAAGAAATCAAGTAAGAGAGAGAATGACAAAGAAATCATAAAAGAGAGAGAGAATGACAAAGAAATCAAGAAAGAGAGAGAGAATGACAAAGAAATCAAGAAAGAGAGAGAGAATGAAAAAGAAATCAAGAAAGAGAAAGAGAATGACAACGAAATCAAGAAAGAGAAAGAAAATGACAAAGAAATCAAGAAAGAGAAAGAGAATGACAACGAAATCAAGAAAGAGAAAGAGAATGACAAAGAAATCAAGAAAGAGAAAGAGAATGACAAAGAAATCAAGAAAGAGAATGACAAAGAAATCAAGAAAGAGAGAGAGAAAAAAAAAGAAATAAAAAAAGAGAGAGAGAATGACAAAGAAATAAAAAAGAGAGAGAGAATGACAAAGAAATAAAAAAAGAAAGGGAGAATGAAAAAGAAATAAAAAAGAGAGAGAGAGAATAACAAAGAAATCAAGAAAGAGAGAGAGAATGACAAAGAAATAAAAAAAAAGAGAGAATGACAAAGAAATCAAGAAAGAAAGAGAGAATGACAAAGAAATCAAGAAAGAGAGAGAGAATGACAAAGAAATCAAGAAAGAGAGAGAGAACGACAAAGAAATCAAGAAAGAGAGAGAGAATGACAAAGAAATAAAAAAAGAGAGAGAGAGTGACAAAGAAATCAAGAAAGAGGGAGAGAATGACAAAGAAATCAAGAAAGAGAGAGAATGACAAAGAAATCAAGAAAGAGAGAGAGAATGACAAAGAAATCAAGAAAGATGGAGAGAATGACAAAGAAATCAAGAAAAGAGAGAATGACAAAGAAATCAAGAAAGAGAGAAATGACAAAGAAATCAAGAAAGAGATAGAATGACAAAGAAATCAAAAAGGAGAAAGAGAATGACAAAGAAATCAAGAAAGAGAGAGAAAGACAAAGAAATCAAGAAAGAGAGAGAGAATGACAAAGAAATCAAGAAAGAGGGAGAGAATGACAAAGAAATCAAGAAAGAGGGAGAGAATGACAAAGAAATCAAGAAAGAGAGAGAATGACAAAGAAATCAAGAAAGAGAGAGAGAATGACAAAGAAATCAAGAAAGAGGGAGAGAATGACAAAGAAATCAAGAAAGAGGGAGAGAATGACAAAGAAATCAAAAAAGAGACAGAGAATGACAAAGAAATCAAGAAAGAGAAAGAGAATGACAAAGAAATCAAGAAAGAGTAAGAGAATGACATAGAAATCAAGAAAGAGAGAGAATGACAAAGAAATCAAGAAAGTGAGAGACAATGACAAAGAAATCAAGAAAGAGAGAGAATGACAAAGAAATCAAGAAAAAGAAAGAGAATGACAAAGAAATCAAGAAAGAGAGAGAGAATGACAAAGAAATCAAGAAAGAGAGAGAGAATGACAAAGAAATCAAGAAAGAGAAAGAGAATGACAAAGAAATAAAGAAAGAGAGAGAGAATGACAAAGAAATCAAGAAAGAGAGAGAGAATGACAAAGAAATAAAAAAAGAGAGAGACAATGACAAAGAAATAAAAAAAGAGAGAGAGAATGACAAAGAAATTAAAAAAGAGAGAGAGAATGACAAAGAAATAAAAAAAGAGAGAGAGAATGACAAAGAAATAAAAAAAGAGAGAGAAAATGACAAAGAAATAAAAAAAGAGAGAGAGAATGACAAAGAAATCAAGAAAGAGAGAGAGAATGACAAAGAAATCAAGAAAGAGAAAGAGAATGACAAAGAAATCAAGAAAGAGGGAGAGAATGACAAAGAAATCAAGAAAGAGAGAGAATGACAAAGAAATCAAGAAAGAGAGAGAGAATGACAAAGAAATCAAGAAAGAGGAAGAGAATGACAAAGAAATCAAGAAAGAGAGAGAGAATGACAAAGAAATCAAGAAAGAGAGAGAGAATGACAAAGAAATCAAGAAAGAGAAAGAAAATAACAAAGAAATCAAGAAAGAGAAAGAGAATGACAACGAAATCAAGAAAGAGAAAGAGAATGACAAAGAAATCAAGAAAGAGAAAGAAAATGTCAATGAAATCAAGAAAGAGAAAGAGAATGACAAAGAAATCAAGAAAGAGAGAGAGAATGACAAAGAAATCAAGAAAGAGAAAGAAAATGACAAAGAAATCAAGAAAGAGAGAGAGAATGACAACGAAATCAAGAAAGAGAAAGAGAATGACAACCAAATCAAGAAAGAGAAAGAGAATGACAAAGAAATCAAGAAAGAGAAAGAGAAAGAGAATGACAAAGAAATCAAGAAAGAGAGAGAGAATGACAAAGAAATCAAGAAAGAGAGAGAGAATGACAAGGAAATCAAGAAAGAGAAAGAGAATGACAAAGAAATCAAGAAAGAGAGAGAGAATGACAAAGAAATCAAGAAAGAGAGAGAGAATGACAAAGAAATAAAAAAAGAGAGAAAGAATGACAAAGAAATCAAAAAGAGAGAGAGAATGACAAAGAAATAAAAAAAGAGAGAGAATGACAAAGAAATAAAAAAAGAGAGAGAGAATGACAAAGAAATAAAAAAAGAGAGAGAGAATGACAAAGAAATAAAAAAAGAGAGAGAGAATGACAAAGAAATCAAGAAAGAGAGAGAGAATGACAAAGAAATCAAGAAAGAGAGAGAGAATGACAAAGAAATCAAGAAAGAGGGAGAGAATGACAAGGAAATCAAGAAAGAGAGAGAATGACAAAGAAATCAAGAAAGAGAGAGAGAATGACAAAGAAATCAAGAAAGAGGGAGAGAATGACAAAGAAATCAAGAAAGAGAGAGAGAATGACAAAGAAATCAAGAAAGAGAGAGAGAATGACAAAGAAATCAAGAGAGAGAAAGAAAATGACAAAGAAATCAAGAAAGAGAAAGAGAATGACAACGAAATCAAGAAAGAGAAAGAGAATGACAAAGAAATCAAGAAAGAGAAAGAGAATGACAAAGAAATCAAGAAAGAGAAAGAGAATGACAAAGAAATCAAGAAAGAGAGAGAGAATGACAACGAAATCAATAAAGAGAAAGAGAATGACAACGAAATCAAGAAAGAGGGAGAGAATGACAAAGAAATCAAGAAAGAGAGAGAGAATGACAAAGAAATCAAGAAAGAGGGAGAGAATGACAAAGAAATCAAGAAAGAGAGAGAATGACAAAGAAATCAAGAAAGAGAGAGAGAATGACAAAGAAATCAAGAAAGATGGAGAGAATGACAAAGAAATCAAGAAAGAGGGAGAGAATGACATAGAAATCAAGAAAGAGAGAGAGAATGACAAAGAAATCAAGAAAGAGAAAGAGAATGTCAATGAAATCAAGAAAGAGAAAGAGAATGACAAAGAAATCAAGAAAGAGAAAGAGAATGACAAAGAAATCAAGAAAGAGAAAGAGAATGACAAAGAAATCAAGAAAGAGAGAGAGAATGACAAAGAAATCAAGAAAGAGAAAGAGAATGTCAATGAAATCAAGAAAGAGAAAGAGAATGACAAAGAAATCAAGAAAGAGAAAGAGAATGTCAATGAAATCAAGAAAGAGAAAGAGAATGACAAAGAAATCAAGAAAGAGAAAGAGAATGACAAAGAAATCAAGAAAGAGAGAGAGAATGACAAAGAAATCAAGAAAGAGAAAGAGAATGTCAATGAAATCAAGAAAGAGAAAGAGAATGACAAAGAAATCAAGAAAGAGAAAGAGAATGACAAAGAAATCAAGAAAGAGAGAGAGAATGACAAAGAAATCAAGAAAGAGAAAGAGAATGTCAATGAAATCAAGAAAGAGAAAGAGAATGTCAATGAAATCAAGAAAGAGAAAGAGAATGACAAAGAAATCAAGAAAGAGAAAGAGAATGACAATGAAATCAAGAAAGAGAAAGAGAATGTCAATGAAATCAAGAAAGAGAAAGAGAATGACAAAGAAATCAAGAAAGAGAAAGAGAATGTCAATGAAATCAAGAAAGAGAAAGAGAATGACAAAGAAATCAAGAAAGAGAAAGAGAATGACAAAGAAATCAAGAAAGAGAAAGAGAATGTCAATGAAATCAAGAAAGAGAGAGAGAATGACAAAGAAATCAAGAAAGAGAGAGAGAATGACAAAGAAATAAAAAAAGAGAGAGAAAATGACAAAGAAATAAAAAAAGAGAGAGAGAATGACAAAGAAATAAAAAAAGAGAGAGAGAATGACAAAGAAATAAAAAAAGAGAGAGAGAATGACAAAGAAATAAAAAAAAAGAGAGAGAGAATGACAAAGAAATAAAAAAAGAGAGAGAGAATGACAAAGAAATCAAGAAAGAGAGAGAGAATGACAAAGAAATAAAAAAAGAGAGAGAGAGTGACAAAGAAATCAAGAAAGAGAGAGAGAGAATGACAAAGAAATCAAGAAAGAGAGAGAGAATGACAAAGAATTCAAGAAAAAGAGAGAATGACAAAGAAATCAAGAAAGAGAGAGAGAATGACAAAGAAATCAAGAAAGAGAAAGAGAATGACAAAGAAATCAAGAAAGAGAGAGAGAATGACAAAGAAATCAAGAAAGAGAGAGAGAATGACAAAGAAATAAAAAAAGAGAGAGAGAATGACAAAGAAATAAAAAAAGAGAGAGAGAATGACAAAGAAATAAAAAAAGAGAGAGAGAATGACAAAGAAATAAAAAAAGAGAGAGAGAATGACAAAGAAATAAAAAAAGAGAGAGAGAATGACAAAGAAATAAAAAAAGAGAGAGAGAATGACAAAGAAATCAAGAAAGAGAGAGAGAATGACAAAGAAATAAAAAAAAAGAGAGAGAGTGACAAAAAAATCAAGAAAGAGAGAGAGAGAATGACAAAGAAATCAAGAAAGAGAGAGAGAATGACAAAGAAATAAAAAAAAAGAGAGAGAGTGACAAAAAAATCAAGAAAGAGAGAGAGAGAATGACAAAGAAATCAAGAAAGAGAGAGAGAATGACAAAGAATTCAAGAAAAAGAGAGAATGACAAAGAAATCAAGAAAGAGAGAGAGAATGACAAAGAAATCAAGAAAGAGAGAGAGAATGACAAAGAAATCAAGAAAGAGAAAGAAAATGACAAAGAAATCAAGAAAGAGAAAGAGAATGACAACGAAATCAAGAAAGAGAAAGAGAATGACAAAGAAATCAAGAAAGAGAAAGAGAACGACAACGAAATCAAGAAATTGAAAGAGAATGACAAAGAAATCAAGAAAGAGAGAGAGAATGACAAAGAAATCAAGAAAGAGAAAGAGAATGACAAAGAAATCAAAAAAGAGAGAGAGAATGACAACGAAATCAATAAAGAGAAATAGAATGACAACGAAATCAAGAAAGAGAAAGAGAAATCAAGAAAGAGAAAGAGAATGACAAAGAAATCAAGAAAGAGAAAGAGAAAGAGAATGACAAAGAAATCAAGAAAGAGAGAGAGAATGACAAAGAAATCAAGAAAGAGAGAGAGAATGACAAAGAAATCAAGAAAGAGAAAGAGAATGACAAAGAAATCAAGAAAGAGAGAGAGAATGACAAAGAAATCAAGAAAGAGAGAGAGAATGACAAAGAAATAAAAAAAGAGAGAGAGAATGACAAAGAAATAAAAAAAGAGAGAGAGAATGACAAAGAAATAAAAAAAGAGAGAGAGAATGACAAAGAAATAAAAAAAGAGAGAGAAAATGACAAAGAAATAAAAAAAGAGAGAGAGAATGACAAAGAAATAAAAAAAGAGAGAGAGAATGACAAAGAAATCAAGAAAGAGAGAATGACAAAGAAATCAAGAAAGAGAGAGAGAATGACAAAGAAATCAAAAAAGAGGGAGAGAATGACAAGGAAATCAAGAAAGAGAGAGAATGACAAAAAAATCAAGAAAGAGAGAGAGAATGACAAAGAAATCAAGAAAGAGGGAGAGAATGACAAAGAAATCAAGAAAGAGAGAGAGAATGACAAAGAAATCAAGAAAGAGAGAGAGAATGACAAAGAAATCAAGAGAGAGAAAGAAAATGACAAAGAAATCAAGAAAGAGAAAGAGAATGACAACGAAATCAAGAAAGAGAAAGAGAATGACAAAGAAATCAAGAAATAGAAAGAGAATGACAAAGAAATCAAGAAAGAGAAAGAGAATGACAAAGAAATCAAGAAAGAGAGAGAGAATGACAACGAAATCAATAAAGAGAAAGAGAATGACAACGAAATCAAGAAAGAGAAAGGGAATGACAAAGAAATCAAGAAAGAGAAAGAGAAAGAGAATGACAAAGAAATCAAGAAAGAGAGAGAAAATGACAAAGAAATCAAGAAAGAGAGAGAGAATGACAAAGAAATCAAGAAAGAGAAAGAGAATGACAAAGAAATCAAGAAAGAGAAAGAGAATGACAAAGAAATCAAGAAATAGAAAGAGAATGACAAAGAAATCAAGAAAGAGAAAGAGAATGACAAAGAAATCAAGAAAGAGAGAGAGAATGACAACGAAATCAATAAAGAGAAAGAGAATGACAACGAAATCAAGAAAGAGAAAGGGAATGACAAAGAAATCAAGAAAGAGAAAGAGAAAGAGAATGACAAAGAAATCAAGAAAGAGAGAGAAAATGACAAAGAAATCAAGAAAGAGAGAGAGAATGACAAAGAAATCAAGAAAGAGAAAGAGAATGACAAAGAAATCAAGAAAGAGAGAGAGAATGACAAAGAAATCAAGAAAGAGAGAGAGAATGACAAAGAAATCAAGTAAGAGAGAGAATGACAAAGAAATCAAGAAAGAGAGAGAGAATGACAAAGAAATCAAAAAAGAGGGAGAGAATGACAAAGAAATCAAGAAAGAGAGAGAATGACAAAGAAATCAAGAAAGAGAGAGAGAATGACAAAGAAATCAAGAAAGATGGAGAGAATGACAAAGAAATCAAGAAATAGAAAGAGAATGACAAAGAAATCAAGAAAGAGAAAGAGAATGACAAAGAAATCAAGAAAGAGAAAGAGAATGTCAATGAAATCAAGAAAGAGAAAGAGAATGACAAAGAAATCAAGAAAGAGAAAGAGAATGACAAAGAAATCAAGAAAGAGAAAGAGAATGACAAAGAAATCAAGAAAGAGAGAGAGAATGACAAAGAAATCAAGAAAGAGAAAGAGAATGTCAATGAAATCAAGAAAGAGAAAGAGAATGACAAAGAAATCAAGAAAGAGAAAGAGAATGTCAATGAAATCAAGAAAGAGAAAGAGAATGACAAAGAAATCAAGAAAGAGAAAGAGAATGACAAAGAAATCAAGAAAGAGAGAGAGAATGACAAAGAAATCAAGAAAGAGAGAGAGAATGACAAAGAAATCAAGAAAGAGAAAGAGAATGTTAATGAAATCAAGAAAGAGAAAGAGAATGACAAAGAAATCAAGAAAGAGAAAGAGAATGTCAATGAAATCAAGAAAGAGAAAGAGAATGACAAAGAAATCAAGAAAGAGAAAGAGAATGGCAAAGAAATCAAGAAAGAGAAAGAGAATGTCAATGAAATCAAGAAAGAGAAAGAGAATGACAAAGAAATCAAGAAAGAGAAAGAGAATGTCAATGAAATCAAGAAAGAGAAAGAGAATGACAAAGAAATCAAGAAAGAGAAAGAGAATGACAAAGAAATCAAGAAAGAGAAAGAGAATGTCAATGAAATCAAGAAAGAGAGAGAGAATGACAAAGAAATCAAGAAAGAGAGAGAGAATGACAAAGAAATAAAAAAAGAGAGAGAAAATGACAAAGAAATAAAAAAAGAGAGAGAGAATGACAAAGAAATAAAAAAAGAGAGAGAGAATGACAAAGAAATAAAAAAAGAGAGAGAGAATGACAAAGAAATAAAAAAAAGAGAGAGAGAGAATGACAAAGAAATAAAAAAAGAGAGAGAGAATGACAAAGAAATCAAGAAAGAGAGAGAGAATGACAAAGAAATAAAAAAAAAGAGAGAGAGTGACAAAGAAATCAAGAAAGAGAGAGAGAGAATGACAAAGAAATCAAGAAAGAGAGAGAGAATGACAAAGAATTCAAGAAAAAGAGAGAATGACAAAGAAATCAAGAAAGAGAGAGAATGACAAAGAAATCAAGAAAGAGAGAGAGAATGACAAAGAAATCAAGAAAGATGGAGAGAATGACAAAGAAATCAAGAAAAAGAGAGAATGACAAAGAAATCAAGAAAGAGAGAAATGACAAAGAAATCAAGAAAGAGATAGAATGACAAAGAAATCAAAAAGGAGAAAGAGAATGACAAAGAAATCAAGAAAGAGAGAGAAAGACAAAGAAATCAAGAAAGAGAGAGAGAATGACAAAGAAATCA
Source organism: Biomphalaria sudanica (assembly GCA_036873155.1). Classification (NCBI taxonomy): domain Eukaryota; kingdom Metazoa; phylum Mollusca; class Gastropoda; family Planorbidae; genus Biomphalaria; species Biomphalaria sudanica. The sequence goes on from JAZGLO010005118.1 coordinate 136,186, forward strand.
AGAAAGAGGGAGAGAATGACAAAGAAATCAAGAAAGAGGGAGAGAATGACAAAGAAATCAAGAAAGAGAGAGAATGACAAAGAAATCAAGAAAGAGAGAGAGAATGACAAAGAAATCAAGAAAGAGGGAGAGAATGACAAAGAAATCAAGAAAGAGGGAGAGAATGACAAAGAAATCAAAAAAGAGACAGAGAATGACAAAGAAATCAAGAAAGAGAAAGAGAATGACAAAGAAATCAAGAAAGAGTAAGAGAATGACATAGAAATCAAGAAAGAGAGAGAATGACAAAGAAATCAAGAAAGTGAGAGACAATGACAAAGAAATCAAGAAAGAGAGAGAATGACAAAGAAATCAAGAAAAAGAAAGAAAATGACAAAGAAATCAAGAAAGAGAGAGAGAATGACAAAGAAATCAAGAAAGAGAGAGAGAATGACAAGGAAATCAAGAAAGAGAAAGAGAATGACAAAGAAATAAACAAAGAGAGAGAGAATGACAAAGAAATCAAGAAAGAGAGAGAGAATGACAAAGAAATAAAAAAAGAGAGAGACAATGACAAAGAAATAAAAAAAGAGAGAGAGAATGACAAAGAAATTAAAAAAGAGAGAGAGAATGACAAAGAAATAAAAAAAGAGAGAGAGAATGACAAAGAAATAAAAAAAGAGAGAAAAATTGACAAAGAAATAAAAAAAGAGAGAGAGAATGACAAAGAAATCAAGAAAGAGAGAGAGAATGACAAAGAAATCAAGAAAGAGAAAGAGAATGACAAAGAAATCAAGAAAGAGGGAGAGAATGACAAAGAAATCAAGAAAGAGAGAGAATGACAAAGAAATCAAGAAAGAGAGAGAGAATGACAAAGAAATCAAGAAAGAGGAAGAGAATGACAAAGAAATCAAGAAAGAGAGAGAGAATGACAAAGAAATCAAGAAAGAGAGAGAGAATGACAAAGAAATCAAGAAAGAGAAAGAAAATAACAAAGAAATCAAGAAAGAGAAAGAGAATGACAACGAAATCAAGAAAGAGAAAGAGAATGACAAAGAAATCAAGAAAGAGAAAGAAAATGTCAATGAAATCAAGAAAGAGAAAGAGAATGACAAAGAAATCAAGAAAGAGAGAGAGAATGACAAAGAAATCAAGAAAGAGAAAGAAAATGACAAAGAAATCAAGAAAGAGAGAGAGAATGACAACGAAATCAAGAAAGAGAAAGAGAATGACAACCAAATCAAGAAAGAGAAAGAGAATGACAAAGAAATCAAGAAAGAGAAAGAGAAAGAGAATGACAAAGAAATCAAGAAAGAGAGAGAGAATGACAAAGAAATCAAGAAAGAGAGAGAGAATGACAAGGAAATCAAGAAAGAGAAAGAGAATGACAAAGAAATCAAGAAAGAGAGAGAGAATGACAAAGAAATCAAGAAAGAGAGAGAGAATGACAAAGAAATAAAAAAAGAGAGAAAGAATGACAAAGAAATCAAAAAGAGAGAGAGAATGACAAAGAAATAAAAAAAGAGAGAGAATGACAAAGAAATAAAAAAAGAGAGAGAGAATGACAAAGAAATAAAAAAAGAGAGAGAGAATGACAAAGAAATAAAAAAAGAGAGAGAGAATGACAAAGAAATCAAGAAAGAGAGAGAGAATGACAAAGAAATCAAGAAAGAGAGAGAGAATGACAAAGAAATCAAGAAAGAGGGAGAGAATGACAAGGAAATCAAGAAAGAGAGAGAGAATGACAAAGAAATCAAGAAAGAGAAAGAGAATGACAAAGAAATCAAGAAAGAGGGAGAGAATGACAAAGAAATCAAGAAAGAGAGAGAATGACAAAGAAATCAAGAAAGAGAGAGAGAATGACAAAGAAATCAAGAAAGAGGAAGAGAATGACAAAGAAATCAAGAAAGAGAGAGAGAATGACAAAGAAATCAAGAAAGAGAGAGAGAATGACAAAGAAATCAAGAAAGAGAAAGAAAATAACAAAGAAATCAAGAAAGAGAAAGAGAATGACAACGAAATCAAGAAAGAGAAAGAGAATGACAACCAAATCAAGAAAGAGAAAGAGAATGACAAAGAAATCAAGAAAGAGAAAGAGAAAGAGAATGACAAAGAAATCAAGAAAGAGAGAGAGAATGACAAAGAAATCAAGAAAGAGAGAGAGAATGACAAGGAAATCAAGAAAGAGAAAGAGAATGACAAAGAAATCAAGAAAGAGAGAGAGAATGACAAAGAAATCAAGAAAGAGAGAGAGAATGACAAAGAAATAAAAAAAGAGAGAAAGAATGACAAAGAAATCAAAAAGAGAGAGAGAATGACAAAGAAATAAAAAAAGAGAGAGAATGACAAAGAAATAAAAAAAGAGAGAGAGAATGACAAAGAAATAAAAAAAGAGAGAGAGAATGACAAAGAAATAAAAAAAGAGAGAGAGAATGACAAAGAAATCAAGAAAGAGAGAGAGAATGACAAAGAAATCAAGAAAGAGAGAGAGAATGACAAAGAAATCAAGAAAGAGGGAGAGAATGACAAGGAAATCAAGAAAGAGAGAGAATGACAAAGAAATCAAGAAAGAGAGAGAGAATGACAAAGAAATCAAGAAAGAGGGAGAGAATGACAAAGAAATCAAGAAAGAGAGAGAGAATGACAAAGAAATCAAGAAAGAGAGAGAGAATGACAAAGAAATCAAGAGAGAGAAAGAAAATGACAAAGAAATCAAGAAAGAGAAAGAGAATGACAACGAAATCAAGAAAGAGAAAGAGAATGACAAAGAAATCAAGAAAGAGAAAGAGAATGACAAAGAAATCAAGAAAGAGAAAGAGAATGACAAAGAAATCAAGAAAGAGAGAGAGAATGACAACGAAATCAATAAAGAGAAAGAGAATGACAACGAAATCAAGAAAGAGGGAGAGAATGACAAAGAAATCAAGAAAGAGAGAGAGAATGACAAAGAAATCAAGAAAGAGGGAGAGAATGACAAAGAAATCAAGAAAGAGAGAGAATGACAAAGAAATCAAGAAAGAGAGAGAGAATGACAAAGAAATCAAGAAAGATGGAGAGAATGACAAAGAAATCAAGAAAGAGGGAGAGAATGACATAGAAATCAAGAAAGAGAGAGAGAATGACAAAGAAATCAAGAAAGAGAAAGAGAATGTCAATGAAATCAAGAAAGAGAAAGAGAATGACAAAGAAATCAAGAAAGAGAAAGAGAATGACAAAGAAATCAAGAAAGAGAAAGAGAATGACAAAGAAATCAAGAAAGAGAGAGAGAATGACAAAGAAATCAAGAAAGAGAAAGAGAATGTCAATGAAATCAAGAAAGAGAAAGAGAATGACAAAGAAATCAAGAAAGAGAAAGAGAATGTCAATGAAATCAAGAAAGAGAAAGAGAATGACAAAGAAATCAAGAAAGAGAAAGAGAATGACAAAGAAATCAAGAAAGAGAGAGAGAATGACAAAGAAATCAAGAAAGAGAAAGAGAATGTCAATGAAATCAAGAAAGAGAAAGAGAATGACAAAGAAATCAAGAAAGAGAAAGAGAATGACAAAGAAATCAAGAAAGAGAGAGAGAATGACAAAGAAATCAAGAAAGAGAAAGAGAATGTCAATGAAATCAAGAAAGAGAAAGAGAATGTCAATGAAATCAAGAAAGAGAAAGAGAATGACAAAGAAATCAAGAAAGAGAAAGAGAATGACAATGAAATCAAGAAAGAGAAAGAGAATGTCAATGAAATCAAGAAAGAGAAAGAGAATGACAAAGAAATCAAGAAAGAGAAAGAGAATGTCAATGAAATCAAGAAAGAGAAAGAGAATGACAAAGAAATCAAGAAAGAGAAAGAGAATGACAAAGAAATCAAGAAAGAGAAAGAGAATGTCAATGAAATCAAGAAAGAGAGAGAGAATGACAAAGAAATCAAGAAAGAGAGAGAGAATGACAAAGAAATAAAAAAAGAGAGAGAAAATGACAAAGAAATAAAAAAAGAGAGAGAGAATGACAAAGAAATAAAAAAAGAGAGAGAGAATGACAAAGAAATAAAAAAAGAGAGAGAGAATGACAAAGAAATAAAAAAAAAGAGAGAGAGAATGACAAAGAAATAAAAAAAGAGAGAGAGAATGACAAAGAAATCAAGAAAGAGAGAGAGAATGACAAAGAAATAAAAAAAGAGAGAGAGAGTGACAAAGAAATCAAGAAAGAGAGAGAGAGAATGACAAAGAAATCAAGAAAGAGAGAGAGAATGACAAAGAATTCAAGAAAAAGAGAGAATGACAAAGAAATCAAGAAAGAGAGAGAGAATGACAAAGAAATCAAGAAAGAGAAAGAGAATGACAAAGAAATCAAGAAAGAGAGAGAGAATGACAAAGAAATCAAGAAAGAGAGAGAGAATGACAAAGAAATAAAAAAAGAGAGAGAGAATGACAAAGAAATAAAAAAAGAGAGAGAGAATGACAAAGAAATAAAAAAAGAGAGAGAGAATGACAAAGAAATAAAAAAAGAGAGAGAGAATGACAAAGAAATAAAAAAAGAGAGAGAGAATGACAAAGAAATAAAAAAAGAGAGAGAGAATGACAAAGAAATCAAGAAAGAGAGAGAGAATGACAAAGAAATAAAAAAAAAGAGAGAGAGTGACAAAAAAATCAAGAAAGAGAGAGAGAGAATGACAAAGAAATCAAGAAAGAGAGAGAGAATGACAAAGAATTCAAGAAAAAGAGAGAATGACAAAGAAATCAAGAAAGAGAGAGAGAATGACAAAGAAATCAAGAAAGAGAGAGAGAATGACAAAGAAATCAAGAAAGAGAAAGAAAATGACAAAGAAATCAAGAAAGAGAAAGAGAATGACAACGAAATCAAGAAAGAGAAAGAGAATGACAAAGAAATCAAGAAAGAGAAAGAGAACGACAACGAAATCAAGAAATTGAAAGAGAATGACAAAGAAATCAAGAAAGAGAGAGAGAATGACAAAGAAATCAAGAAAGAGAAAGAGAATGACAAAGAAATCAAAAAAGAGAGAGAGAATGACAACGAAATCAATAAAGAGAAATAGAATGACAACGAAATCAAGAAAGAGAAAGAGAAATCAAGAAAGAGAAAGAGAATGACAAAGAAATCAAGAAAGAGAAAGAGAAAGAGAATGACAAAGAAATCAAGAAAGAGAGAGAGAATGACAAAGAAATCAAGAAAGAGAGAGAGAATGACAAAGAAATCAAGAAAGAGAAAGAGAATGACAAAGAAATCAAGAAAGAGAGAGAGAATGACAAAGAAATCAAGAAAGAGAGAGAGAATGACAAAGAAATAAAAAAAGAGAGAGAGAATGACAAAGAAATAAAAAAAGAGAGAGAGAATGACAAAGAAATAAAAAAAGAGAGAGAGAATGACAAAGAAATAAAAAAAGAGAGAGAGAATGACAAAGAAATCAAGAAAGAGAGAGAGAATGACAAAGAAATCAAGAAAGAGGGAGAGAATGACAAGGAAATCAAGAAAGAGAGAGAATGACAAAGAAATCAAGAAAGAGAGAGAGAATGACAAAGAAATCAAGAAAGAGGGAGAGAATGACAAAGAAATCAAGAAAGAGAGAGAGAATGACAAAGAAATCAAGAAAGAGAGAGAGAATGACAAAGAAATCAAGAGAGAGAAAGAAAATGACAAAGAAATCAAGAAAGAGAAAGAGAATGACAACGAAATCAAGAAAGAGAAAGAGAATGACAAAGAAATCAAGAAAGAGAAAGAGAATGACAAAGAAATCAAGAAAGAGAAAGAGAATGACAAAGAAATCAAGAAAGAGAGAGAGAATGACAACGAAATCAATAAAGAGAAAGAGAATGACAACGAAATCAAGAAAGAGGGAGAGAATGACAAAGAAATCAAGAAAGAGAGAGAGAATGACAAAGAAATCAAGAAAGAGGGAGAGAATGACAAAGAAATCAAGAAAGAGAGAGAATGACAAAGAAATCAAGAAAGAGAGAGAGAATGACAAAGAAATCAAGAAAGATGGAGAGAATGACAAAGAAATCAAGAAAGAGGGAGAGAATGACATAGAAATCAAGAAAGAGAGAGAGAATGACAAAGAAATCAAGAAAGAGAAAGAGAATGTCAATGAAATCAAGAAAGAGAAAGAGAATGACAAAGAAATCAAGAAAGAGAAAGAGAATGACAAAGAAATCAAGAAAGAGAAAGAGAATGACAAAGAAATCAAGAAAGAGAGAGAGAATGACAAAGAAATCAAGAAAGAGAAAGAGAATGTCAATGAAATCAAGAAAGAGAAAGAGAATGACAAAGAAATCAAGAAAGAGAAAGAGAATGTCAATGAAATCAAGAAAGAGAAAGAGAATGACAAAGAAATCAAGAAAGAGAAAGAGAATGACAAAGAAATCAAGAAAGAGAGAGAGAATGACAAAGAAATCAAGAAAGAGAAAGAGAATGTCAATGAAATCAAGAAAGAGAAAGAGAATGAAAAAGAAATCAAGAAAGAGAAAGAGAATGACAAAGAAATCAAGAAAGAGAGAGAGAATGACAAAGAAATCAAGAAAGAGAAAGAGAATGTCAATGAAATCAAGAAAGAGAAAGAGAATGTCAATGAAATCAAGAAAGAGAAAGAGAATGACAAAGAAATCAAGAAAGAGAAAGAGAATGACAATGAAATCAAGAAAGAGAAAGAGAATGTCAATGAAATCAAGAAAGAGAAAGAGAATGACAAAGAAATCAAGAAAGAGAAAGAGAATGTCAATGAAATCAAGAAAGAGAAAGAGAATGACAAAGAAATCAAGAAAGAGAAAGAGAATGACAAAGAAATCAAGAAAGAGAAAGAGAATGTCAATGAAATCAAGAAAGAGAGAGAGAATGACAAAGAAATCAAGAAAGAGAGAGAGAATGACAAAGAAATAAAAAAAGAGAGAGAAAATGACAAAGAAATAAAAAAAGAGAGAGAGAATGACAAAGAAATAAAAAAAGAGAGAGAGAATGACAAAGAAATAAAAAAAGAGAGAGAGAATGACAAAGAAATAAAAAAAAAGAGAGAGAGAATGACAAAGAAATAAAAAAAGAGAGAGAGAATGACAAAGAAATCAAGAAAGAGAGAGAGAATGACAAAGAAATAAAAAAAGAGAGAGAGAGTGACAAAGAAATCAAGAAAGAGAGAGAGAGAATGACAAAGAAATCAAGAAAGAGAGAGAGAATGACAAAGAATTCAAGAAAAAGAGAGAATGACAAAGAAATCAAGAAAGAGAGAGAGAATGACAAAGAAATCAAGAAAGAGAAAGAGAATGACAAAGAAATCAAGAAAGAGAGAGAGAATGACAAAGAAATCAAGAAAGAGAGAGAGAATGACAAAGAAATAAAAAAAGAGAGAGAGAATGACAAAGAAATAAAAAAAGAGAGAGAGAATGACAAAGAAATAAAAAAAGAGAGAGAGAATGACAAAGAAATAAAAAAAGAGAGAGAGAATGACAAAGAAATAAAAAAAGAGAGAGAGAATGACAAAGAAATAAAAAAAGAGAGAGAGAATGACAAAGAAATCAAGAAAGAGAGAGAGAATGACAAAGAAATAAAAAAAAAGAGAGAGAGTGACAAAAAAATCAAGAAAGAGAGAGAGAGAATGACAAAGAAATCAAGAAAGAGAGAGAGAATGACAAAGAATTCAAGAAAAAGAGAGAATGACAAAGAAATCAAGAAAGAGAGAGAGAATGACAAAGAAATCAAGAAAGAGAGAGAGAATGACAAAGAAATCAAGAAAGAGAAAGAAAATGACAAAGAAATCAAGAAAGAGAAAGAGAATGACAACGAAATCAAGAAAGAGAAAGAGAATGACAAAGAAATCAAGAAAGAGAAAGAGAACGACAACGAAATCAAGAAATTGAAAGAGAATGACAAAGAAATCAAGAAAGAGAGAGAGAATGACAAAGAAATCAAGAAAGAGAAAGAGAATGACAAAGAAATCAAAAAAGAGAGAGAGAATGACAACGAAATCAATAAAGAGAAATAGAATGACAACGAAATCAAGAAAGAGAAAGAGAAATCAAGAAAGAGAAAGAGAATGACAAAGAAATCAAGAAAGAGAAAGAGAAAGAGAATGACAAAGAAATCAAGAAAGAGAGAGAGAATGACAAAGAAATCAAGAAAGAGAAAGAGAATGTCAATGAAATCAAGAAAGAGAAAGAGAATGACAAAGAAATCAAGAAAGAGAAAGAGAATGACAAAGAAATCAAGAAAGAGAAAGAGAATGTCAATGAAATCAAGAAAGAGAGAGAGAATGACAAAGAAATCAAGAAAGAGAGAGAGAATGACAAAGAAATAAAAAAAGAGAGAGAAAATGACAAAGAAATAAAAAAAGAGAGAGAGAATGACAAAGAAATAAAAAAAGAGAGAGAGAATGACAAAGAAATAAAAAAAGAGAGAGAGAATGACAAAGAAATAAAAAAAAAGAGAGAGAGAATGACAAAGAAATAAAAAAAGAGAGAGAGAATGACAAAGAAATCAAGAAAGAGAGAGAGAATGACAAAGAAATAAAAAAAGAGAGAGAGAGTGACAAAGAAATCAAGAAAGAGAGAGAGAGAATGACAAAGAAATCAAGAAAGAGAGAGAGAATGACAAAGAATTCAAGAAAAAGAGAGAATGACAAAGAAATCAAGAAAGAGAGAGAGAATGACAAAGAAATCAAGAAAGAGAAAGAGAATGACAAAGAAATCAAGAAAGAGAGAGAGAATGACAAAGAAATCAAGAAAGAGAGAGAGAATGACAAAGAAATAAAAAAAGAGAGAGAGAATGACAAAGAAATAAAAAAAGAGAGAGAGAATGACAAAGAAATAAAAAAAGAGAGAGAGAATGACAAAGAAATAAAAAAAGAGAGAGAGAATGACAAAGAAATAAAAAAAGAGAGAGAGAATGACAAAGAAATAAAAAAAGAGAGAGAGAATGACAAAGAAATCAAGAAAGAGAGAGAGAATGACAAAGAAATAAAAAAAAAGAGAGAGAGTGACAAAAAAATCAAGAAAGAGAGAGAGAGAATGACAAAGAAATCAAGAAAGAGAGAGAGAATGACAAAGAATTCAAGAAAAAGAGAGAATGACAAAGAAATCAAGAAAGAGAGAGAGAATGACAAAGAAATCAAGAAAGAGAGAGAGAATGACAAAGAAATCAAGAAAGAGAAAGAAAATGACAAAGAAATCAAGAAAGAGAAAGAGAATGACAACGAAATCAAGAAAGAGAAAGAGAATGACAAAGAAATCAAGAAAGAGAAAGAGAACGACAACGAAATCAAGAAATTGAAAGAGAATGACAAAGAAATCAAGAAAGAGAGAGAGAATGACAAAGAAATCAAGAAAGAGAAAGAGAATGACAAAGAAATCAAAAAAGAGAGAGAGAATGACAACGAAATCAATAAAGAGAAATAGAATGACAACGAAATCAAGAAAGAGAAAGAGAAATCAAGAAAGAGAAAGAGAATGACAAAGAAATCAAGAAAGAGAAAGAGAAAGAGAATGACAAAGAAATCAAGAAAGAGAGAGAGAATGACAAAGAAATCAAGAAAGAGAAAGAGAATGACAAAGAAATCAAGAAAGAGAGAGAGAATGACAAAGAAATCAAGAAAGAGAGAGAGAATGACAAAGAAATAAAAAAAGAGAGAGAGAATGACAAAGAAATAAAAAAAGAGAGAGAGAATGACAAAGAAATAAAAAAAGAGAGAGAGAATGACAAAGAAATAAAAAAAGAGAGAGAGAATGACAAAGAAATAAAAAAAGAGAGAGAGAATGACAAAGAAATAAAAAAAGAGAGAGAGAATGACAAAGAAATCAAGAAAGAGAGAGAGAATGACAAAGAAATAAAAAAAAAGAGAGAGAGTGACAAAAAAATCAAGAAAGAGAGAGAGAGAATGACAAAGAAATCAAGAAAGAGAGAGAGAATGACAAAGAATTCAAGAAAAAGAGAGAATGACAAAGAAATCAAGAAAGAGAGAGAGAATGACAAAGAAATCAAGAAAGAGAGAGAGAATGACAAAGAAATCAAGAAAGAGAAAGAAAATGACAAAGAAATCAAGAAAGAGAAAGAGAATGACAACGAAATCAAGAAAGAGAAAGAGAATGACAAAGAAATCAAGAAAGAGAAAGAGAACGACAACGAAATCAAGAAATTGAAAGAGAATGACAAAGAAATCAAGAAAGAGAGAGAGAATGACAAAGAAATCAAGAAAGAGAAAGAGAATGACAAAGAAATCAAAAAAGAGAGAGAGAATGACAACGAAATCAATAAAGAGAAATAGAATGACAACGAAATCAAGAAAGAGAAAGAGAAATCAAGAAAGAGAAAGAGAATGACAAAGAAATCAAGAAAGAGAAAGAGAAAGAGAATGACAAAGAAATCAAGAAAGAGAGAGAGAATGACAAAGAAATCAAGAAAGAGAAAGAGAATGACAAAGAAATCAAGAAAGAGAGAGAGAATGACAAAGAAATCAAAAAAGAGGGAGAGAATGACAAGGAAATCAAGAAAGAGAGAGAATGACAAAGAAATCAAGAAAGAGAGAGAGAATGACAAAGAAATCAAGAAAGAGGGAGAGAATGACAAAGAAATCAAGAAAGAGAGAGAGAATGACAAAGAAATCAAGAAAGAGAGAGAGAATGACAAAGAAATCAAGAGAGAGAAAGAAAATGACAAAGAAATCAAGAAAGAGAAAGAGAATGACAACGAAATCAAGAAAGAGAAAGAGAATGACAAAGAAATCAAGAAATAGAAAGAGAATGACAAAGAAATCAAGAAAGAGAAAGAGAATGACAAAGAAATCAAGAAAGAGAGAGAGAATGACAACGAAATCAATAAAGAGAAAGAGAATGACAACGAAATCAAGAAAGAGAAAGGGAATGACAAAGAAATCAAGAAAGAGAAAGAGAAAGAGAATGACAAAGAAATCAAGAAAGAGAGAGAAAATGACAAAGAAATCAAGAAAGAGAGAGAGAATGACAAAGAAATCAAGAAAGAGAAAGAGAATGACAAAGAAATCAAGAAAGAGAGAGAGAATGACAAAGAAATCAAGAAAGAGAGAGAGAATGACAAAGAAATCAAGTAAGAGAGAGAATGACAAAGAAATCAAGAAAGAGAGAGAGAATGACAAAGAAATCAAAAAAGAGGGAGAGAATGACAAAGAAATCAAGAAAGAGAGAGAATGACAAAGAAATCAAGAAAGAGAGAGAGAATGACAAAGAAATCAAGAAAGATGGAGAGAATGACAAAGAAATCAAGAAAGAGGGAGAGAATGACATAGAAATCAAGAAAGAGAGAGAGAATGACAAAGAAATCAAGAAAGAGAAAGAGAATGTCAATGAAATCAAGAAAGAGAAAGAGAATGACAAAGAAATCAAGAAAGAGAAAGAGAATGACAAAGAAATCAAGAAAGAGAAAGAGAATGACAAAGAAATCAAGAAAGAGAGAGAGAATGACAAAGAAATCAAGAAAGAGAAAGAGAATGTCAATGAAATCAAGAAAGAGAAAGAGAATGACAAAGAAATCAAGAAAGAGAAAGAGAATGTCAATGAAATCAAGAAAGAGAAAGAGAATGACAAAGAAATCAAGAAAGAGAAAGAGAATGACAAAGAAATCAAGAAAGAGAGAGAGAATGACAAAGAAATCAAGAAAGAGAAAGAGAATGTTAATGAAATCAAGAAAGAGAAAGAGAATGACAAAGAAATCAAGAAAGAGAAAGAGAATGTCAATGAAATCAAGAAAGAGAAAGAGAATGACAAAGAAATCAAGAAAGAGAAAGAGAATGGCAAAGAAATCAAGAAAGAGAAAGAGAATGTCAATGAAATCAAGAAAGAGAAAGAGAATGACAAAGAAATCAAGAAAGAGAAAGAGAATGTCAATGAAATCAAGAAAGAGAAAGAGAATGACAAAGAAATCAAGAAAGAGAAAGAGAATGACAAAGAAATCAAGAAAGAGAAAGAGAATGTCAATGAAATCAAGAAAGAGAGAGAGAATGACAAAGAAATCAAGAAAGAGAGAGAGAATGACAAAGAAATAAAAAAAGAGAGAGAAAATGACAAAGAAATAAAAAAAGAGAGAGAGAATGACAAAGAAATAAAAAAAGAGAGAGAGAATGACAAAGAAATAAAAAAAGAGAGAGAGAATGACAAAGAAATAAAAAAAAGAGAGAGAGAGAATGACAAAGAAATAAAAAAAGAGAGAGAGAATGACAAAGAAATCAAGAAAGAGAGAGAGAATGACAAAGAAATAAAAAAAAAGAGAGAGAGTGACAAAGAAATCAAGAAAGAGAGAGAGAGAATGACAAAGAAATCAAGAAAGAGAGAGAGAATGACAAAGAATTCAAGAAAAAGAGAGAATGACAAAGAAATCAAGAAAGAGAGAGAGAATGACAAAGAAATCAAGAAAGAGAAAGAGAATGACAAAGAAATCAAGAAAGAGAGAGAGAATGACAAAGAAATCAAGAAAGAGAGAGAGAATGACAAAGAAATAAAAAAAGAGAGAGAGAATGACAAAGAAATAAAAAAAGAGAGAGAGAATGACAAAGAAATAAAAAAAGAGAGAGAGAATGACAAAGAAATAAAAAAAGAGAGAGAGAATGACAAAGAAATAAAAAAAGAGAGAGAGAATGACAAAGAAATAAAAAAAGAGAGAGAGAATGACAAAGAAATCAAGAAAGAGAGAGAGAATGACAAAGAAATAAAAAAAAAGAGAGAGAGTGACAAAGAAATCAAGAAAGAGAGAGAGAGAATGACAAAGAAATCAAGAAAGAGAGAGAGAATGACAAAGAATTCAAGAAAAAGAGAGAATGACAAAGAAATCAAGAAAGAGAGAGAGAATGACAAAGAAATCAAGAAAGAGAGAGAGAATGACAAAGAAATCAAGAAAGAGAAAGAGAATGACAAAGAAATCAAGAAAGAGAAAGAAAATGACAAAGAAATCAAGAAAGAGAAAGAGAATGACAACGAAATCAAGAAAGAGAAAGAGAATGACAAAGAAATCAAGAAAGAGAAAGAGAATGACAACGAAATCAAGAAATTGAAAGAGAATGACAAAGAAATCAAGAAAGAGAGAGAGAATGACAAAGAAATCAAGAAAGAGAAAGAGAATGACAAAGAAATCAAAAAAGAGAGAGAGAATGACAACGAAATCAATAAAGAGAAAGAGAATGACAACGAAATCAAGAAAGAGAAAGAGAATGACAAAGAAATCAAGAAAGAGAAAGAGAAAGAGAATGACAAAGAAATCAAGAAAGAGAGAGAGAATGACAAAGAAATCAAGAAAGAGAGAGAGAATGACAAAGAAATCAAGAAAGAGAAAGAGAATGACAAAGAAATCAAGAAAGAGAGAGAGAATGACAAAGAAATCAAGAAAGAGAGAGAGAATGACAAAGAAATAAAAAAAGAGAGAGAGAATGACAAAGAAATAAAAAAAGAGAGAGAGAATGACAAAGAAATAAAAAAAGAGAGAGAGAATGACAAAGAAATAAAAAAAGAGAGAGAGAATGACAAAGAAATAAAAAAAGAGAGAGAGAATGACAAAGAAATAAAAAAAGAGAGAGAGAATGACAAAGAAATCAAGAAAGAGAGAGAGAATGACAAAGAAATAAAAAAAAAGAGAGAGAGTGACAAAGAAATCAAGAAAGAGAGAGAGAGAATGACAAAGAAATCAAGAAAGAGAGAGAGAATGACAAAGAATTCAAGAAAAAGAGAGAATGACAAAGAAATCAAGAAAGAGAGAGAGAATGACAAAGAAATCAAGAAAGAGAGAGAGAATGACAAAGAAATCAAGAAAGAGAAAGAGAATGACAAAGAAATCAAGAAAGAGAGAGAATGACAAAGAAATCAAGAAAGAGAGAGAGAATGACAAAGAAATCAAGAAAGAGGGAGAGAATGACAAAGAAATCAAGAAAGAGAAAGAGAATGACAAAGAAATCAAGAAAGAGAGAGAATGACAAAGAAATCAAAAAAGAGAGAGAGAATGACAAAGAAATCAAGAAAGAGGGAGAATGACAAAGAAATCAAGAAAGAGAGAGAGAATGACAAAGAAATCAAGAAAGAGAGAGAATGACAAAGAAATCAAGAAAGAGAGAGAGAATGACAAAGAAATCAAGAAAGAGGGAGAGAATGACAAAGAAATAAAGAAAGAGAGAGAGAATGACAACGAAATCAAGAAAGAGAGAGAGAATGACAAAGAAATCAAGAAAGAGAGAGAGAATGACAAAGAAATCAAGAAAGAGAGAGAGAATGACAAAGAAATCAAGAAAGAGAGAGAGAATGAAAAAGAAATCAAGAAAGAGAAAGAGAATGACAACGAAATCAAGAAAGAGAAAGAAAATGACAAAGAAATCAAGAAAGAGAAAGAGAATGACAACGAAATCAAGAAAGAGAAAGAGAATGACAAAGAAATCAAGAAAGAGAAAGAGAATGACAAAGAAATCAAGAAAGAGAAAGAGAATGACAAAGAAATCAAGAAAGAGAGAGAGAGAGAGAGAGAACGAATGAAAAAAAAGTAAAAAAACAACAATAGAAACGGAGAGAAAGAAAGAGACTGAAAAAGAGACAAAGAATTAGAGAGACTGAACGAGAGATTGAGGACGAGAGAGAAATAGAGAATAGAAATATAAAATAGAAATAGAGATGGAGAAAAAGAATTAAGGAGAAAAAGAGAGGGAGAGAAAGAAAAAGAGAGGGAGAGAAAGAAAAAGAGAGGGAGAGAAAGAAAAAGAGAGGGAGAGAAAGAAAAAGAGAGGGGTCGTTTGTGTGCGATATTGTACTGTAGAAAGCAATGGCACCTATGGGCTAGTTGGCCATTAGAGTTTGGGCTGACTCTAGGAAAGCTAAAACTAAATCCCCTTACAGTTTCTCCACTCCCTCCCTCAGAGCTAACGTAAAAGCCCTTATGTTTTATCCAACGTCCCAGCAGGACATTATTCTTTAACTCTCGAGCTCCCCCCCCCCCCCCCCGCGGTCCTAGCATTAATTTGGGGCTGTTGGACTATCATCATTAAGTCTCCACTGCCTCCCTCGGGGCTAACATTAAAGCCCATATTAAACTTAAACTCACGAGCTCCCCCACCCAAACCGTGAGCCTAGCACTAATTTTGGGAGGGGCTTGGGGGGATGCGTCTATCGTCTTGATGTGGTGCTTGCCTTATTTGGTTAGCTTAGGCGTCATGTCTTAGTGCGGTGAATGGATCGTGTCTTGTGGAGAAAAACTGTCTACGTTTAGTGAAAAGTCTGTGGCCTAGTGTAGGGAACATTAGGTCCGGAGCTGTTTCGTCTGTGTTAGCACATATGTCTGTTGCTTGTTTGTGCACATAATTAAAATAAAATAAAACAAACACAAAAAACATCACAGGCGAACAAATACAAACAAAGATAAAGATATACAAAAAACAACAACAAACAAAAAAAAAAATCAAAAGTGAACAAACAAACAATAAACAAAATATTAAAATCTAGATATAGAACGGGCAAAACAAACAAACAAACAAACAAACAAAACAAACGATATCAGATTATAAATAAAACATTTTGACATTTACAATAATCTCAATTATACTCATGATCAAAATAATAATTGAAATAACAATAAGAAAAATAAATTGTATAGTAGGTATGAAATGGCTGCCTCGTATTTATTTTTAGATCCCACCACTCCCCGAGTAGATAAACTTTACCGCTAAGTGGAATACATTGTTGGCGGACTTCCAAGAAATCCTCTTCTAGAAACGCGAGAAAAAAAAATCCAATCCACTAATTTTGATTAGGCGGGTTTCATTGATTAATTGTGAGTACCATTAATTAAGTAGGTTTAGTTGATTAAATGAGCTCCATTGATATAACATCTTAGGAAACTTTAACACTTTAGTTATTGACAGTTTGGGAAATCGCCTGACACTCAGCTTAAACTAAACTTACTTTGTGTTCCTACAGCATAGTAAGTGTATTGTACTGTGTAGTGAACTTAAAGATTCAGACACTAGATAGATAAATAGATTTTTAAGATGTAAAACAATCAGCAAATAATTAATCAACTAATTTCTTTGTTAAATTGATTCTTGTGTTGTCAGGTAAAAGAAATAATTGTGCGAAATTTTAGCTTCATCTGTGATTGGTTATGGGAGAGATAACGTGTCAAAACTTTTGACCAGACAGACAGACACAAGCTTTGTAAAAAAACAAGGTTACAAAGACAGTTTGTGTGGAAACACAAACTCAAAATCGGCCCCCCGAAGTGGTCCACCCAGGCAGGCTTCAATATTTTCAGAAAGAACATCCGAATGAAATAATAAGGGATAAGAATGGAGAAAGAAGGTTGACAGATCTTGTGTAGTGCCCCAACGGTCCAGCAGATCAAAGGATAGGTGCAAGTGAATGCAAAGTTAGATGTGAACCTGGCCTAACTAGTTCCCCTTTCAGACCTTGTGGTCTATAGGGCAGATGATGTAAAGTTAATCTATTTTTGTGGCCTACGGTTAACGAGGGTGTCATGTAGCCGGCACAACGACCAACCGCCTTTACTTTTTCCCGACTAATGTCAGGTACCCATTAGAGCTGGATAGACTCAGAGGCGCCCAAGGATTTCGAAGTTGAAAATCCCAGTCTTCACCAGGATTCGAGCCCGGGACCCCAGTTCGGAAGCCAAGCGCTTTACAGATCAGCTACCGCGCCTCCCCTGGCCTAATTGGAATCTTAGATTCTATATTTTTGTGTATTAACATTAACAAAAATTTAAAAAAAATTAGTTTACAAGATTGCTATTCGTTTCAAATTAGGTTTAACTTATAATGCATACTAAATAGCTTTTTCTCTTCAAAAAAACTGCTTGCATAGGTGATTTATAAATTAGATTTTTCGCTTTCAGGAAGAAAAAAAAGTAGCCGTTGCATTAGAACTTTGAATGGTCTAAAACTAATAGCGTCTTTTCCACTTTCGAATGCCGCTAAAAAATTATTTTTTTTATTAAGTATACAACTAAGAGAACGATTTACACAGCACAATAATTTTGTTTATTTATACATAACTTACTTGACTACTGATAAAGAATATAAAACGTTTAGTGTGTTTTCCCTAAGGCCGCTTGCAAATTACACGGTATTCGCTCTACGAAAGATAAAAAAACACACGGGTTATTGCCTTTTTGTAGTAGCTTTTATTTGGACGCAAATTGAATGTGTCGTAGATATTCCGCATTATTTTGTTCTTGTGAAAGATGATCCGTAGAAAAATGATTGCTACATTAGCTTCATCGGCTCCGTAGAAAAATGATTGCTACATTAGCTTCATCTGCTCCGTAGAAAAATAATTGCTACATTAGTTTCATCGGCTCCGTAGAAAAATGATTGCTACATTAGCTTCATCGGCTCCGTAGAAAAATGATTGCTACATTAGCTTCATCGGCTCCGTAGAAAAATGATTGCTACATTAGCTTCATCGGCTCCGTAGAAAAATGATTGCTACATTAGCTTCATCGGCTCCGTAGAAAAATGATTGCTACATTAGCTTCATCGGCTCCGTAGAAAAATGATTGCTACATTAGCTTCATCGGCTCCGTAGAAAAATGATTGCTACATTAGCTTCATCGGCCCCGTAGAAAAATGATTGCTACATTAGCTTCATCGGCTCAGTAGAAAAATGATTGCTACATTAGCTTCATCGGCTCCGTAGAAAAATGATTGCTACATTAGCTTCATCGGCTCCGTAGAAAAATGATTGCTACATTAGCTTCATCGGCTCCGTAGAAAAATGATTGCTACATTAGCTTCATCGGCTCCGTAGAAAAATGATTGCTACATTAGCTTCATCGGCTCCGTAGAAAAATGATTGCTACATTAGCTTCATCGGCTCCGTAGAAAAATGATTGCTACATTAGCTTCATCGGCTCCGTAGAAAAATGATTGCTACATTAGCTTCATCGGCTCCGTAGAAAAAAGATTGCTACATTAGCTTCATCGGCTCCGTAGAAAAATGATTGCTACATTAGCTTCATCGGCTCCGTAGAAAAATGATTGCTACATTAGCTTCATCGGCTCCGTAGAAAAATGATTGCTACATTAGCTTCATCGGCTCCGTAGAAAAATGATTGCTACATTAGCTTCATCGGCTCCGTAGAAAAATGATTGCTACATTAGCTTCATCGGCTCCGTAGAAAAATGATTGCTACATTAGCTTCATCGGCTCCGTAGAAAAATGATTGCTACATTAGCTTCATCGGCTCCGTAGAAAAATGATTGCTACATTAGCTTCATCGGCTCCGTAGAAAAATGATTGCTACATTAGCTTCATCGGCTCCGTAGAAAAATGATTGCTACATTAGCTTCATCGGCTCCGTAGAAAAATGATTGCTACATTAGCTTCATCGGCTCCGTAGAAAAATGATTGCTACATTAGCTTCATCGGCTCCGTAGAAAAATGATTGCTACATTAGCTTCATCGGCTCCGTAGAAAAATGATTGCTACATTAGCTTCATCGGCTCCGTAGAAAAATGATTGCTACATTAGCTTCATCGGCTCCGTAGAAAAATGATTGCTACATTAGCTTCATCGGCTCCGTAGAAAAATGATTGCTACATTAGCTTCATCGGCTCCGTAGAAAAATGATTGCTACATTAGCTTCATCGGCTCCGTAGAAAAATGATTGCTACATTAGCTTCATCGGCTCCGTAGAAAAATGATTGCTACATTAGCTTCATCGGCCCCGTAGAAAAATGATTGCTACATTAGCTTCATCGGCTCCGTAGAAAAATGATTGCTACATTAGCTTCATCGGCTCCGTAGAAAAATGATTGCTACATTAGCTTCATCGGCTCGGTAGAAAAATGATTGCTACATTAGCTTCATCGGCTCCGTAGAAAAATGATTGCTACATTAGCTTCATCGGCTCCGTAGAAAAATGATTGCTACATTAGCTTCATCGGCTCCGTAGAAAAATGATTGCTACATTAGCTTCATGGGCTCCGTAGAAAAATGATTGCTACATTAGCTTCATCGGCTCAGTAGAAAAATGATTGCTACATTAGCTTCATGGGCTCCGTAGAAAAATGATTGCTACATTAGCTTCATGGGCTCCGTAGAAAAATGATTGCTACATTAGTTTCATCGCCTCCGTAGAGAAATGATTGCTACATTAGCTTCATCGGCTCCGTAGAAAAATGATTGCTACATTAGCTTCATCGGCTCCGTAGAAGAACGAAAATAAAAAATGCGATTTTTTTGTGTGCCCCAATTAATCTGAGGAAAGGAAGATGGATTAATTGTCCCACTTCTAATGTTTTGCCTCATAGAACAAGTCTGGCATCAATCCACGTAGTATATAATTTAGATTAAGTACTTTCAGCCATTTATACAACAATTAAAATCAGTATGGCACTAACTAGGTAAAAATAAACAAATCAACTTAATTAAACCTAACTCTGTCGTATTAGTAGGTTGTTATACTAAAGAACCTAGAAGTCATTTAGCCACATAGACGGATCCTCGGTACGGCGACCATGAATTTAGTAAAAAAAACACGGTAGTTTTAAATCGCCGTACAGCATTTGGCGCCACGTCTTACAATAAAATCTAACAATGCCTTTCTTCTCAACTTCAGCCGTATATTTTTTTCCTTACGGTCTAAGCCGTGTATAGTGCAAGGGGCCTAACAGTATGACATGCTAGTCAACTAGTAATAAGAAACAACGAGTTTGTCAAAAGCTAAGAGAGAGCTAAGATTCTCATTCAACCGCCCCCCCCTCTCTCATCCCTCAGACAATTCAATGCTTGTTAATTAAAACTGGAAACATGTTTTTTCACAGACGTAATAATGTGCTCGATTGCAGACGACATTGTTCAGAGCGAGCTGGCTTTTGGTGTACATGACGCAGTTCTCTGGAGTGATGCCAAAGCTGGGTTCATCTGAAATTATACAATAAGCATTGCTAATTTCCTCAACATGTTGGTAACGAAAGAGAGGCATAGCTAGGGTGGAGGGAGAATTTAAAAATCCCCCGGGCCCCCACTTGAGTCGGGCCCCCAAATGATTGCTTTATATTAAATATTAAATATTACGCAAAATGCAGGGGCTCTCAAGGAGGTCAAGCTCCCCCCACGGGCCCCCAGATGATTCGTTTACATTAAATATTAAATATTACGCAAAATGCAGGGGCTCTCAAGGAGATCAAGCTCCCCCCCCCCAGGCCCCCAAATGATGGCAAAGTCCTAGCTACGCCACTGTAACGCAAATTAAAATAAGACTTCATTAGCTTAACTAAAAACATTAATTAGTCTATACGCTTACACTTTTAGAACACAATAGAGCTTTAGTTTTATTCCCACAAACATGATAAGATCCTTTTTTTTGCAAAGCTTATACCAAAACTCCCTCTAACTATCTGGTTAACATTTCGAACACGTTATTTCTTCCACGTTTTGTCTCGGATCAAGTTGAAACTCTGCACAGTTAGCCATTGGCGAAGACATTACACAAATCAATAATTAATATATAATCAATAATCAATAATATATAATCAATAAATAGATTAGTAAATTAATGACTGCTAATTAATTATTTTTTTATGTAAAATGGACATATATTTTACATTATTGAGATATACGGCTGTAAACATGAAGTTATTCCCTTTAGATAATTTTTGTTTTACTTTATAGTAATTTTTTTTATATTTATTATTACTCTGCACAATTAGCCATGTTTTGTAAAAATGTTTTACATATTTCGGATGTTCCTTCAGAGTTGAAGATAGTTTACTTCCTAGTCCAAGCCTCCCGCAGGACGACGGGGGATGGGAGCGGGCAGGGTTTGAACCCTCGACCGTCGATAAATCCGAACGACAGTCCAGCGCGCAAACCGCACGACCAGGCAGCCATTGGCGAAGACATTACACGAATCAATTAATAAAGCGATTAGTAAATTAATGACTGCTAATTAATTATTTTTTTAATATAAAATGGACACATATATTACATTATTGATATGTACGGTTGTAAACGTGGAGCTACATTTTCGTTTTTACTTTAAAGTAATTTTTTATTTCGCTTGTTGTGTTTATTCATACGAGCTCTAATTTTTAGAAATCCTCATCTGGCGGAGAACGGCAACGCCTCCGAGCCTCAACCTGACACCCCCCCTGGTGGAATACGCCCAATAGTGAGGACATGATCTTTTCAAAGACCGCATGAAAAACCAAAAGATTAGAGACAGGATATGCGTCTTTTTTTACTCATTGGGATGGAAGAGAGCCCTAACAACAGGGCTGGCCTTAGCCATAGGTACATTAGGTAGCTGTCCTTAGGCCTTAGAATCAAAACAATTTTTCTAAAGAGTAGAAATAGCGAAATTTGTCCCCAATGTTATTAAAGGAGTACACTATCATAGTAGGTTATAAATAAACTGCGTTATTTTATTGTTTCGCTTTTTATTTTTTTTTTATTTTTCTATTTTAGTTAGTGCCAACAAATACACTTTGCCTAGGGCAGCGGTTCTCAACCTTTTTAATCTCGGCGACCCCTTTTTACTATTCCCCACCATGCGCCGATCCCCAACCGTAAATATTCTTAAGTAACAGCGCTTTCGATACTCGTAATCCATAGTTCTGTTGGTCTTAGGCGACCCCTGCAAAATCGTCTTTCGACCCCCAAGGGGGGTCACGAACCACAGGTTGAGAACCCTTGGCCTAGGGCCTCAAATAATCTTAGGTCGGTCCTGCTAACAACCCTGTCACTATCAACACCGTTTATTAAGGGGTCACTTTATGGCAGGCACCCGGACGGCTGATGTGGTACACAGAAGGAAAATGAGGAGGCTTTCCCGGGGTTTTCTAAGGCTTCGCCTCTAGTCCCACGTGTGTTAAAAGGCAATTGAAACCAAAAAGTGTAGCGAATATGTTACAGAACAATCCGATAAAAGCGTATGTGAAACAAATTTAGAGTTCAAATAATTGTAAGCAGCGCGTTAAAAAACAAAGTAGGTAAACCAAAAAAAATAATTCAAATTTTGAATTATAACACTTGAACTTTTTCCTTTTGTCATAATAGCGCAGGGCATTCAAATCTAACCCTTAGTAATTATAAGCAATGACTTACTATTATATACACTTTTATAATTTTATTTCTATACATTCTTCCAAATCAGCTTTTATAGTAGCAACACATCATACAAACATTTCCGTCATAGATCAAGTGTCATGAAAGACAGCACATTGTAATGACGTAATGGGCCATAGATTAATCAATACAGAAAAGCAGATAACTGATCAACAATGTCTAAGACTGCTGGGATATTTTGAACCGAGACAACCTGCTACTGATCATTGCTTAGAAGACATAATACATTTAACGTGGGAATCGTCAAAAATCAAAATAAATACTTTTATTCTTGGACATTACGATTTAAGGGGAGACAACATAAACTGAGACAAACAAGGGTTAGGGTTAGGGTTAAGTTCATCTTTCTCTCATGGCCCACGCTTAACGAGGGTGTCATGTGGCCAACACAACGACCAACCGCCATTAATTTTCCCAACTAATTTCAGGAACCTTTTAGAGCTGGGTGGACTCAGAGGCGCCCTAATATCCAGAAATTAAATATCCATCACCAGGATTCGAACTTCCAGGTTCAAAAGCCACCCAGCCATAAGTAGCTACCTTGCGATGCCCCCTGAAAATGCAAGTCAATAATACGCTACTCTTAATAACTAATTGTCAGACAACTCACCATAAGCAAATATTTGAGGCATCAGTTCACTTCGTAACACTGTGCCATCATCGTGCCATACAAATGCCCCTGTCTTGACCAGGTCATCAAGTCCGATGTATGCATCTTGATTTCGGCTACTAATTAGAAGTTGAAGTTTTTCCACACTTTTCACTGACGCAAGAGTTGATTTCATACCTAAAAAGACAAAGGATTATTTTGTGTACAAAGCTTATATTGCCTTACTCACTCTGTCTGTGTGTCTTTTTAACTAAGCTTTGTGTGTCTGTCTGTGTGTCTGTCTGGCCAAAAGTTTGTACACGTTTTTTCTCCCACAACCAATCTAGGATTAAGCTAAAAATTTTGCAGGACTATTTCATTTACCGAACAAAGCAAGTATCAATTAAAAAAAAATTAAGCCATTAGTTAATTAGCTTATCATGCCTTGCGGTAGTAGAAGCGGCCGGTCGTTGTGCCGGCCTCGTGACAGTTTCGGCCATAGAAACAGATGACCTTTAAAGCTTTACTTTACCTGGCTCCAAAGGCCACATGAAAAATACGCACACACACACATTTTAAAGACACACACACAGAGTAAGGCTTTAACCAGTTTATTGAACGCCCACAATGCTTGTAAAAAATACTGCACATTTTCAGAAATTTAGCACAAGTGTGTGTTAAGAAAATAAAATATTTTTCTGAAGTAGAAAATACCCATACCACCATTCCCACATCGATAAACCACTGTTAATTTTGCTTCTTTTTTGTTTTCTTGGCCAAAGACAACATTTCCATCTACTATATACAAAGGGAAACCACTCGTTGTAAACGAAAACAAGTGACTTACAAAGATACGTATTTATAACGAGAATGAAAAGAATTGAACCCGGGACCTTTCTGTAGTACCTAGACAATGAGCTTTAGCATCTGTGAAGTTTTTAAATGAGGAAGACAGCCAGAGACAGGCGCTGATGTTGCCAAAAGTGAACCTCTTAAAGCCAGGTGTACTCTCGCATAACGGCTGCTGCACCTGATACAACTGTATGGAAGAACTTGTACTGTTAGGCCACGGAATTACACAACGACCTGGGGATTAGAAATATGTAAATATGTCAGGGTCAAAACTTCATTAATACATACATTGTATGATGTACACACTGTTTGATACACACACTGAATGATACAGACACTGCATGATACACACACTGTATAAAGCACACAATATACGATACACAATATATAATACACACACGGTATGTAAAAAAAAATAATTAAAGTTCCCTTTTCAAATCTTGTGGTCTATAGGGCAGATAGTGTAAATGTCATCTGATGCTGTGGCCTACAGTTAACGAGGGTGTCATGTGGCCAGCACAACGACCAACCGCCTTTACTTTACACACGGTATGATGCACAAAATATACGACACACACAGAATGATACATACACTGTGTGATAAACAATGTTTGATATACACACTGTATGATACAGGCACTATACGATACACGCACTGTGTGATACAAACACTGTATGATACACACATGGTAATATCAAATACATGTATTCCCAGAGCAAAGCATGTAGAGACCGCTTTTTAAATAATAAGGATAATAATAATAGTATTAATAATATAAACCGATGGGACAACAGCACTGACACATACACATTAGAAGCCCTGGGCATTCTCAACAGAATCCTCATTACCTGAGAGAGGGCAATATGCCTACTGCTGCAGACCTACCACATCATCAGATAATTCTTCTTATCTTATATGATACAGACGTTACTTCAAAAAAAAAAAGATGATTACGTCCTACGCGTCATGCATTTAGTCATACATATTAACCAATGACTTAAATTCTGCCAAGTCACTGGTTTTCCTGGCTAGCTCTGGCAACCCATTCCATGCTCTAATAGCACTAGGGAAGAAGGAGTATTTCAATATGCGTACCGCGGTGTATGTGTGTTTTTTTTTATTTTTATTAATTTTTTTTTTTGTTTGAAGATTATGGTTCAGGGTTTTATGCATAATTTCTATAATTTCTCAGTGGACACTACTTCAAGGAACTACAATGAGCTTTGTTTTTCTTTAACGACGCTCGCCCCTAGCACATGGGTTCTCAGCCTGTGGGTCGCGACCCCCTTTGGGGGCCGATTGACCATTTGCCAGGGGTCGCCTAAGACCATCGAAAATATGGATTGGTATTGTCTACTCTTCTATTGCTGTATGTGTGTGTGTGTGTGGGGGTCGCGGCAGAGTGGGGGGATAGTAAAAAGGGGTCGCCGAGCTTAAAAGGTTGAGAACCGCTGCCCTAGCAGTTCTTTAAAAGACACACTAAAACAACATGAGCGTCAATAAACACAATGATTGTATGAGTCTCTATTTATGTTCTTTACTCCAGCCACTTGTTCTCTAAAGCTGACCACCTTTTACACGCAGTCCTGACACACTGCTGTTCACTCAACCATGTACACTCAAGGTCCACTGGTCATTTCATACACAGGCACACACACATTGCACTACCAGCAACTCAAAACACGTACACTTACTATCACAAGTTCCAGAGAATAAAAATTAATTCTGTAATAATAATAATAATAATAATAATAATAATAATAATAATAACAATTATATTAATAATAGGAGTCGTATTACTATTCTGATGTCTATTTAGAGTTAGAATAACATAGAAATGATGAATTTTGAAACTTTTGTTTGCTCTTGTACAGTTTAGTTTTGCCCCAGAAATTAGCTCTGTTTCTTTTAAAACTGAGGGGACGTAGTGGCCAAGTCGTGAGGCGCATGACTTGTGAAGCGGGGGTCTGGGGTTCGAATCCCAGTGAAGGCTGGGATTTAAAAATTTTAGTATTTTCAGGATGCCCATGAGTCCACCCAACTGTAATGGGTACCTGACATTAGTAAAAATAATGGTAAAATAAAGGCGGTTGGTCGTTGTGCAGGTTACATGGCACCCTGGCTACTTAAATTCTAGATTTGGCAATATCACATCACAGAAAGTGGAAAGATCCTATCAGAAACTTAAATGAAAGTGACATTTGACTTTAAAATGTAGAATAATTTGGGCTTTAAAAAAAGTTTTATATTCAAAATAAATGTCCTCTAATTGTATTCTTTGTATGACTAATTTGAAATAAAGATTAATTGATCAGGAATCGCAACAAAGCGAGCTACACTAAACACTACGACAGTTCGTTTTAATATTATCACTGACAGAACTAAAAATTCCGTTAGAATCACCTATTTGACATTTCCCGGTCTGCTGGGCGTAAGAAAAACTCTGACACTCAGTTTGGTTCGTCTGACAGAACATGGCGCATTGAACTTTGTCTTCGCTGAACACTTCCGGTCCTGTTGACCACAAGTCTGCGTAGTCACGTGGGTATCTATGTAAATATGAGGTAGACATCAGGCCGACAATATCTACAAAGGATTGTTTAGTGTGTTATTTAGATCTATAAAAAACAACTGATTATGTGTTTTTTTTTATATATCTTAAGAGAAATATTTATGATTATATGTATTGCTACGCTATTAAGCTCTCTGCTTACACTGCAAACACAACATAAACAAAAACTTGACAACTCTGCTGTGAAATGACTGGACACTTTAATAACTAATAAATCTGCAGCCAAAACTGTACAATTGGCTACACGCAGGGACGGCCTTAGGCCACTGCGACAGCAGTGGGCCCCACACTTTCATAGGCCCCGCGTTAATTCTAGGTGTACATTATTAAATTAAACCATTTTAACTTATTATTAAAGGGTTATTGCGCCTCCTGATTTCATAGGACTCCAGAAATAGCAAAATATACGAAAAAGTCATGAAAATCTCCTGAAATTATTAAAATATGAAACCTGATACAAATCTCCTTAAAAGCAGACCAAAATGTCAATCCGGTGTGTCATTCAATTTGGAAAACGCCAATCATTCTCGCAGTCAAAAAAAAATCATTGTAAGCTTTCATTTAAAAACTTAATAATAAGGCGAAACTTTATCCAAACAAGAAGTTCAACTACTTAATTTACTTCAATAGTCACTGGCCTACAAATATCGATCTAAATCTATTTGAACCTCTTAAAAAAATCAAAAGCAATATTTTGGTAGTCGTTAGTTAATTTAAAAATCAGATCTGAATGTTTATCGTTTTTTTTTTTTGGAACACTACTATCTACTATAGATGGCTCGTAGAGTTAATTTGACCGTGATATTTTATCTTATCTTATATAATACAGACGTTACTTCAAAAAAGAAGATGATTACGTCCTACGCGTCATGCATTTAGTCATGCATATTAACCAATGACTTAAATTCTGACAAGTCACTGGTTTTTCTGGCTAGCTCAGGCAACCCATTCCATGCTCTAATAGCACTAGGGAAGAAGGAGTATTTGTACAAATTTGTCCTAGCATATGGGACGAGGAATGTGCCTTTATTTTTGTGTCTTTCAGAGTATTTTATTAAATTTTGTTTTTGTATTTGAAGATTATGGTTCAGTGTTTTATGTATAATTGCTACTTTACTTTTGAGTCTTCTGTCCTGAAGGCTTTCTAAATTTAGTGATTTTACTAATGGTGTTACTCTAGTCAAATGTGAATATTCGTTTGTTATGAATCTCACTGCTCTATTTTGTGTTTGTTCCAGTTCTTAGTAAAGCATGAATAAAATGCAAAGACGAATTTATTTTCTTATTCAAAATTTTAATTTTCACTATTTATCCTTATCCTTACCAAGACTGGGCCCCGCACAATCCGTTTTGAATAGAGCACCGCAATCTGTAGGACCGGCCCTAGCAACACGACACAGTAACTACCAAGGCTTCACTGTACATAACCGTCCTGCTGTATTAAACTCTACTGGTCTCACCCTGGAGTCGTACTGCTCCATTCTGGACTTACTGTATCTGACTGACTTCACTGGGGACTACCAGACTGAATCGAATTGTGTGTCTCTTGACATACTCGGTCTTTACATGGGGTCAATCAACGACTTATCTCACTAATTTACTTAAAGGCTAGTCATTTCTGCATGATCCCATGACCATTTCACGAGCGATATTGACGTGGAGAGTTCATACACCCTCCACGTTCTATCATGGAGCATAACGAATCGGATTAGGCTCAGCTCAATCCACTAGATTCATATTTTTCTTCTACGGTAATACTGCCCTTTGAGGCGCGGTGGCTGAGCGGTTAAACGCTTGGCTTCCGAACCAGGGACCGGGGTTCGAATCCTGGTGAAGACCTGGATTTTTAATTTCGGGATCTTCGGACGACTCTGGAGTCCACCCAGCTCAAATGGGTACCTGACATTAGTTAGGGAAAAGTAAAGTGCTGGCCACATGACACCCTTCTAACCGTAGGCCACAGAAACAGATGACCTTTACATCATCTGCCGTAGAGATCACAAGATCTGAAAGGGGAACTTTACTTTTTTTTTTTAAATACCGCCTTTGACACACGGGATGTAAAGATTTATCTCTTCAGACTGAAAAAATAATGTGTGCCATTATGGAGATCGGATAATTGTATAGGTCCAAACAAATGGAAATTCAGTTCGACTACAAGTGTTTGATCTACCTGTTTCGGATGTTCCTTCAGAGTTGAAGATAATCTACTTCCAAGTCAAAACCTCCCGCGATACGACGAGGGATGGTAGCGGGCTGGGTTCGAACCCGGGACAATTGAGTCGACCGAACGGCAGTCAAGCGCATACCGCACGACCATGTAAC
The DNA here is from genome assembly GCA_036873155.1 of Biomphalaria sudanica. Lineage (NCBI taxonomy): Eukaryota > Metazoa > Mollusca > Gastropoda > Planorbidae > Biomphalaria > Biomphalaria sudanica. Next base: position 164,569 of record JAZGLO010005118.1, read on the forward strand.
CATTGTCCATCACTACAACAACAATAGTAATATAGATTGCAAACATAAACAGCATTCACACACACTCAAAGTCACACACAACCAGTGCTGGATGAGCTAGGCTTCTTAGGACTTCCGGGTGACCACAAGTGACCTTGAAGCACTCTGACTGATAGTGGAGTAAAGGAGTTTTAAAATCTTTCTGTTGAGAGGACACGACCACTTCGTCCAATCCTGACGTTACATGAATCCAAATGACAAGAAACGGCTTTAAAAACTTTTTAAAAAGTTGTAGGCCTCTAGGTATGAGATCCACGCTACGGTTGTTGGTTGTGTTGTATCTTATATAATACAGACGTTACTTCAAAAAAGAGGATGATTACAAGCATATCGAATACAAAAAAAACAAAAAACTCTGTCATTATGACGTAAACAGTTTATGTGTACCTTGAAACAGAAACAAACTCTGTCTTTATGACGTAAACAGTTTATGTGTACTTCGAAACAAAAAAAAACTCTGCCATTATGACGTATACAGTTTATGTGTACCTTGAAACAAGAAAACAGCTGCCACTAAAAACGTGAAAACATCTTTGGTGAAACTCATTTCAAGTTTTTTGTTGGTCTTTTAAGGAAACTTCTGTAATCAGAAAATTTTAACATCGATACATTGAGATTTTCAAAAAAGCGTTTCTTTTTAATTGGCAAGAAAAAACAAAACAAACAAATAAACAACAAACAAGCATTGACAGTAAGATTTCTAGAAACATTACATAGTAATATAATAAATTGAATACACTCAATAAGAATGTAATACAGTTAATTGAATGTATTATCTAACTCAAAATATCTACATTATAAATTATATTACGGATAGTAACAACCGAGCTTCGCTTCTACAAAATAAGGTTAGTATTTTTTGAGGCTGAAAGAACAAAAAAATTAAGGAATTGTGTGGAATTAATGTCCTATTTATTAAAAAATCCTTTAACAGTTAATTTTTAGCGAAAAATTGATTAGCACCAAAGTCCAAATTGTTGCACGGAGATAAGACATTTTTTTTCAATTGGAAAACAGAAAAAATAGTAATGAATATAACAAAAATAGATGAATCATTAAAACATTTGAAGATATAATCTGCATAATGGATCTATCTATATCAATTCGTCCTTTACATAGATTAAAAAATCGTGACCTAAATGAATACAAATGTCGAGAACCTATTACCTAGAACTAGTAGCTCAGTTTGATTAATTCATACCAAATCATTTTTTTTAATCATGGAAATACTCTGAACCAGAACCGACTTATTCCTGTCAACACAATTTTGAAATAAATTAATTATATCTTCTGGAATGTACAATTAAAACATCAGCCAAGAATGAGATAAAAGTTAAGGACCTTTACTTGATTCGACTTCTTTTTTTTTGGAATTTATACTACATATCAAAGATGCATTCTCAATTTTAGAATGAAAATCGATCCTATTTCATTAATAAACAATAGAAGATAATATTATGACACCGGTGCCCTGTTGCCAGGCAACATACTTGGCGTTCAACAAGGAAATATGGCGAAAAGAATAAAAATTCATAATTTCATTTCATTTAGGCGGTGTTACTTTAGCCAAACAAAAATACATTTGTTATTAAAAAAAAAAGTATTTGAATAAAAATATTTTTTTTTAAACATTCAACATCAGGATTGATTGTCTACTCACTCTCTAGAACTCACAGCAAGAAGCGCACAGGGATAGATCAGTGTTTCTCAAATTTATCCACATGGCATCAGCCAAAAATTTCATGTGCCACCACCCTCCAACCATTAGCCAGCCAAGGGATCCGAGTGCCACAGTTGGCTCCCTCAGTGGAGTACGAGGGGAACCCCCGGGGGCATTGTTAACTTGACAAATTCACCCCCTTTTGGTTTACGACTCACAATTTCTCTTAGTAAGAAAAGCTTAGGTCAGCGGTTCTCCGCCTTTTAAGCTCGACGACCCCTTTTTTACTATCCCCCACTCTGCCGCGACCCCCCCCCACACACACACAGCAATAGAACTTAATAGCGCTTAACCAGGGCAGAGTACCAAAGGACTGGAAAGAAGCTAATGTCACCCCCCTATTTAAAAAAGGAGAAAAATCTGATCCAGGAAACTACAGACCAGTATCACTTACCAGCATCACATGTAAAATACTAGAACACATAATATGTAGCAACATCATAAACCACTTAGACAAACATAATGTCCTCACCCCATACCAACATGGCTTTAGGAAATATAGATCATGTGAAACACAACTAATAGGACTAATTGATGATTTCTCAAAAGGTTTAGATAATAGTGAACAAATAGATGCTATCTTACTAGATTTTTCCAAGGCTTTTGACAAAGTTCACCACCATAGTTTGCTTAAAAAATTAAAATATTTCGGCATTAACGGTCCACTGCATCAGTGGATTAAAGATTTTCTGATAGGGAGAGAACAAACTGTAATAATAAATGGCTCTAAATCAACACCAATAACAGTAAACTCAGGTGTACCTCAAGGAACAGTCTTGGGTCCACTACTATTTTTAATTTACATAAATGATTTACCAAATTGCATTAGTTCAGGAACAAAAGTCAGATTATTTGCAGACGATTGCATAATATATAGAACAATAAAAACAAAACAAGACACAGATATTTTACAAAGAGAATTAGATGAATTACAGAAATGGGAATCAAATTGGAGCATGTCTTTCCACCCAGAAAAATGTCAGTTGTTAAGAGTAACAAAAAAACTAAAACAAATTAATTCCACTTATCTTATTCATGGCAAACCAGTAACACAGACTAAAAACTCAAAATACCTAGGTGTTATAATAAATGAAAAACTGTCATGGAATCCACATATTGATGAAACTATAAAAAAATCCAACAAAGCATTAGGGTTTATTAAAAGAAATTTTTATAAATCAAATAAGAACATAAAACTAAAATGTTATTTAACCTTGGTTAGGCCAATAATAGAATATGCATCCACCGTGTGGGACCCCTCAACTCAAGAAAACATTAAGAAACTGGAACAAACACAAAATAGAGCATTGAGATTCATAACAAACGAATATTCACATTTGACTAGGGTAACACCATTAGTAAAATCACTAAATTTAGAAAGCCTTCAGGACAGAAGACTCAAAAGTAAAGTAGCAATCATACATAAAACACTGAACCATAATCTTCAAATACAAAAACAAAATTTAATAAAATACTCTGAAAGACACAAAAATAAAGGCACATTCCTCGTCCCATATGCTAGGACAAATTTGTACAAATACTCCTTCTTCCCTAGTGCTATTAGAGCATGGAATGGGTTGCCTGAGCTAGCCAGAAAAACCAGTGACTTGGCAGAATTTAAGTCATTGGTTAATATGCATGACTAAATGCATGACGCGTAGGACGTAATCATCTTCTTTTTTGAAGTAACGTCTGTATTATATAAGATTAAGATTAGAAGAATACACTAAATACAATCCATATTTTCGATGGTCTTAGGCGACCCCTGACAAATCGTCAATCGACCCCTCAAGGGGGTCGCGACCCACAGGTTGAGAACCCCTGGCTTAGGTCCAATAAAGTTAACTCAAGAAGGACATGAACTTGCCGCTACTGAACTGTGAGAGACACTCGAAGTATGTTTGTACAAGAATTAATCGTCATAAGATCCTAATTAGATCATCTTCGTGTCCAGAAAGACGCTATGCACCTGGCCTGATTGTTTACGTAAAAGTGTGCCCTAAAGTAAGGTACCGTTCTGAGGTCAGAAAGTAGACACTGCACGTGTTGTTGTGGTCCTGACTTTGTCCTTTGCTTTAAGTTACTGGACAGCCTTAGCGATCGCCTTGGATTTAGTCTTAATATGACTTCTTGACCCCTGCTTTAGGGTCAGTTTTATTTCATGTTGAATATATATTTTATAGTTTTATACAAATTCGTTCGTATTGATAGTTTTTCAGAGTTAGATTCTCTGTTATTTATTTCTATAGGGTTTCAGTTTTGGCGTTAGACATTGAGACTGTTTGGTTCTTGTTTTACCCTGGACATTGCGGTCATCATCGTTGTTTTTCTTGTTGGCCGGAGGTTAAAGGCGGTCCTTTTATGTTACTACCAATATTGACAGTTTATACAGTACCTACTACAGATACCGTCGATCGTCTTTCTCCATTCCTCTATGCCTGTTGTCTTAGTTAGAAACTCTCAGTGGCAGGCCTGTCCAATCGTTTTCGTTATCTTCCCATTATTTTCTCTATCTTTTGTTTTGTAAAATGTTTTACAAGTTTCGGATGTTCCTTCAGAGTTGAAGATAATTTACTTCCTAGTCCAAACCTCCCGCAGGACGACGGGGGTTGGGAGCGGGCAGGGTTTGAGTCCGGGACCATCGATAAGTCCGAACCACAGTCCATTGCGCAAACCGCACGACCAGGCAGCCATCCATTCCTGCCTCGTCTTCTTTTTCTAGGTACTGAGACATAAGTTCCGGAAGTTTAAAGTCGGGACGAGCGAAACCTACCCATGCAGAGCATCCCCAGAGAATGCTACAATGTCCTTCAAAGCTGCATACTATATCAAGACATCCAGACTCCAGAGCAGACATAACCGCCATCTGCCTGTGTTCAGCTTGGGTCCTCTTTCCGTCGTCTACGCCTATCATCGGCAAAGTATTTTTTTGTGTGTCTCAATTGTATATTCCAAGGCTTTTGCAATAAGTCTCCAGCTATCTCGTTAGGAAGCCGCCACCTTCCTAATTCTCACCTGCACGCCAGTTAAAGCTTCGGTGCCAGCTTAATTTATATTACATTGAGTGTGGATGCCCGTTTGGGATGTATTATACATATAAATATTGCATTATGTATCTAATAATATAAGTAATATATGTGGTAAAACGTTTACAGCATATTAAAATTCAGTTATTTCGATACATTGTTCCTTACCTTTTGTATTCCAAACATTATATTAATTCATTTTTTTTGTTGATACGTGAAGCTTTTCTGACTCGTTGTATAGCGGAAGTTATTTATCAGATGGCCATGCTCTATTCCTAGTATACTCCATTAGATTGGTTCCAATCCATACACGTTCCACGTAGAGCCTGTGTGCTAAAAATGTATGCATGAAAATATATATGTCACTGAATGTAAAATGTTTATTTGTTTGTAAAATGTTTGACATGTTTCGGATGTTCCTTCAGAGTTAAAGATAGTTTACTTCCTAGTCCAAACCTCCCGCAGGACGACGGGAGGTGGGAGCGGGCAGGGTTTGAACCCTCGACCGTCGATAAATCCGAACGACAGTCCAGCGCGCAAACCGCACGACCAGGCAGCCATCCAAATGCTATTTACATTTCGCTCTGTGACATTACGAGGTAAATGGGTCTTCTATTCAACTCTAAGAAAAGGATAAATGCTTTGATATCGAATAATAAAATTACCTCTTCATTATTGAGAGATATGGTTTCAAGTGCGACGTTTTAAAAATAATGATTTTTTTCTAGTATGTTTTATAATGAAAATTATCACTATACTATAGTATACAACTAGCCGCGGCCCGCAGTTAATGTGAATGTCCTTGATATAGTGTATTGGAAACAAATAAACAAAATAATAATGTGATAAGTAAAGAGAATGCGTGAATGTACAAATAGTATAAATGATGCTATGAAAAAGCTAATCGACCTGCATATATATTTTACTTACACAAATATTTGCTTGCATGATCTATATAATGAGATCTAGCTCTATAATCATATATAGTTTTTGACATAGGTTATACTTAGATTCATTTGTTTAAATTAAGTGAATCACAAATTCTTTCACTAAGCATTTTGAGAACTTGTCGTTTCGAACGCTGCACCATGGTGCCGTTATGGAAAAACAACTTGGTGTAGAGGTGTCGTCATCAGTTCCGGATTGCTGGATTGGCGACACTCGCACGGAACAGTGGCGGTTACATTATAGGAATATGAGACAAGCTCCCCGCAGTTAGCATTGTTCCCGACCACTTGTAGCGAGTGGGGTCCAGCAACGGGGACGGTGCGCTGTGTACACGGCACGGCCCGGCTATGTCCAGTCAGGGAACCGATATGGCCGTTTACCGTTGGGAGCCCTCAGACAGGACAGGGGTTAAGAGCCCCATGTCCAGGCCTGGTGGTTGGATAAAAACCTTTCTAACCATCAACGGGATAATGGCGCCTACGGCGCCGATTCCCTACTGGACTTCATCGAAGGTGTAGAGCTGCCTGATTTGGAAACCACTGCGCAGTTCATCTTAGATACAGGACTACTCGTCTGATCCATCTTAAAACGTAAAGAAAATAACAATACATGCTCTGAATTTTTTTCCCAACGGAATTCCGAATAGGTCTGATCGAATTAAATATTATGTTTGAAATTTGTGTAAAAATTTAAAGAAACAAATTAAATTTATAAAAAGCAAGGAAATGGTTTAACTCTTTCTCTCCGTAATTACTTTCCTCGTTTCGGTAGTATTATTTATTTTGCTCATATGTATTTCACTATCCTGTTAGGATTAAGCTTAAATATTTTTTTTTCTTTTATCAGAAAATGTTTTATTTGGTATCGAATTACAAGAGAATGCATGATCTTTTTACATAACACATAATAGCGTTTTTTAAATAAAACCAATTTAGTTTAAGGGGTGTCAAACTAACGTTGGCATCGTCAATTAGGAGGGAAAGAGTTAAGGAATAAATAAATAAAGTTTAAATTACCTTAGTCGAGCCTTCTACAAATGTACAAACTAGACGAGGATGTGTAATGAATCAATGGCACAAGAAAACAGAAGATAAAAACTGGTCATGAAATCAAAAAGAAACATTGACAATCACTGATAAGGGGGTGTATCATTGTTTAGTCAATGAGGATTGTCTAATCAGGTCTTAAAACCTCGCCACCATGAAAGGTAAACAAAACAAGAAAGACAACATTGCCAACGGGACATAACAAGGAGAATGTAATTCTTTTGTTACTCAAACCATATTAACATTATAACTTTTGTCATTAAATGTAACACAATGCTATCTCTAATCTTGTGTCTGGATAGACTTCAGTTTCTTGTTCGGGTGATATTCCAGTGTAATTAACAAACAACACAGACGGACAATATCAATTAGACAAGTAGAGAGATGAGTCTCAAACACTGATGAACAATTAAAATACTATTTAATCCATGAAAAAGCCACAGTCTAAGTCTTTGTCAATAAAACACGTCTTTACCTATAGAACAGTGATGCCCAACCCAATTCAATCCCCGGTCCATTTTAATTTCCAACACTAGTTTCGCGGGCCGCATGATGGAAAAGATGCAAATAAAATTGACCTGAAAATATTTTGTTTAAAACCTGGAGATCTAGTACTTACATTGAATTATTTGGATATTTGAATTTTCCATTTACATTAAAAAAAAAAAAAAAAGGACAAATGTTTTGTTTATATATTGTTGTTCTTATTAATAAAAAACAAAAAACAGCCACACTTTCTTTATAAAAACAAAACATGTTGGCTAGCAATGGTATCATGGTCTACAAAAAGTAAAGATCCGTTCACTTTTCCTAGTAGATTCTATAATCCTATTCATGAACCCACAACTGTTAAATGCCTAGGTAGTAATCCATGAGTAAAAAGTGAGGGCCCTAACGTAGGTAAAGACACATTTAGAATTTTTTAGGGGGGGGGGGAATATTTTCTATGTTTTTTTGCCGACGTTACGGCGGTCCGGATGGATGGACGTCGCGGGCCGGATTTGGCCCGCAGGCCGTATTTCGGGCATCACTGCTATAGTACGTATGTGTTCGTTAAATACAGACTGTTGTTAACATTAGTTCACGTGTATCATGTAACCGCTGGCAGACAACTAAACTACCGTAGGCGTTATATAATTTTGTATTTATGAAACTTACAATAACTTGGGTAACCTCTTTGTAAACTTTTATAACTATATAGACCAATTCATATTTTATTGGCCAAAGTCAACAAGTAGGGTGCCATGTGACCAGAACGACGACCTTTTGCTTTCCCCAATTTAAAGTCAGGTACCCATTGGAGCTGCATGGACTCAGGGGCGCCCTAAAAATCCCGAAATTCAAAATCCCAGTTTTCGAAGAGATTCGAACCCAGGTCTCTCGGTTCGAAAGTCAAGCTTAATCATTCAAGTTAATATTATCCTCAAAGATCATATTAGGTAAATACAATATTCTCAATTATTGTCAACTTCTTCATTGCCTCCTTGGAGATGCAAGATAATACGTTGGATACTATTATCTCCCTATTGCTATCGATTTCGATGATTTTTATCTCCCCTTGAAGTTACACTCTAAGACAAGACAGTTAAATGAATACATCTCTACATTTGGATAAAGGAAATCGATAATCCTGTGTCATAATATGGCTTCAATCATTTTTTGAAGTATTAATTTCTAATGTATTTTAAATATTTATTTTACGGAGCACCTTGATAACATCGATTATCAATGATCCATAACCAATCAAATATAAACAATCAATAATCAATCATAACTATCTTCAGCTATATTTACCTTGTAAATGTTTCATCACTGCTACAGATGGCGTTAAATTGTTAATTTATTACCACCGATATCATAAAAGTAAAGTTTCCTTTCCTAAAGGTCATCTGATTCTGTGACCCACGCTTAAAGAGGGTGCCATGCGGCCAGATATCCTTTAGAGCTGGGTGAACTCAGAGGCGCCCTAAAGATGAAAAAAAAAATCCTAGTCTTTACTGAGATTCGATCCCAGGACCCTCGGTTCGGAAGCCAAACGCTTTGCCAGTTAGCCACCGCAGTCATCATATAACATCTTTCCTTAATAGCCATTTCATACTATCATGCCAAGTACAATTACTATCAGCAGCGCTTGATTGCGTTACCTTATAGTCCTAATGCACACTATGACCTTTGACCTTAACTTGACAGTTTTATAGTTTCGATTCATAGAATACTAGATTAATATTCAGTTGTATTTAATTTTTTCATTTTGTTAATTCATCTTTTTCTACTTCTTCTTTTTTTTTTGACAATGATTATTTCAACTCTGTCTGTCTGTCTGTCTGTCTCGTATAAATCTTGTACGTGTTATTTCTCCCCTTTTTCATTCTGGGATCAAGCTGAAACTTTGCACAAATATTTAATGTCAATGACTACACAGAAATCAATAAAAAAAATTAACCAATTAGCTCATCAATTAGTAGTAATTAATTAATTTTGCTTACTACAGAGAATGTAAGGCCTGCTAAGTAAATCATCCTTGTGTATAGAATTAGGTAGTTAGCTAAAAAAAATTGTAAAGAAACTAAAGGCTATAAAACTTTCTACTTTTACAAGTACTTGAATAGCTTAGTGGCTAACAAGTCGGCCTTCCATCCTGGGGGCTCGAGTTAAACTTGAGACTTAAGCAAAATTTTGTAAAATTGGATTTGAAAAGCCAGCACGGAAACCTTCTCTCAGATAAATCCTAATGATCTATAAAAATGATTAGAGCATGGTGCACTGAGCATGCTATAAGCATGAATGTCGCGTTAAACAGAAACAACTAATAACAATAGTACCAATCGCACAAATGTATATCTTTCAGAACACAACGCGTAGACTATTGAGGTAATTGTTACAATTTGTATGTCCTGTAATATGCAACTTGTATTTTATTTTACTATTTTCAAACATCGCAAATCCTATCTTGCGTTTCTTAGGGAAATAATATGTATATGTATATTGCATTACGTGGTACTGTAAATACTGCGACACATGACTCTTACTTATCTTATCTTATCTTATATAATACAGACGTTACTTCAAAAAAGAAGATGATTACGTCCTACGCGTCATGCATTTAGTCATGCATATTAACCAATGACTTCAATTCTGCCAAGTCACTGGTTTTTCCTGGCTAGCTCAGGCAACCCATTCCATGCTCTAATAGCACTAGGGAAGAAGGAGTATTTGTACAAATTTGTCCTAGCATATGGGACGAGGAATGTGCCTTTGTCTTAATTGTAATTGAAAGCTAAGTATGGATTACACAATACTTCCACAATATTCTGAGCTTTAACTTTAAGACGCTTTCATTTCTGTCATAGACGTCTCTCGACACTCCCACCACTCTGCACTCCGATCATAACAGTAGCTTCATTTTGTCTCACTCTCGATATAAGAGAGGAAGACTTTTGTTCTGTGATTGAACAAACATATTTGTCCATTATTGTTTCACTTAGGATGTATCCATTTTCGTTCGGTGATTGAAAAATTGAATATTTACACACACACACACACACACAAATATATATATATATATATTCACACACACACAAAGGTAATAACTGTATTGGTTATTGCGATAATCAACAAAATAATTTATGAATCAGCTTCATTTTGTTGTGATTCGAAGATTCTCAATCACGCTTTTTTTATTGATGTAATCCCCCCCCCCCATTTATGTTAATCTTAATAATAATAAAACAATTATTATGGTTGTGTAATAAAAGGATCCAGAGAGACAAAGGACATTACAACACAAACATTTCTTTTTAAGATTTATTTATTTTAATATCAATCCTAACATTGCGTTCTAAGTACGACATGCAAACACAGCTATTCAATTCATAGCAGTGCTATCAATACATTTAAAAGTACATTAGAATAATGATACATGCCACTGGCATTCGTCACGTTAAATAATAAGAAACATTTTATTCACAAAGCCTTCACAGCAATAGACAAAGCTTGACGCATGTTACCAATGAAAACATAACTTTTCACATATGTATCTGATATAGTCGGAGCAGACGGCGTCGTTGAGGGCAAAGTTCACGGGTTCATACCTCGCACAGTTTTCGTTATTGTTGCCGTTGTTTGGTTCACCTGGAAGAAAGGGTAAAGGTTAAAGGCTACAATTCAAATAGGCCTACATCGCGATTCAAACAAAGGCGTTTCCAATGAAAATTAAAAAAAATAATTTTGAATAGAGTGGGGCGATGTGGCCGAGTAGTAAAGAGCTTGGCTTCCAAACAGAGGAGTCTCAGGTTCAAATCTTGATTAAGAATTGGATTTTTAACCGTGGGATTATAAGAACGCCCACGAATTCAGCCAACTCTAATGGGTACTTTTGGTTTGGAAAAAGTAAAAGCAGTTGCTCGGTGTGCAGGCCGCATGAAACCCTCCTAAACCATTGTTCGAAGAAACATGATCTGTCCTATAGATCAACGACCAACACTTTGTTTTAGAAATAAACTCAGAGAAGACTCTCGCTTTAAAGAGCCTCGAGATGCGTTCTAATATAGAATCACCAGCAGGAACATTACTTATCTTAGTGACTCTTAGGTCAAAAGACTAAAACATAAAGTAGCACTAATACAAAAAAACAGGAAACAATAAATGAAAAAAAAAAAAAAACCTAATCAAATACTCAGAAAGATTTAGATACAAACGTACAATGGGCCTCTTTCACCAATCGCCAACAAGCAACACCTAGCCACGTGGTTCTCTATCTCTTCTATACAAATTACGTAATACACACAGGCTGTGACGTGATACGTTTTTTTTCATTGTTTTATCATTAATATTGTTGAATGAGGTCCATTCATAAATTCACAGAAGTGTATATTCATCCCTATAGACATTTAAGCATTTAATGGTTGCCTGAATCAGACAGGAAACAATTAACTTAGTAGAGTGTGTCTGTTAACTGGAATCTATTACACTAGAAAGCACTATAGTATAATAACTTAAGTGAGGCTACTCAAAGAGGCAAGGATGTTTATTTACAGGGGCATCACAAGTACATAAAACAACATCTGCCTTGAGCACAGTTTCTTCATATCGGCTCTAGACATGGGCGGAACTTGTTCTCTGCCTTCAAATGTCAGCATCCGTCTCAGTCTGGTTTCTGGCAGTGCGCACCTTCTGCACTCTCTTGAATGGCGGTGTGCATGGTGGGGTTATAACAGTATATATGTACACAATATATATGTATATATAGACAATACTAATAGCGGTTTTTCCCCTTTTGGGGGGCCACTGAAAATGGATATTTTATATGCCATCAGATGCAATTTACTTGTCGATATTTCCCCAAATCAAAAGTAATTTAAAAAGCTGTTTTGAAGTTGTCAACTCAACAATAATATTCTTACCTGATTTGAATAATTTACGAATCATTTCAGTTTTAATGACAGTTTTATCATCGTGCCAGACAAATGTTCCCTCAGATTTCATGTCATCAAGTCCGATGTATGCAAAGATAGAAGTGTTTCTCTTCAGAATCTCCAACTTCTCCACGTACTTGAGTGACATTAAGTTTGAGTTCATACCTAATTAAAAACAAGAATTATTTTCTTAAGTAGTTTTTTTTTATTTTTAAACGCGTAGAACGAACACCTTTTAAATTATAACAAACAAAAAAAAGTGATTTCCATACTAAGCGCAATTAGGTGAAACCGAATTTAGCAAAAATAAGATCTTCTAGTTTTGAATATCTGAGCATGACTGACGGACTGAAGAATGGACATACAGACCATTATATTTGTTAATCAAGTATTAAATAATCAAGGCAACGAATGTGGATGTTGGGCCGTACACTTTTACTCAATCACCACTGGGCGCCATCTTGGGCAGAACTCCTTGTTCACAACAATAAGCGCATAACTCTCAAATGGCTAAGGGCTATAACTCACATATATCAAGGATTAACGATAATCCCACTTGTAAGAGACATTTTTGTAAATATGTGGAGAACTTCCGGATATGGAAACCACTGCGCAGCTTATCTCAGATATAGGATCACGAAATACTGATCTGAACCCTCCGACAGGGAAAATGAGAAGAAAGAAAACGGAAATAAAATCTAGGGCTTCATAAGGACAATGTGAGAATAACTGTTTCTGTAGCATTATGAGAATTGCCGGTACAGTATTTGAATTTGAACTCCGTAATTATTTTTCCACAATTTAAAGGGATTCTTTATTTTGCGCATGACTATTTCACTGTTTTGATTGGGCCTCAATAGCTTTGTTTGTTTGTCATCAGAAAATGTTGTATTTGGTGTAGAATTAAAGGGAAATGCATGTTCTCTTTTTATATACTTCAAAGTCAAGTTAAAACAAAAATTAATATTAATTTAATTTAATGAGGTCAAATCAACGATGGTATCGTCGATTAGGAGAGAAAGAGTTAAGTAGTTTATGCCGTAGTAGTAATGTTAATCTTGAGCAATATCAGAAAGCTGAAATCTGTCATCATTACGATAATTTTAATGATTTTTATATATACCAATTGCTATTAGAGGCTATTAGATGCTACAAGATACTACTAGATACAACTAAATACTACTAGATACTACTGGATACTACTAAATGCGATTAGAGGCTACTAGTTAATACTAGATTCTATCAGATACTACATGATGCTAGTAGATACAATTAGATTGTATCTGATGCTAATAATATTCAGATACTGATGATGCTACTAGATGCTAACAGATGCAACCCATTGCTGCTAGATTCAATTAGATGCTACTAATAGATGCTATCAGATGCTACTAGATACTGATGATGTTACCAGATGCTTACAGATGCAACCCATTGCTGCTAGATTCACTTAGATGCCACTAATAGATGCTATCAGATGCTACTAGATGCTTCTCGATGCTAAGAGATGCTACCGATGGCAAGTGGCTCTCCACTCAGCTCTCTGAACTGCGAACACTCTTGCAAGGCGTGCGACCGACTCCCTTGACACACCGCTGACATCAAGTATAGGTGCCCATTACCTTTAGATAAGTGTCCCGTTTTACGCTGTACAAAATCGTCTGTTCCAACTTTTTTAAAAAACCTTTACCTCAGGACTTCAACGACTCTTCATGTGCACACCCTTGTGAGTCAGTCAGACTGTTGAAAGTGTGCATGGTCAGTACATCCTTCTAGAGTTTCTATCATGACATACTCCAGAAATATAGAGCTGGGAAGAGAATGTATCCATGCTGTATTCTAATAAATGTCTGTAAACTTGATATTATTCTAGAGTGCTTAAAGGTGCCCAGAAATGAGTACATCATTTAGACTTAGAGCAATAATCAGCGTATAATTTCTTTCGGTATTCTGTACATCGAATTCTCAAACAAACAAACCAAAAAAGAAGCTATTTACGGCATCTGTGTATAGATATCACTGAATAAGTCACGTGATCTTCCGGGGCTAAATATAAAAGTTCAAAACATTTGGTTCGTTTGCAAAAAAAGAAAATGACATTTGAAACGATCTTTATTGAGGCTAAGTGGAAAAAGCGGTTGGATTCCGAACTGGGGATCCTGGATTCTAATGTCAGTAAAGACTGGAAATTTTGAATTTCGGGATCTTTAGGTAGTCTGTGAGTCCATCAAACTCTTATACGTACCTGACATTAGTTAGGGAGGGGAACGCGGTAGGTCGTTGTGCTGGCCTCATCTATGTTAACTATGGGCCGCAGACATATATGTCGGCGATATCATTTGTCCTATAGATCTAAATCGCCAGGTCTGAAAGATGAAACTTTAACTTTGAGTACCTGCACATTTAAGTGCTGCATCTGTAAAGTTTTTATTGCCTGGCGAAATCCAGAGGCAGGCGCTGATGTTTCCATAGGTGTAGACCTTGAACCCTGGTGTACTCTCACACAGCGGCTGCTGTACCTGATACAACAGTACAGCAGGACTTGTTTCATTAGGCCAGGAAATGATACAATGGCCTGTTTAATAAAAAAAAAGGTCAAAAAAAAATGTTTACATGTCAAACAAACAAGCACAAATTTTTAAAGACATTTTTAAAGACATTTTAAAGACATCTTTCCAAAAAGAAAAACATCATCAGCTCTATAGACCAGATGGTCAGAAATTGGAACTGTCCTTATTTTACTTCTGTATGGACGTCTGTAGTTTATAAGATAAGAAGAAAAGATAAGAAAATATTAAGATCTCACACTAAGTGCCGTTTACATTTTTTTTACAAAGCTGATATCAACTCTGTTTGTCTCTCTGGCCGAAAGTTTGTACACGTTATTTCTCCGACGCTCAATCTAGGATCAAACTCAAATTTTGCACAATTGTTTCTTTAACTATAGGTAATGAATCACTTTGTTTGGTATCTCAAACAAGGGAAAGAAATAGTACTTGACTGAAGTGGTTGTATAAGCTGAATTAGTCCTCTTTATATTAGGCTACCGTCTCAGGCTTAGTGAACACAAACATGACAAATAAACAATAGACAGCAATCTTCTATATTCACAGACTCTTCTCTAGTAGAGTGGTTACCGCGTTGGCTTGAGAAGCTTCAGAAGGCTTTAGCCCAAAAGTTCAAATTCACGTCGTTGCCTTTTTATAAATTTATTTCTATAAATGCTTTTTTTAATTGTTAGTCTAGATCTTTTACAAATTAAATTACATTACTGATCCAAACTAACGGATACAAGCCGCTTAATATAAGTTTTCTTTTCGTTTTTTTATCAAGTATTATTTATGTTTTTTTCTGTTAACGTAGGTCAATATTCTTACAAGCTACGCAACACTCTCACATAGTCTTAATATTAACTCTTTCTCTCCTAACTCACGATACCAGCGTTGATTCCACCAGAATGTGGTAAATAATTACGGAAAGAGAAAGAGTTAATAATGAAATAAATGGTAAATATGTAAACTTTGTGAAAGTAGTACTACTCTACTAGATAAAAGTAGGCTTTTTGTTTTAGTTGAATTGTTCTACACTACGTTAATATTACCGAATTTATTGACCAGTTGTAAAACAGGAATTAATTTTATAAGTAGACATAAAATTTCTATTTTCTCTTTGATTAGTTAATAATTGAAGTTGAAGAAATGTCCTTCCTGACGTCTCAGTGGAAACAATAAATCACAAGAACGAAGAGGAGGAAACTTGATAGAGTACCTTTATCTAAGGGCGTTAAAATGCATTGATTGCAGACAAGGGCACACAATTACACATTTTAAATAAGTAAATAGTCAAATTTGTATAATGGGAGATAGACCCTTCATACCTTATCGTACACCGTTTCATTTTGTTAAATGTTAAAGCAAGAAGCTTCAATTAATTACAACTAGAATCTAAAAGACCCCTGTGGCTAAAAAAGAAATTGATGAAAAATAAGAGTAACTCTTCCAGACACGAGTTCCATCTTGACAACAATTGAATGAAGTCTTAAGGTAAAACAGTCACATTGCTCTCGAGAGTGCACAGGAAAGAGGAACAGTGGAATATGAAATAGTGAGAATTAAAACTTGTCAAAGAAGCTAAGGCTTTAAAATACAACTACAACTAAATGTGTTTGTTGTACCAGAGAAGGGAAACAATTACGCCTGAAAGAGATCGACCCCCCCCCCTCCACCCTCAAGCAAGGGAGACAATGGATTAGAGATTAAGCTATTATAATGTAAAAGTATTTAGGAGAAGGTTTTCTGTGCTGCCTTTTCACTTTTCCAAATACTAATAAAAGACAATCAAATTATCGGAAAACCTAGGATCCAAACATGTTGCAACGCTGACCAATGCCATTGAATTTTTCAAATGACCCGAAGTTTGAGATCCTTGCTTTCGTTATCCCATGAGGAAAAAGTGTTTTTGTTTCTTTTATTGTCT
Source organism: Biomphalaria sudanica (assembly GCA_036873155.1). Taxonomy (NCBI): domain Eukaryota; kingdom Metazoa; phylum Mollusca; class Gastropoda; family Planorbidae; genus Biomphalaria; species Biomphalaria sudanica. The sequence goes on from JAZGLO010005118.1 coordinate 181,238, forward strand.
TGTCTTAGGTGAAGTTTACTTGGAAATACACTCTCGCGTTAGATACGGTATGGCTCAATTTCAGTGTGAAGAAACAAGTCCTTTTACGTTTAAAGTGTCTTTTGATTGTCGAACATCTTAACAAAACATCTCTACACGGCAACGTTATGTACAGATCTCCTACTTCACTCGCTGACTTCTCTCTCTCTCTCTCGTTTACACACTCCTCACTTCCCCCAAGTCCCCTAACTCTCGATACCCAACACTTGACCGTGTGTCCCGGTTGACCACACAGTAACCGTGTCACAACATTCAGATTTACTAACACTTAACTTATCGAGGGTGCCTAACGTCCTATTCCTGACCCAGGGCCTACCGTACTAGTGGCAACGCCGCTGATAGCGTTAGACGGATATATACGTGAGAGGAAAAGACTGCAAAAGTAAATGTTAGAGGGTGAAAGACAAATAAAAACAAAAATGAAGAGAGAGAGAGGGAGAGACAGAGAGAAGGATAGACAGAGAGAGGGAGAGACAGAGAGAGGGAGAGACAGAGAGAGGGAGAGACAGAGAGAAGGATAGACATAGAGAGGGAGAGACAGAGAGAGGGAGAGACAGAGAGAAGGATAGACAGAGAGAGGGAGAGACAGAGAGAGGGAGAGACAGAGAGAAGGAGAGAGACAGAGAGAGGGAGAGACAGAGAGAGGGAGAGACAGAGAGAGGGAGAGACAAAGAGGGAGAGACAGAGAGAGGGAGAGAGAGGGAGAGACAGAGAGAGGGAGAGACAGAGAGAGGGAGAGACAAAGAGGGAGAGACAGAGAGAGGGAGAGACAGAGAGAGGGAGAGACAGAGAGAGGGAGAGACAGAGAAATGAGAGAGACAGAGAGAGGGATAGACAAAGAGAGGTAGAGTTAGCAAGATGGAGAGACAGAGAGAGGGAGAGACAGAGAGAGGGAGAGACAGAAAGAGGGATAGACAGAGAGAGGGAGAGACAGAGAGAGGGAGAGACAGAGAAATGAGAGAGACAGAGAGAGGGATAGACAGAGAGAGGGAGAGTTAGCAAGAGGGAGAGACAGAGAGAGGGAGAGACAGAGAGAGGGAGAGACAGAGAGAGGGAGGGACAGAAAGAGAGAGAGAGCCAGAGAGAGAGAGAGGGAAAGACAGAAAGAGGGAGAAGCAGAGAGAGGGAGAGACAGAGAGAGGGAGAGATAGAGAGATGGATAGGCAGAGAGAGAGAGAGGCAGAGAGAGAGAGAGGGAAAGACAGAAAGAGGGAGAAGCAGAGAGATGGATAGGCAGAGAGAGGGAAAGCAGAGAGAGGGAGAGACAAAGAGGGAGAGACAGAAAGAGGAAGAGTTAGCGAGAGGGAGAGGGAGAGACAGAGAGAGACAAAGAGAGACAGAGAGCGGGAGAGACAGAAAGAGGGAAAGACAGAAAGAGGGAGATTAGCGAGAGGGAGAGGGAGAGACAGAGAGAGAAAGAGAGATCGAGAGACAGGGAGAGGGAGAGACAGAGAGAGGGAAAGACAGAAAGAGGGAGAGTTAGCGAGAGGGAGAGAAAGAGACAGAGAGAGATAGAGAGATGGAAAGACAGGGAGAGGGAGAGACAGAGAGAGGGAAAGACAGAAACAGGAAGAAGAAGAGAGACGGAGAGACAAAGAGAGAGTGAGAGACAGAGAGAGGGAGAAGCAGAGAGAGGGAGAGACAGAGATAGCGAGAGAGGGAGAGACAGAGAGAGGGAGAGACAGAAAGAGGGAAAGACAGAAAGAGGGAGAAGCAGAGAGACGGAGAGACAGAGAGAGAGGGAGAGACAGAGAGAGGGAGAGATAGATAGAGTGAGAGACAGAGAGAGGGAGAAGCAGAGAGAGGGAAAGACAGAGAGAGCGAGAGAGGGAGAGACAGAGAGAGGGAGAGACAGAAAGAGGAAAAGACAGAGAGAGGGAGAAGCAGATAGACGGAGAGACAAAAAGGAAGAGACAAAGAGAGGGAGAGTTAGCGAGAGGGAGAGGGATAGACAGAGGGAAAGACAGAAACAGGAAGAAGCAGAGAGACGGAGAGACAGAGAGAGGGGGAGAGATAGAGAGAGTGAGAGACAGAGAGAGGGAGAAGCAGACAGAGGGAGAGACAGAAAGAGGGAAAGACAGAAAGAGGGAGAAGCAGAGAGAGGGAGAGACAGAGAGAGGGAGAAGCAGAGAGAGGGAGAAGCAGAGAGAGGGAGAAGCAGAGAGACGGAGAGACAGAGAGAGGGAGAGACAGAGAGAAGGAGAGACAGAGAGAGGGAGAGACAGAAAGAGGGAGAAGCAGAGAGACGGAGAGACAGAGAGAGGGAGAAGCAGAGAGAGGGAGAGACAGAGAGAGGGAGAGACAGAGAGAGGGAGAGACAGAGAGAGGGAGAAGCAGAGAGAGGGAGAGACAGAAAGAGGGAGAGACAGAAAGAGGGAGAAGCAGAGAGACGGAGAGACAGAGAGAGGGAGAAGCAGAGAGAGGGAGAAGCAGAGAGAGGGAGAGACAGAGAGAGGGAGAAGCAGAGAGACGGAGAGACAGAGAGAGGGAGAGACAGAGAGAGACAGAGACAGAAAAAGAAGTCAGCTTAGTATGTAAACAAAAACTTTTGTAAACTTGGAGCGTCCTTCACCTAAACGACAAGTTCCTGTCTGCTGGTCAAATGTAAAACTTTGACAACCTGTCTGGTTCTGAACACAGTATATGGCGCACTCCAGTTCATCTTTGGTGGTCACTTCCACTCCCATTGACCACAGGTCAGCAAAGTTGTGTGTGTGTTGACTTAGAGTTATTGAGTTTGTGAGGCCGACAGTATCTGGAAAACATTCAGGGTTCATAACTTTGGAGAATTATTTAGTTAACTGAATGGATGAGTTACTGAACTTAACTCTATTTATAGACTTTTTAAACCCATTATCATTAAAATAAATAATATTTTCTTAGGTTAATGTAAAATTACTCTCACTGTTGAATAAACGAATTTTTATAAATGGATGTATTAATATCAATAAAGTTTCACAATATAATAATCTTATATCCACTCTGCTTATAGAAAATAGAATGTCTCAGATTATGCAAATTCGGCATCCCATAACATTACATTGGTACATACTAAACAAAATGGAATGGATGAATCTCCGATGAGTGTACAGAAATGGCGAGACATTCGAAAAGCTCATGACAAAGTTTTAAAATTAACTTTAACTCTGTCTCTCCGTAATTGTTTTCACACGTTTTGACGGAATTCTTCATTTTGCTCATTACTATTTAACTTCCCTGTTATTATTAGGCAGTGATGCTCAACCTAATTCGACCTTCGGGCCATTTTAACTTTCGACACGCGTGTCGCGGGCCACATCAACAAAAAGGTACAAAAAAAATGAAATCAAAATTCACCTGAAACGATTTAAAACTATTGGATCTAGTACTTAACATTAATTTAATGGGATATTTAAAGTATATCATTTTTTACGCGTCTAAAAATGGCTTCATTTTTCTACTTAAAATGTGAGCAACGTTTTAGTTAACTTTATCACCAACTTATTTTCTTGTCTCTTTTTTGTAAATATTCCCATCGACCCTCCAATCCCGTGGCGTAGTTTAACCATGGTGGTTTAACCAATCTTTTATACGCAGCTCAAACCAAGAAGACCTTCATATTTGTTTTATATTGCCGCTGTATATGTTGTTGTTACTGAGACAGTCAGACTTTCTATACAAAACAATTATGTTGACTTATGCTCCACAAAAAGATCCATTCACTTTTTCTGGTAGACTCTACATTCAGAGTTCCATTTCATAAACTCATAAACGAAGATACAGATACAGATACAGATACATTTTCAACTTTTTTGGTACTTTTTGTGCCGACGTTTCGGCGGGCCGGATGGAACCACGTCGCGGGCCGGTTCTGGCCCGCGGGTCGTACTTTGGGCATCACTGTTGTTAGGCATCAATAGCTTTGCCGTTTATCAAAAAAACTGCTTTATTTGGGATAGACTTAAAGGGGATTGCCTGCTCTTTTTATATAACACAAAGTAAACTTTCTAAAATTAAATTATTAATTTTATTTTATGAGGTCAAATCAACGATAATATCGTTAATAAGGTGAGAAAGAGTTAAAATCATAAAGTAAGATACGAAGACAAACCTCGAATCAAGATGGTGGCTGACATTCCAGTGAATAGAAATACTAGATTCATACTGTCCACACTTTAAATATCAGAAGAAATAGAACAGTCTGTAAATGTATCATTTTAAAAAGGGCAAAATAATAAATATAATTACTCAATCTATGAACTATGAATGTAACTTCAATCATTATAATGAAACGATAATTATTTTAATTTAATTGTAGATGATCTATTCGCAGTGTATGATACATAAGCCTAATATAAAAGTTAACATTTTTACCATGGTAGGTTTTCTTGAAAAAAAAACATTGAAATGAATGTTTTTTTTTTTTTTTAATAGTATCCATAGATAGATCTAGTCATTTTATTGTTAAAATGAATAATTAAATTTAAAAGAGATAATTACAATATATTGAAGCTAATAATTTTTAAAAACAAATAATCCTGTATAGTTCATTCTACTATTTCTCAACTCCATCACAATATAAACAAAATGAGACGAACAATAAATCATTACATCTTTTGAATACTGGATTTAATTCATACTAATGAAATAACCAAATAAAATAACAAGCTTGTTCTGCTTGTTCGGACTGTATGTACAAATGGCAGGATTACCCACATAAATAAATATATATAGACGTAATACTTGTACCCAAATATCAATTTCTGTATTGTTTTGTTAACCGTAGGGATATGCAATACTCCACTGTCCCACTGCTCTACTGTTCCACTATTTGGACAATTGCATTGATTAACATCTTCAACTTGCTTGATTTGTTATCAGGAATCAATCATTTGATTTAATATCGATAGCCTGAAAAACGGTATAGAATACTTTTTAGTGAGATCGAACTATTGTAAGGTGATGTGGCACGTGGTTAGATGCCAGTTTCAAATATAGACTCCATCTGATTCAATAACGTGACTCGACAGTTTGGGAAATATTGTCCATTTGTTTTAAAGACATACACGAAACGCTAAAACAAATTGATGACCTTGACCCGTTTTATCAATTCGCGTCGTCCTTGAACCAGAAAACCTGCTTCAATATCTATTTTTAGATTATATGCGTTTCATGTTCTTTGTTGATGGTGTTTGACTTTTTGCATTTTTTTTTTGTTAAATTGCTTTCGTTATAACGTCTTTATCTTTATTCACGTTTCACCTTCACCTATAGTCTATTTGACCTTTGGGGCACCACACAAGACCCGTTGGCCGCATTTCTCCATTACTCTTTTCTTGTGTTTTTAATAGAAATGACAGACACACTCTATTATGTTGTCTTTACATTACTATGTCCGCCTCTTTTTTGTTTTTGCCTGGTACTGTTCCCTGAAGGAATTTTTTTTTTGCGATCACTGAGGACCTCGTGATATGGCCGTAGAGTTTTAGATTACGTTTTGTTGACAATAGTTATCAAATCATCGTGGGGTCCCATCACTGAACAAATCCTGTCTTAAATCTCTTTGCTAAAGATGTGGTCTTTAAATGCGATACCCAGGAGTTTTCTGTAGCATCTCAAATCCATTGCTAGGATCATCCTCTCTTGTACTGTAGTCAGCGTCCAAGTTTCACAAGCATTGAAGAATGTGGCCATGACCTTGGATGACGCTCATAGTTTAACTATATTATCGAGGCTCAGACTATTGAAACTTTTAGCGATATCTTCATCTAGCTTTGAATTTAACATTTTAGTTATTTTGAACCTCTAATAAAGCTTGTTTGAACAGCATATCATCATAAAAAGATCTCCCTCCCCCCGGGGAATACTCAATTCTCCCTCTGTTATAGAGTATGTGTGTGTGTGTGTGTTTCTATGATGACTGTGGAAGAGGTTAGCGATTGGTCAATGATATAACATAGGTGGCGTAGTCGTCAATCGGTTTTAGTTAAGAGAGACGACTCTAGAACGTCAGACTGAAAGGTTGTGTTATTTTAGTGAGTTAGATTTTGTTAAAGAATATTATCACTAAAGTCTAGTACATTTATTTGATTTTATATTAACTTGATTTTGTTTATATTGTAAATAATGTTCTATTTAGTTTTGCTCACAAAAGGAAGTTATTTGAAATTTTATCAGTATTACGCCTACAGCGGTTAGTTGTCTACCAGCAGTTTGGTGCTACAAGTCAACGACAGATTTACAGCAACTTCATAAGTCCCCGTGAATCCTCCAGACCAGACAGGAATTAAACAAAAATCAAGAGATAGGGTTTAGAAGACTTTACATATGAACTTGAAAACACTGTTTGATGATATATGATATGGATAAGTCTCATCAATACAGCGGGGGGGGGGGGGGGAAGGCCATTTGGAGCAATAACCCCGGAGCTGTGATGATGGCAGGGCGTTGATCAGATTTGTGAATGTGCCAGGAAATAGTCTGTTAAATCGAAACTGATCAATGAGATATCCTTTTTTGGCCATCGATTAGGCCTAGTTCTAGACTTTACACTCATACACTTCTTCTTCTTCCTCTTCTAGCCAGCTTTATTTCTGCTGAGCTGTGAGCTGCCTGGATGGCTGCCTGGTCGTGCGGTTTGCGCGCTGGGCTGTCGTTCAGATTTATCGATGGTCGAGGGTTCAAACCCTGCCCTCGGGAGGTTTGGACTAGGAAGTAATTATCTTCAACTCTGAAAGAACATCCGAAACATGTAAAACATTTTACAAAAACATTCATACACAAAATAGTAGCAAGTTGTTTTAGATGCTATTAGAGCATGGAATGGGTTGCCTGAGCTAGGCAGAAAAACCAGTGACTTGGCAGAATTTAAGTCATTGGTTAATATGCATGACTAAATGCATGACGCGTAGGACGAAATCATCTTCTTTTTTGAAGTAACGTCTGTATTATATAAGATAAGATAAGATAAGATATATAAAACATCAATACATATATATATAATATAATATAATACAAATTTTTAAAGGTACCATATGCTGGAACAAAATCGTAAGTGCTCATTTTTCCTTAATGCTATTAGCGCACGGAGTGGGTTGCCTGAATCAGCCAGGAAAACCAATGACTTCGTTACAGTCTCTAATGAAAATGCACAATTAGATGAGCACATGGACACACCCAAAGACGTAATTAGCTTGTACTTTGAATGGCACGTCTTTAATATATAAGCGGCAAGACGATCATTCATCCATTTTTGTATTTTGAGTTGTTTTTTTTATGTGGGGGAGGGGGGGTCACTCTGGTGGACAAAAAAGATATATTGACCTAATTATACAAATGAAAGGGCGGGGGAAGGGAGAAGGAAGGAGACAGAGTACCCAGTTGTGGCGATGTTGAGAATATTTAATCGAATGATGATATTCATCGACCTTATTGACAAAGACAAACGTGTAACAGCTAGAACACTGACAAGACCAGAGCTGCAGATGAAGTAAAATACCAGATCTTATCAGCTACGAAACTGTTTTTTTTTTT